>CM062817.1:2011699483-2012088035 GCA_031772625.1 Pinus tabuliformis | reverse complement strand
GTCACAAAGCGCTCAATGTGTTGCATCAAAACAATCATGACTAGGGAAGCTCAAAAACTAAGAAGAATGACCGGGATTACAAAAAGGACCTATAACAACTTTTCGGTTCTTGCAAATGAAGTAGAATGTATCTATTTGCATAACTTGTTCGATGAAGACTCTGAATGCAGGAGCAGGCTTCAGCAGAAAAAGGAACAAGCCTCAAGCACCAAAACATGGAGAATAAAGGAACCACAAACAGAAAGATGTGGGATAGCATTTTATGCAGAGGGACAGGAAAATCTATGGTACATTGACAGTGGATGTTCAAAGCATATGACAGGTGATAAAGAAAAACTTGAGTCATATTCTGCTCTAGAAAAAGGAAAGAAAGTCTCTTTTGGAAATGATACTCCTGCAACTATAAAAGGAAAAGGCATTGCTCAGTTAAAAGAAAAGGTCAAGGCTGGAAATGTTTTGTATGTTGATGGATTGAAGCATAATCTTCTAAGTGTCAGCCATATGTGTGATCAAAGAACCGAGGTTATATTCAGATCAAATGGATGTCTTGTTCATGATCTTGATACAGGTAAAACAGTGATCAAAGGCAAAAGAACTCCAAATAATCTGTACATATTTGAAGAAGGACAACAACAATGCTATCTGAGAAAGGATGATGAGAATTGGTTATGGCATCGGAGGTTGGGACATCTAAGCTTTTCACAAATAAGGAAAGCATGCAAATATCAGGCAGTTCGCGATCTTCCAGATATCAAAATTCCTGACAACACCATATGCAAATCATGTCAGGTTGGAAAACAAACCAGAACGAACTTTCCAGAGAAAGAAGGATCAACTAGCGTGCCTCTTGAGCTAGTACATACGGATACATGCGGTCCTTTCAGGAAAAGAACACCTCGAGGAGAAGAATACTTGATATTATTCATTGACGATTTCTCCAGGTTTGTCTGGTTAGGACTTATGAAGCACAAAGATGAAGCATTCGAAAAATTCAAATCCTTCAAAGCCTTGGTTGAAAATGAATCAGGTCACAAAATTAAGTGCCTCAGATCCGACAGAGGTGGGGAATTTACTTCAAATGAATTTTTCGATTTCTGTGAAGAACATGGGATAAGAAGAGAATTCTCTATAGCAAGAACTCCTCAGCAAAATGGAGTTGTGGAAAGAATGAACAGAACAGTCCAACAAAATGGCTCGTGCTATGCTTGATGAGTCAGGAACTCCCGCAACTTTCTGGGGTGAAGCTGCACATGCTGCGGTTGTTATTCTCAACAAAACAAATGTCCGGGTGAACAGCACTCAAACTCCTCATGAGCTCTGGAGTGGTAGGACTCCTTCGGTAAAGCACTTCAAAATCTTTGGGAGCAAATGCTATATCAAGAATACTGATGAGCAACTTGGCAAACTTGAACCTAGAGCAGATGAAGGCATTCTTCTTGGTTACTCTCCACATAGCAAAGCATACAAATGCTACAATAAAAGACTTGGCAGAATTGTTGACAGCATTGATGTAGTGGTTGATGAGAAGGGATACATTCCTAGGCAAGTACATCATGAAGACATTGAAGAAGATGAAGGCTACCCCCAACGACAGAATGATGAAGAAGAAGAACCTCAAGAAGAACTAGAGGAGCAAACAAGAATAGAAGAAAAGACTCCATCCAGATATGTTCAGAAGAATCATCCAGAATCTCAGATTATGGGGCAGAAAGAAGCAGGTGTACAAACAAGAAGAACAGTTGCAGAAGCTTCAAGCTATTTGGCATTACTCTCCTCTACTGAACCACAAAATGTGAAAGAGGCATGCAAAGATGAATGTTGGGTGAAAGCAATGGATGAAGAACTTGAGCAGATCGAAAAGAACAACACTTGGGAGCTGGTTCCTAGACCAAAAGATAAGAATGTTATCGGAACAAAATGGGTCTTCAAGAATAAATTGAATGAAAATGGAGAAGTAATTAGAAACAAAGCCAGACTTGTTTGTAAAGGGTATGCGCAGCAAGAAGGAATAGACTTTGAAGAAACCTTTGCTCCTGTTGCAAGACTTGAGGCCATCCGAATGTTCCTTGCTCTCTCAAGTTTTCAAAACTTCAAAGTATTTCAAATGGACGTGAAATCAGCCTTTCTGAATGGAGACTTGGAAGAAGAAGTGTACATTGAACAGCCAGATGGGTTCATTCTTGGAAATGATCCAAATCTTGTATGCAGATTGAAGAAGGCTCTCTATGGTCTCAAACAAGCTCCAAGGGCTTGGTACTACTGTTTGGACAAATATCTTCATCAACAAGGCTTTTCAAAAGGATCAGTAGATAGCAATCTTTATATAAAAGTTGAAAATGACAAATTGCTAATACTTGTTGTGTATGTAGATGACATTATTTTTGGAGCAATGAAGAAGCTATGAGTCAAAGTTTTGCCTTGGTCATGCAGAAAGAATTTGAAATGTCCTTGCTAGGAGAACTGACATATTTCCTTGGTTTGCAAATCCAACAAAAAGAAGGAGGAATCTTTTTATCTCAAACCAAGTATCTCAAACAGATTTTGAAGAAATATGGTATGGAAGATGCAAAACCAGTATGTACACCCATGGTCACAGGATGTAGCCTCAGTGAAAATGATGAATCTGCAGCAGTACATCAACCAACCTACAGATCTATGATTGGAAGTTTACTTTATTTGACAGGTTCCCGACCAGACATCATGCATGCAGTTGGAATAGTTGGAAGATTTCAGGCAAATCCGAAGGAGACTCATCTTCAGGCAGTGAAGAGAATTTTCAAATATCTTCAAGGGACTCAAAATTATGGCTTATGGTATCCTAGAGATACAGATCTTACACTTCATGCTTATACAGATGCAGATTGGGCCGGAAGCGTGGATGATAGGAAAAGCACAAGTGGTGGTGCGTTCTTTATGGGTTCCAGACTGGTATCTTGGTTCAGCAAGAAACAGAGTTCAATTGCCTTGTCTACAGCTGAAGCGGAATATGTTGCTGCTGCATCTTGTTGCACCCAACTCCTTTGGATGATGCAGACTTTGCAGATTTTCAAATCACTTGTACACCACCAATCCCCATCTTATGTGATAACACAAGTGCAATCAGCATCTCAAAGAATCCTGTTATGCATTCAAAAACCAAGCACATACCAATCAAGTATCATTTTCTCCGGGAACAAGTGCTTGAACAGAAGGTCAAGTTGGAGTATGTTCCTTCTAAGGAACAAGTTGCTGATATTCTCACCAAACCATTCCCAGGGACACTTTTGAATACCTCAGGCAAAAGCTGGGGGTTGTTGATGCATCATCTTATTGCTGAACCTCTTCTGATTGATGGTACAGGTTCAGGGGGAGCATATAATGCATTGTTGGCATTATGGAGGATGTGCAAAAGGAGATCTTGGAAGTAGCTGCAATATGTCTCTATCTCTTTCATGGTGGATTATGGTTCTTCATTGCAGATCTGGTTCATTTTCAGGGGCAGCATGTTCTTAGGGGGAGCATAACCCTTTGCCCTTGATGTCAAAGGGGGAGAATGAAGCTGAAGTTTTGAGGTTGCCATCAAGTCCAAAGGGGGAGATTGTTGGCATTATGGCTAAAGTGTTGTCCTTGATGGCAACCCATTCAGGTGATAGATCACAGTACTTCAAGTCAGCAGCAGAGATTGATGATCAGCTATCAAATATTGAAGAAAATAAGGGGTACGCAGGTACACCTTACATAAGGTACGTACACGCAGGTCAGTGTTACATAAAGTGCGTACATACCCACAGTTATCCCATTCAGGAGGTGCGTACCCCCAGTGCACACATTTCAAGGCAAAGAAATTCACATGTGGGGTTTTCTTATGTTTTACTCTTGGTATTTAGCCGACGGTATTGGGTTATTATGGTGTCGGCTCGTGGTATTGATCCATGTTTTAAGGAAGAGCTTTCCTATATAAAGCAAAGGAGATCATTTGGCTTGAGCATGTTTTGGGTTGAATATCTTATGAGGGCTAGATCTGTCTAGATCTAAATAAGGCGAATCTACTGATGGATTGAAATCTCTTCGGCGCATGTTCAGATCTGTAGATCTGACTGTCTGGGTTATTTCTGAAGTCTTGAAATCATCTATGCCCGAAGGTACGCAGGTACAGTGAAAGAAAAGTGCGTACGTACGCAGGAACGAAGCGTTTCAGGTGCGCCGGTACGCAGGCACAGAAGGGGTGCAGGTGCGGAGGTACGCAGGCACAGAAGGGTTGAAGGTGCGGAGGTACGCAGGCACAGAAGGGCTGCAGGTGCGTACATACGCAGACACAGAAGGGTTGCAGGTGCGTACATACGCAGGCACAGAAGGGTTGCAGGTGCGTACATACGCAGGCACAGAAGGGTTGCAGGTGCGGAGGTCCGCAGGCAGTTCAATGGACTCAGAGCGAGGTACGCAGGCGAGCAGGTGAGCAGGTGGCGTACGTAAGCAGGCGAGCAGTTGAGCAGGGTGCTTACTTCTCTTAAAATCTTTGTTTATCATTGTTGTGTTCTGGGTTTGGTCCTATTATTGTTAATCTAGTTACTACAGTTGATTGGGTGATTCTCTTATACTTAATGATCATTTGATGCTTATGGATCCAGTTTGAAAATTTATGAAAAGTGGTCCTTGTAAGAAAAGAAGTAGGGGGTTGTAGCTCCCTTCCAGGAGAGACTGGAAAACAAGAGAGAGTTGTAGCTCTCTGCAGGTTACAGCCTGCGTACTGGTAAAGGACTGCACCAGTACAAAACCATTGTAAAAGGAGTTTCTAATTTGAAAGAAGATAG
Organism: Pinus tabuliformis; assembly: GCA_031772625.1. Lineage (NCBI taxonomy): Eukaryota > Viridiplantae > Streptophyta > Pinopsida > Pinales > Pinaceae > Pinus > Pinus tabuliformis. Next base: position 2,012,083,245 of record CM062817.1, on the reverse strand, counting down.
AGACATATTGCAGCAGGTGGTTTTCACCCACATTGGGTTTGCACCTTACATCTTGTGTTCCTTGGTGTGACTATCTATTTTCTTTGTTCATGCTCATTATTTTATGGTACTGACATGAAAAAATAATTCAAAGAACAAATAAGGAAGATTTATTAAAAGAATTAGATAATACTGATTCACCCCCCCTCTCAGTATTATTTCCAACAGAGTGTAGCAGAGACTCCATCAAAGAGTTAAGGTGGTTGGTGGTCCATTATGACCCCTCCACGCATAGCACAACAACATGTCTTTGTAATCAAACTCTATATATACCTAGAAACAAGATGTAATGAGGGTTGATGGTTGTTGTTTTGATGTAAGGTTCAAATTCTGGAGACTGTAACTACTGTGATACCTGCAGCGTCTGGTCTTCATTTTCAGCTAATACAAGCTTCTTTTGCTATTAATTGCTCACTTTTCACTTCTTCCTGTTCTAGGCTGTGCCTGTTATGCATTGTTCGTGTGCTCTTGATATTTAGCATTTGAGGGGCTGTCATCCCACCTCTGTGTTAGAATCTAGTATGTATCATTGAATGTGTATGTAGGTTTCTGTTATTTTAGTGCCAGAGAGATGTCATTCTGTTTGTGCATTAGGAAATAGATTTACAAACTTTTTAACTGGTTGCAGCTGGCCATCACATGGTCTTGTGCATCTGCTGGTGTGGTCAGTATTCTCCAAGTTCACTTAATCCTCAAACTGTGAGTAATTGGTGGTCTAAAGCCTTATAGTCTGGGGGTGTTCACCCATGTATGGGGTTAAGCATAGTAGAAGTGGTTATTTGGCTTGAATATGCATCATTCCTTCCACTCATCCATTTCCAACATTTTGTTGAGTTTGTAATGTTCCCGAGCATCTCTGAGATACAACCTAGGAGAGTTTCTTGGGGTGATAACACCCCCCTTCTATGGTAAATACTAATTCTTCCTAACTAGTTTGCTGCTGGGCAAGGCTATAGCTTACTATCAACCTAATTAAGCAATGATGACTCACGACAGTTTCTATATGCCGGGATTTTTTTATGCTTCAAGAGCATCATGCAATAAGAAATTCAAATACACAGGAAAGTTTTCAGAACATTTCTGCTTCAGAACTGCTAATAATTTAAGGTGTCGTGCCCTTACCACATCTTTTCTTCTATTGCATGTGATATAGCTCTAAACGATTCTGGCCAATTTTGTCCAAGGTTCTCCAAGGGACGAAGGTTGAAATCCTTTGCCTTTGATAATCAAGTTTTGTCCCTCATCTTGAAAGACTACAATAGCGTCCTACAACCTCAATTTTTTATGAGTCCATATGGGTCCGACTGCTGGTAATTTGGACACTTCAACTATTACTGCGTTTGTCACTATAATTTTCCTTCCTCTTATCATAGAATGTTCATTCTATAAATTCTGTAAGAATTCGATAACAATGGATTCATTGGGTTGTTGCAGTCGTGTGAAATATGCAACCCATCCGGCTTTGACTAAAATTTCTCTGGTGGCATCGGAAACAACTAGTATCAGTGGCTCCCTATGCACTGTTCTTTCTCCCATTTTACTTGAATTCTGCACACTATTAGCTTAACACAGGTAACACAGCAATAGACAAGCCAACAATGGAACAACAAGTTGTTAATATCGGATGATACTTTTTCAGCATGGATACCGTTAAAGACTTGCTATTATGGAATGTCGTATAGTCCGGTATAACCAAATAAAGGACTGACACGCATGCATGAGTGCTTTGGGAGTCACCCTCTCCCCCCTTAAAATGATAGGTGGCCTTCGACCGGTTAAGTGATGGAATGATGCACTAGCGGCGATGTATAGGAGTGGTAAAAATGGCAAGGTATACATATTTATGATAGGATCACAAAAATATCGGGGTATTGAAATCGATGCATAGAACGAGAATTATGAATAAATGTGGAGATGCCATGGAATTATTCAAAAAGGGAGAAAGGACATCTTACGCGGGCAAGATGCTTTGCAGTCATTATTCCACTTAAACCACTATGATTGATTTAAAAGATATCTCATGCATAAAGGTTCAAAAAAATAAATCAGGGATATAATCTTCTCTGTAATAAAGATAAAGAATAAGAAAAGGGAGTTATAATCACTATTGATGTTGAAAATTTGACTCCAATACCATCAACAGAGCTTTTGTTGCCCACAGGTGTTTATAACCTTGACAGAGTTGCTTTTTCACCCTTTGGAACCATGATCCTTTATGTATAATTAGGAAAGTGCCTTATGATGTCAGAATGGAGGCCATTGTGCTGGCTTGGTGACCAGATGAATCACAATGCCATTCACTGGGGAGGAGTGAAAAGTGGGCAGGCCAGCTCGTGATGAGACCTCCTGTTCCAAGGACTTTATTTTTTCTGATGCATCCATTGGATCATATCCCTGGTGTGGTGGCCATAGTGGGAATGCCACTTCGCTGCTTCCTTATGATCATGGTAGGCTGGCTCATGATGAGACCCCCTATCCTCCACCTGAAAAATCATGAAATTGTTAGTAAACATATGTATATATATATATATAATTTTATTTATTTATTTAGATATAACTTCCTATTTATATATAGAGGGTGGCTCAACACTCTTTAAGAGTGGGATGGTGGAAGAAGTCTAAACATACCAATAGAAAAAAATATGCCCTTACTCTTATTCAATGATAATGAGCAGAGAGAATTATAGGGGTTATGGAAGAACCAACATGGTATAAATAATCAATCAATTTGGTTTATAGTGAAGATAAGAACAACAAAGTGATATCGATGGTTGTGTCCTGCCCCCTTTTTAATCAATACAAAGCAATCTCATTAAAGATGATAATATTCAATTTGCTTGTTCCAGTATCCTTCAAATTTGTATCCTTATATATATGTTTGTATTCTTTCCCTATAGAGGATCGTAGAGAGTGAAATAATATTCACAAGGTGCTTATTTTATAAAGAAAACCTTTCACAGAAAGTGTTGTTCCTTGGAGGGAACAACAAGAAAAACACACAAAACTGTTGTTCCTTAAAGGGAACCACAACTGTTCCTTAAGAGGAACAACAAAAAGAAACAAAACTGCACACCGAAACTGCTATTCCTTAGAGGGAACAACGGTTGTTCCTTAGAAGGAACAACGAAAATAAAGGAAAATAATTGGACGTGAAATTGCTGTTCCTTAAAGGGAACAACAGTTGTTCCTTAGATGGAACAGCGAAAAAATAGATGTATACGAAACTGTTGTTCCTTAGAGGGAACAACATTAAAACAAACCCAAATGAAACTATTGTTCCTTAGAGGGAACAACAGTTGTTCTTTAAAAGGAACAACAAAAAAACAAACGCACACAGAAGTGATGTTCCTTAGAGGGAACGACTGTTGTTCCTTAGAGGGAACAACAACTGTTCCTTAGAGGGAACAATAGTTGTTCCTTAGAGGGAACAACAAAAAAATAAACACACATAGAAGTGCTGTTCGTTAGAGGGAACGACTGATGTTCCTTAGAGGGAATAACAACCGTTCCTTAAAGGGAACAACAAAAAAACAAACAGACATGGAAGTGTTGTTCCTTAGCGGGAATGACTGTTGTTCCTTGGAGGGAATAATAGCTGTTCCTTAGAGGTAACAACAACTGTTCCTTAAAGGGAACATCGAAAAGAAAAAAATGCACATGGAAGTGTTGTTCCTTAGAGGGAACGACTGCTATTCCTTAGAGGGAACAACAACTGTTCCTTAAAGGGAATAGCAAAAAAGAAAATGCACGCAAAACTGTTGTTCCTTAGAGGGAACGACTGTTGTTCCTTAGAGGGAACAACAAAACCAAATGCACGCAAAACTGTTGTTCCTTAGAGGGAACGACTACTGTTCCTTAGAGGGAACAACAATTGTTCCTTAAAGGGAACAACAAAAAGAAAATTCATACGACACTGCTGTTCCTTAGAGGGAACGACTGTTGTTCCTTAGAGGGAACATCAACTGTTCCTTAAAGGGAACAACAACTGTTCCTTAAAGGGAACATCAACTGTTCCTTAAAGGGAACAACAAAATACAAACACACACAAAACTGTTGTTCCTTAGAGGGAACGACAACTGTTCCTTAAAGGGAACAACAACTGTTCCTTAAATGGAATAGCACGAAAATCGAATATACATGGAATTGCTACTCCTTAGATAGAACAACAGTTGTTCCTTAGAGGGAACAACAACTGTTTCTTAAATGGAACAACAAAACCAAGTACATGCAAAAGTGATGTTCCTTAAAGGGAACGACAATTGTTCCTTAGAGGGATCAGCATCATCATGTGGCATTTTTCATTGCTTAAACAGAGTCTGGTGGCAATGCATCTTTGCAGAACTTTCTCTAATGTTTGCAATGCTGGCTCAAAGTCATCTCCATAAGGTGTAAAGTCATCCATGTACACCTCGAGCCCTTCATTTATCAGATCTGAAAAATGTTGAGTATAGCCCTCTGAAATGTGGCAGGGGCATTGCACAGCCCAAAAGGTAGGACCCTGTAAGCAAATGTTCCCCAAGGGCAGGTAAAGGTAGTCTTATCCTGATCTTCAAGGGCAATCTGAATTTGATTGTATCCGCTGAAGCCATCTAGGAAAGAAAATATTTTTTTTCCTACCAAAGTGTCCAAGACCTAGTCAATGAATGGAAGGGGAAAATGGTCTTTTTGGGTTGCTTTATTAAGCTCTCTATAGTCAACACATATACGCCACTTTCCATTCTTTTTTAACACCACTACTAATGGAGAGACCCATTTGCTGTCAGATATTGGGTAGATAAAGTTTACATCTAGCAATTTTTGTAGTTCAGCTTTAACAATATCTTTAAGATGAGGATTTAACCTCCGTTGAGGTTGTCAAATGGGCTTGGTATCCTTCTCTATATAAATGTGGTGCATGCATAATTGGGGATCAATCCCTTTCATGTCTGGGTAATCCCATGCAAAGGCCTCTTTATATTTTCTCAAGAGTTGAACAAGCTTCTGCTCCTAGTCAACAGTCAGGTTTTTGTTGATATTCAAAGTTTTTCCTAGCTCAATTTCTATGGTTTTGCTGTTATAAACAGAGGTAGTTGGTATTGATTGATCGTTAATATCTTTTAGGGGATCTTATTCTATTTCGCTATCGAATGTTGCCTCGATCATGTGACATTTTAGATGGGATCCAACATCTGGTTGGTTAATGTAGGTGTTAATGATGTCATCTTTTATTTGATCTTTAAATTCGAAAGAATCTACTATGGTTAGTGGTGATCTAATGTTTTCAGTTGGATATGATACATGTTGTTTTATGGTTTTGATTATTGTTAAACTTGGCTGAGCTGGAGGATATAAGGCTAAATTATTTACATTGCTTCCTCTTGCTATAGTCATGCTCCCTGTTCGACAGCTTATGTAAGCATCTGCAGTTGCTAGCCAAGGTCTACCTAGAATTAAGGGATGTCCATCGAGTCGGTTTCTAGGATTGTGTTAGAAAATTATATATTATGGAGCAATGGAACACATAAAATATTGCAGAAATATAAACACAGAAAATGCATAAAACAAGAGAGACACAGATATACGTGGTTCACCTAGTTTGGGCTACGTCCACCCCGAACAGCTAGTCCTTCCTTTCTATTATCCAGCAAAATGAAGAGACACAACCTACATCAGATCCGCTATAATATCCTCTGTTTTCTCTCACAGTCTCACCTCTCTATTTCCCGCTCACGGAATACACATCTATCACATAGCCTCAAATACAATGCCCTCATACAAAGAGAGGGGTTGCCTTCTAGGGAAAAATCCCTAAACTAAACACAAGTTCTACCGTCAGATCATCCGCCTAATGAACGACCCAGATTGACTAGAAATTACTATACTTTTACAAGGAAATTTTACAGCTGTTTTTAGCATCGGGGGCGCTGCCCCTGAAACCCCCCGCCAGGGGGGGGGGGCTCCCAAAGGTCGCAGCCGCCCCCCCCTAGACCCCCCCTTTAGTGCATATTTTACTGGTGGCGTTGCTGCCCCCATTTCGAACTGGGGTCCAATGTGGCGATACCTTTGAATATAGAAGATAATCAGGCTCCACACCCAACAGATTGATGATTAGAAAGTCTGTAGGGTATTCCCAAGAGTCTACAGACACCATTACATCCTGTAATGTGCCTTCTGGTTTGACTACCAATCGGTCAACTAATTCCAACAATGTCGTGATTAGGTCCAAGGATGTAATGCCAAGCTTTTGACACGTTGTGGTTGTAAGAATATTGATCGCTGCTCCTAAATCAACTGAGGAATTGGGGAAGGAGCATCCATTTATTTGCACCGTGGGTATAGGATTTCCTAGGTCCTCATATTTTACAGATGCTTCTCTTCCTGATAGTAAATCAGGTAAGGTACCGACTACATGGACAGTTGGATTTGTGGTTATTTTTTCATACATAATTCCTGAATAGTTTTTGCATAAATTGGGATGTCTTGAAAAGCCTGGAGGAGTGGTATTTTTATACACAAATTTTTCAATTCTCCCAGAAGATCAAAATCAAGATGTTCAATTGGGCAAGGTATGATTAGTCTTTCTGGGAATGGTGGAGAAGAGGTGGTTACTTGATCATGAATTTTCTGTCTAACCATGTTCTCTTCTTGTGGTGATTGTTCTACAGGTAACGAATCTTCAATTTGAACATTTTTATCCCCCTCTGATTCTATTATATGCTCAGATTTTAATTGAAGGTCATTACACTCCCTTAACTTGGTTTCTAGCTCTGGTCCTTCAATAATTTGCACAGATTGAACTGGTCCGTTGTTGGGGTTCGAGTTGGGTTGGGTTGGGAGCTATGGTCGTAAGTTGTTCTGAGGGTTTTGTTGCAATGTGTAGGGTGCTAGCAGTGTGGGTTGAGTTAGGGGGATTGTTCCTGCTGGTTGATTTGTAGGTCTCTGCCAGCTTGACTGCTAGTTCTGGTTTTGTGAAGTTGAGGGTGGCCATTGGGATTGATATGCATTATTTTGCCAAAATGATGGGAAGTAAGAGGAATTTGGCCAAGTGTTATTTTGATTTGATTGGTTGGGCCAAGGTTGCATAGGGGATGGCTGTTGTGACCAATTGGAAAAAGATGGTTGGTTCTGCCACATGGTTCTCGGGTATTGTTGTGAATTATATTGTGGCAATCAAAAGAAAGAGGATGGATCAGTCGGTACCTGTTTGTCGTGGTCGCTGTTGGCGACGCTGATTTAGCAGTTAGATTGTTTTTTATCTTCTTCTACCTCCTTATAGACTGCTTTTAGCCTTGGGAGTGATGGTCAACTTTCTGTAGCGTGATCTTTCGTACATATGGCGCAGGTTTGCACCATATCCAGTGGCCACTCTTTGTGACTATGCTTCTTTCTGCATCTAGGACAGAATATCACCAAATTTTGTTTTGCTTTTTCTTGCTTTTGTTTGGATTGCATAATTTCCAATCGCATTGTCAGAGTCCCTAAAATATTAGTTTTGAAATCCTCTAGCAGATTGCCAATTTCTGCGCGAGTTATGCCTCCACCAGAGATTTTGTTGTCCCTTGTGGTCATGTCGCGTTCTGTTGGCTTCAATCTTGTGCTGCCTCTTGAACACCTGATACACAAATTAATGATGTCAGCATAATTTTCCTGATATATATCACCTTTACCCATAATATTTAATGTTTCTACCCATTGTTCTTTCATCCCTTTAATTAGTGTAGTTTTCAGCACATTATCAGGTAGAGGCAGAGTTGCATAGGGAGACGCTGGAGGTTATATTGAAATCATTCCACATATTCTTTTAATGTTTCACTCGGTCTTGCTACCATCTGGAATATTTCATCTTTCAATTCCCTAGATCTACAGTAGTCTTGATATTTTTTTAGGAAAGAGGTTTTCATTTGTTCCCAATCGTTTATTGTGCCTCCACCTAATCCCATAAACCATTGCAAGGCTGCTCCTTTTAATGTAGAGGGAAACAATTTTAATTTTTGGGGGTCAGTGGTATAGTCATACCCCTGACACAATACATCAAACTCGAACAGGAATGCGTCTAGATCCTCTGATGTAAGCCCATGAAAGTTAGGAATATTTTGGAGATGGATGGCTTTCATAGTGCGTTGACCGCTATGTCAACAATGGGATACTGCAAGGTGGAGGTCTGAGGTGCTTGTGGGTTGTTGGCCATTTGATCAAATATGTGCCAATACCCTTCTGGGATCTCTAGAGAGTTATTTCTAGGATGACTAGAAGGGGTGGGAATGAGTTTAACAACACTCCCCTGGTCTGGGATAATGAGTGTTCCTTGCTGAACTACTACCTGGGGGGATCTTGGCTCCTCTCACTTGTTTCTTCTTGAATGAACTTAACAGCACTCCCCCTATCTGGGGTGCTGAGTGTTCCTGGGTGAATTATTGCCTGAGGGGATCTTAGCTCCTCTGTTTCCCCAGTTTCTCCTCCTCCTTCATGAAGATTACTATAATTCCCTTCTTGTAAAGAAATTGGGCGAGAATTTTCAATTTCCTGAAAATTCTGCTCAGTCTCTTCTGTTTTGCTGTGAACCTCAACGAACGCTACAGATGGTGAGCCTGTGGCCTGAAGGGAACCAATAGGTTGTCTGGAAGCAACATTTCTAGGTCCTACTGATCGCTGAGATTCGGCTTTCTTTATAATGTCGTCTATGAAAGTTGATCATCCAAGGGTCACCAGTCCCTTAGATCTGTTAGGTTTGGGTAGGGGAATTGGATTATTTTCAGGTTTTTTCTTCTTAGTCATACACACAATTCAAATATTTACCTCTACCCTAAGTTCTTAACAATTCTGCTAGAAAGTGGGCAGGGGAGCAGGCATTTTACGTGCTCTGTACGTAGGTTCTTACCTTTCATTTTTAATACCCAATTCTCTCCCAACAGACAAGCAACAAATACCTATTTCAGATTTCTATAATTGTGCTAAAAAGCGGGCAGGGGAGCAAGCAATTTACTTGCTCGTTACGTAGGTTCTTACCTTCTATTTTCAAAACCCAATTCTTCTTCAACAACAATCATCAGATGTACACTACTCCTTAGAAATGGCTACACTCTCCCCGACAATGGCGCCAAAATGTTGAGTGATAAAAGGTGCCTTTTTAACTCCTAATTATCTTCACATTAATTATCAATCCAGGTAAGTCTTTCTATTTCAAGAGTGTACACAGTATGTGGCAGCTATTTAACTCAGAGAGTAGTGCTTCTAAATTGCAGTATAGTCCTTTCAAATACAAGAGTAAATGGATGCAACAAGTAAATTCTAATAGCAATTAAAAGAAAACTCAATCCTCTAATGAAACTAAATCAGACATTCATCAAAGTAATAACAATCATCAGTCGAGAATACAATAGCAATAACTCATTCCTATTTTAACTGATTTATTCAATTAAACAAAATTCTTAATATAAGCGGTAGATGATCTCAATCTGAGAGCTTTGACAACAATAGTCAATTCTCTTTACAATATATGATCTCAAAATAGAATGCTTAACTAAATAACTAGATCTGAAATAACAATAAACTGTATCAACGATATTACTTGCAAAATATATGAACAGAACAATTCCGTTGAGATTGGAAAGCAGTAAATAACAAAGCGGTATAATTGCAGAAGTTAGAAATTCAATCAAACCATCACACTGCAAGAATCATAAATGCATGATACAGGAACAACAAGTGAATCCACCAGGGCCGGGCCCTTAGCCACCAATGAACACTGCTGGATTACTTCAGGAGATAAAAAGGAACAACAACTATTTTATATATTAATCGTTGCATAAGTATTACAGCAAGTTCGTGCTCTGCTCAATAGCGAGAGTCAATGATAAACGTTACAATTTCTCAATAGTAATTCTCTCTTTTCTGCTTACAATTGTTCCCTTTTTATAATGGAAAGGAGGTAAAAAGATAACTAGTAAAAGCGATCTCTCAGGATCAAGAGATCCTGAGGGATTCGCGCAATTTTCCAACTTCAGTCATTTTTCCTTCTTGCACTGATCCTTGTGATTTGTTTTGTCTTTATCTGTAACTGCCGCACTCATTCCTTGCTTGTTTTTGTTTCGCTGTTTCTTGGTTAGGGAACAACAATTGTCCCTTTTCGTATTTTTCCTACATAAAGAAGGATAACGATTAGCCAAATTTTAATTACAGATAATTTCCTCATTCTTACCATAATCCTTTGATTTATTAACATTTTAGGATATAACAGGGATAGACCTAAAGGAAAATAATGATGAAATAAATAACATATGCATACCTTCTCCATGACTCAACATAGTCCTCATCTGTCATCGATGCCATCTTTAGCTCATAGAAAGCCTTGGCCTTAATATCATAATACCTCTCTCACAAGTACTTCTTCCTAAAGAGTCTCTTGAATTCATGCCAACTCAACTCCTCAGTTCTGATGTGTTTGACACACTTCAAATCTTCCCACCAGATGTCTTCTTTCCCTTTGAGGTTGAAAATAGTTATCCTGGCCTTCATGTTCTATGTGTAATCATGAAACTCAAATAAATTCTTCATCCCAAGAAACCAAGCCTCTGCATCTTTCAGTTTCTTCAACTCTCCATCAAATGTAGGTGGGTTGGATTTCTTGAACTCATTCATAAAATATCCCTTGTCTCTCCTCCTATAAGGATGATAGCAATGATGACCATGATACCTGTCCAAACCAGAACTAGAGTAGAACCCATATTCATTTCCTCCCTTATTAGGTGTATCCAAAAACCTGCCATCTCTGACTGTGTCACCTCTGTCTGACCTGTGCCCACCATGAGGCCTGCTACCATATGCCCCATTACTCCCGTCCTCTTATCCATAATTGATTTGTGGTTGTCCCTGTCTCTGCAAGTCTGAAAAAAAATTGAAGAATAACTTCATTTACCTTTGTTTGTTTCTCCTATGCCTTGACAAGTCTCTCTTGCGACTAAATTATCTTGTCATTATCTTCTTTGCAACTTCTGATTTTTGCCTTTAGACTTCTCGAAGTTTTTGCTATGTCAGGAGAGTGCTCATCTCTTGGCTGCTCATATGATTTATAAGGCGAGTCTTGTGAGCTGTAATCCACCATTTTTCTAGTCATGTTTGATACTCTTCTTCCTACAAACATACCATGTCAGATAAACCAAATACAAGCATAATCAACATACCTAAGTGAAGTTCAAGGGAAGCTATCTCATTTGAAAAGTTAGTCCATATTAGAACGATACATGTATATATACATAATCATATCAATATACCGACATCATGCATGATAAGACCAACTGCATACCATGACCTCATGCACGACAACCATAACCATGACAATGCATGCATAAAAACCATATAGACATTTGACATGCATGCATGTCAAACACATTCTGCCCATCTAGTCCAAGTATTGAACCATGCTTTGATACCAATCTGTAACCACTCCTCCCACATTTACCCATTTTCACCGACCTTCCAGAGTAAACATGAGTTGAGGGCTACTATGACATGAACTGGCCTCTTAGGTCCCATCAAGGAAGTGGGGCCGACTACTAATGACAAATTGACATTTCACAACATTCTACAAGGGCTACAGGACACTCAAAGACTGAGAAACCATCCCAAGTGGCCAAACCCTGAGATATACCCCTCCTTTTGTGCCCCGAGCCATCAACCGCAGCCACAACAATGCCTCCATGTGGTTGGGAGCCTCCAACCGCATGTACAACCTTACAACCATGCGGTTGCAACCCAATTTTTTCGGTTAGGAGCATGTGGTCCCAATATTTGAGCCTAGATTCCATGTCAACCTCCAGATCACTGCCCAGAACTTCCTGTAACTTCTCATAATCAATAATGAGATGACAACAATGCTAGAAATACAAATTTTAAGGTAGAACTTGAATTAGACTGCCTAAAACATGACATACATTTTGTCAAACATATTGAGAACATGTAATCTATAGGGAATGAATGCATATTTGAACATAGGGGTCTGATATTTATCTGATAATCCTCAAGAAGGTCTAATGCCCTCTCACAATAGGTGCAATAACATCTATTAGCTCATGCATTCATTAACCATTCATCATATAATCAAAACATGTCAAGAGCCATAGCTAGAACCTGTTATGAAACCATGCTTATAACCAACATATAACTATAATAATAACCATGATAGAACAACCATCAAAGCCACATAATAATAAGTACAATTTCTCATGAAATACAAGAGGAAAAGAGCTCTTATTAACAAATGTAGAAGACAACCAAGTCAGGGAATTCCAAGTACCACCAAACCATAGATTGAGTTGAACCAAATATTTCTTTCAATCAATCATCCCCGTGCCATATTCTAAGCATGAATGTGGGAATCAAGACAAAAACAACACGAGATTCCAGTAGATTAAATCACCTCCACCCTCATGCTCTCGCGATCCCACCAAAACCGGTTAAGAGATCACATAAGAAAACCAATACATAAACAACCAGGGCTTCCCGAAGATTAAACCATCTCCTCCCTTAGGCCTTACCACAATCTTGCCAAAACCATTCTAGGGATTAGTAAGCTCAAAGCAAGCTTGGATGCCTCAAAATCTCTTCACCAATACCTTGTGGATTTTTTTGTCTCCACCCTCAAGCCTTACCACAATCTCACAAAACCGATCAAGGGATTCCTAGGACCTATGGGAATTTTCTTGAGACCACCTCACCTAGTTCCGAAACCATCCAACAATTCAAAGCTCATCCAAATAAAGAACCCCATCACACCATGGCTATCCAGAAATGGAAAGGAAAGGCCGCGACCACTATCACACATGGAAAAACCCATGCCAATGACAACAAGAGAACCAAATACACACATGCATGTACAATGCATTCATAAAATAGCTAGGAAATCACACATGAAACCTGTTGCCTGCAAGTATTCCTGTTAAAACTTCTTGATCCAACTTTTCCTTGCTTGTCCCTTGCTTTCCTTTGCCTTCTTGTCCTTCATTTGCTTGTTTTGAAGGGAAGGAAGGCCTAAAAGTGATGATTGACCTTCAGTCACTATTACAACTAGATGCCTTAAACATCTTTCATAAAGAGTCGAGGAGGCTTGAAGGCGATAAGATTCAACGATCTTGACATCCAGACATCCAAAGTTCCACCACCCTGCAAGCATCATAAGGATTATATAACAAATTGTGAGCATGAGGAAACTGGTACAATGAATGAACAATCATCATTGAAAACTAATTATAAGAAAATCTATGAAATTACATTTTTTCATCCTTTATTTTATATTTTTTATTTCAAAATTGGATTGAGTGTCTTAAAAAATCTCTTTTTGTGTAACCTTAGACATTGATACCTACTATTCCAACAATTCTTCTAACCGTTTAGTTGGATTTTTGGTAAAAAAGATTGAATATTTTTTTATCAAAAAGATACAAATCCAAGCATGTTTAAGCATTGCATTATTATATTATCTAGTAACATCTCCATAGTTCATGTTAAAAAGACTTGAAAAATCATATTGGGATGGTTGAATTTGTTGGAAAGTTTTGGATAACAACCACAATTCACAAGAATGGAAATTAATGCTAGGCATTTCATGCTAATGGTTTCAATCCCACTTGTCCACTTATTTGTTCAAGCAAAATATTAAACACCCCATGATATCAAAAGCTTGGTACTTAGCCATTGGTGTCTCACTTTGGATTTTATGGGAAGAAAGGAACCTTAGAATCTTTGAGGGTAAGCAGAGGACTCTGCAGCTCTGCAAGAGATCATCCTCAAGAACATTAGGGAAAAGTTGATGACATCCCTTCTGCCTATTGACGATTTTCATCCTAATGACACTGAGACACCGATTTTAAAATCTCTATACATTCAAGCCAACAGGGGAATCAATAGTTTCTCCCAGGTTGAAAGCAACAAACTATCCTACCCGACCTCTTTTGTCCCACTAGACATTGATACCTACTATTCCAACAATTCTTCTAATTGTTTAATTATATTTTTGGTAAAAAAGATTGATTGTTTTTTTATTATAAAAAAAGTTCCAAGTCCAAGCATGTTTAGGCATTGTATTATTATATTATCTAATAACATTTCCATAGTTCATGTTAAAAAGAATTGAAAAAATATATTGGGTGGTTGAATTTGTTAGAAAGTTTTGGATAACAACCACAATACACAATAATGACAATTAATGCTAAACATTTCACGCTAGTGGTTTCAATCCCACTTCTCCACTTATTTATAAGACTATCCATATGTAAGTCTTAGAGATGACCACCCACAATGTATAATTTTTTTGCTAATTCTAATTTCACTTTTCCACTTTTTACTAGATAAAAAATTAATTATTAATAAATAATATTTATAAAAACATAAATAATAATAAATAGTTTTCCATATAAATTTCCATTAATATTATTTTATTTAAATTTTATAAAAATTAAATTTTAAATAAAATTTTTATTAAAAAATTATCTCCGAAATAAAAAACAGAAACCATAAAAGATCTATTTAACTAAAATTATGAACAAAACTCTCACTGTAGAAAATTCCCTTCCTAATGAAGAATCAAAACCTTAAATGGATATATATAAAAAAATTCCCTTCCTAATGAAGAATCAAAACCTTAAAAACTCAAAGATTCTCAAGGGAAAGAGCTTGTCACCCACGAAGAAATGGAATCTTTCCTAGTACAACACTTCCTTAGCATTGCAAAGGAGCCTCTCTTAGACAGGTTACAGTTCATTAACAAATTCATAAGGTACATTCCCAAGCTTGTAACAAGGGAAGACAATCATAATCTCAATAGGCCAGTATTTGAAGATGAGGTCAATGAAGTTATCAATGAAATGCAAAATGGGAAAGCTCCTCGCCCGGATGGTTTCAATGTGGACTTTTTCAAAGCATGCTAGAAAACAGTCAAACAAGACATCCTTGAGGTGGTGGAAGATTCAAGAAGATCCATATTGGTCTTGAAGGCTCTCAATGCCTCTTTCATAGCTTTGATTCCAAAGTAGGAAAAGGCCGTCACACTGGACAGATTCAAACCCATAGCTTTATGTAATGTGGTGTACAAAATTATTTCCAAAGTGATCGCTAATAGACTCAAGCCCCTTCTTCCAACACTTATCTCAGAGGAGCAAACTGGTTATGTGGAAGGAAGACAGATTCTTAACAATATCATACAATCTCATGAGATGGTACACTCGTTGAAGAGCAACAAGCAAGCTGGTATGATCATACAGCTTGACCTAGCGAAAGCTTATGGCGAGCTAAGCTGGTCTTACATTAGGGCAGTGTTGAAAGCTTATGGTTTTGACCACAATTGGATCAAATGGGTTATGGCCCTTGCATCCACGACTAGTTTTTCAATCCTGCTTAATGGCTCGCCCTCAAGAACCTTCATGCATTCTAGGGGACTAAGACAAGGATATCTTCTCTCCCCCTTCCTCTTTGTGCTCATGATGGAAGGGCTAGGCAGAGCGATAAAAATGGCGAGTGCTAAGGGAAGAATCCAGGGTTTGAAACTCACCATAGATGGAGTGGCCTCAACTCACCAAAAATTTGTGGATGACACTATGTTGCAGGGCATTCCCACTGTCGAGGAAGCCAAAGCTTTTAAACAAATCTTGAATGACTTTGCTATGGCCGCTGGTATAGAGGTAAGCCTTGAAAAGTCAAAAGTTTTCTTTTTTAACACTGACATTGCTATTCAGAGAAACCTTACCATAATTCTAGGGTTCAAAAGGGATCAATTACCCTCTAAGTACCTTGGAATGCCCCTTACAGATAAACCTCTAAGCAGGGGAGTGTGGGAGCCAGTCATTAAAAAACTTCAGGATAAGGTTAGGAAATGGACATGCAGATCTTTAAATTTAGCAGGGCGCCTTTTGCTCTTCCTGGTCCTAAAGGAGTTTTACAACAGATCAGGAACATTCAAATAGATTTTCTTTGGGGCAAAGGGGAAGAGAAAAATAAATGGGGTTTGGTAGCTTGGGATAAGATCTGCAAACTTGAGGCCCATGGAGGTTTGGGGCTTTATGACCTCGAAACCCTCAGCTGAGTTTCGAGTGCAAAGTTTTGGTGGAGGTGCCTCAAGGAATCGGCAACCCCATGGGCCAAGCTCTGGAAATAGAAATATGCAAAAAGTTGGCAGGAGAGGGATCATATACGAATGTCTGGGCTTATCAAGGGATCCCACATTTGGAATCTTGCTTGGGAAAATAGAGGCATTGTCCAATAACACCGTTTCTGGGAGATCCGAGATGGGAACCTGACAAGATTTTGGGAGGACAACTGGCAGCAAGAACCAAACCTGTTTAGGGAAGAACTAACCAATCTCAAGAATGACACTGACAATAAAGGTTTATGCATGGTAAGTGACTTCTGGGATCAGGTAAGGAACAATGGCAAATGGAGAATATGGAACGATCTAGGCTACAGGGAAGAGAGCCCTTTGAAAGCTCAGGAAAACTATCTTGCTATGGACTTGGAACAAAGGAATATTTTGGTTTCATCCTCGTCTGACCAACTAAGATGGGGAAGAAACACAGAAGGTAACTTTAACCTCAAAGAAGCCAAACAAATAGCCCTAGGGTTTGATTATCAAAACCTTGATAAGGCATGGAAGAACCTTTGGTAGCACCCGCATTGGATGAAAATAAAGTTGTTCATGTGGTTAGTTCAACAAAAGAAAATTCTAACTTGGGAAAATCTTTTGAAGAAAGGTTTTGTTGGCCCATCCAAATGTTATTTGTGTGGTACACAAGAGGAGACGATGGAACACTTACTCAACCTTTGCCCTTTCACCTCAACCTTGTGGGATTGGGTGGCCTCAATATTCAGGCAAACTGACAGGGATGGCCTCAGTATTACCAACACTTTGAGGAATTGGAGAAGGAACTTCTCAGGCAATGAGATCATCAAAAACACTTAGAATCTGGTTCCAGGCTTCTTAATTTGGGACGTCTCGAAATGGCAAGATTTCAAGAGAAAAACTGGCTCAACCTAGAACACTATTGCACAGATATTAAGACAGCTCAAAGATACTGTTGGTGCCATGTTAGGGAGACCTCCTGAGAACCCGACTCTGCTCCAGGAAACTCGTATATTGCTGCAGTTGGGTCTCCATTTGTTAGTTCCCTAGAGCATACACAAGGATGTGAACCGAATAAACGTTGTTAAAGACTTTTGACAACCTCCTCCTCATGGTTTCTTGAAAATTAACATAGATGAAGCCTCTAAAGGTAACCCAGGGATGGTTGGTTTTGGCGGGGTCATCAGAGATGAGCAGGGGTGCATAAAGGACATCTTTCATAGTCATCTGGGAACTGCCACAAATAACATGGTGGAGCTCATGGCCTTAGAGCAGTGCCTAGAAATACTAATTGAGTCAAATTCTCATAATGCCATCATTGAAGCAAACTCAGAATTGGTTATTAATGTGGCCAAGAAGATCTGTAATGGAAAAGCACCTAGAAAAGTATCAAAACATTGGCGGATTTGTAGGTCTTTCAGCACATTCATTCCCACCTACAAACCCTAAGAACGACCAGCTTTGTTCATGTGCGAAGAAAAGCCAATATGCTAGCTGATTGTCTGGCGAATGAAGGAGTGTTTTGCAAAGAAAGTTACAGTAGGTATGCATGGGATTTGACACCCTCGGGGAAATTGCGTGAGGATTGTCAAAGATAGGCAGACAAAGACATGGAAAACTTCCAAACTATTAGGACTGAACAAGAAGGAAGACTAGTGGAAGCAGAAGAAAGAGGAAGCGTAAGTCATTCTTAACCGTTGATTTCCAAAAAAAAAGGAAAAAAAGGGAGAGGATAAATGCTTAAAACAGAGCTTTCCACAGGGGAGAGGCACTTGGTAAACATCAGGCCTCTTAGTAGGTCGTTGGCCACGGATCTGACAGCCTTTGTAATTGAATGACCGTCGGGTGGAAAAGCAATCGAAGGTTAACCACCAAAGCAGACCCGATATTCTTTAGTTTAGAATTTTATAATCCTCATCGGGTCCGAAAAGGAAATTAAAGACCGTGTAGGTTTCCTTTCTGATATCTCGGAGGACTGTCAGATCAACCATCGGTTTCTAAAAGTAATCGGAGCTTAAGTTTCAAAACAGACCCAAACATTTATAAACCAATGGCTCACAATCATTATTGGGTCCATGAACCAGGTAAAAGGGGCGTTTGTTGTCGAGACAATAGTGTTCGTGATCGTCGGATCTAATGAGATCTTGGATGGTGACTTATTTTGTAAGCCTCGGGTTGAGAGTTTCGAGTTATTTCGGGTTATGTAGTCGGGTACCCTTCATAGGGTTAGCCCTTGTTGGTCCTCACATTGTACAACCATGTAACATATGTAATCTTTCTTGCGGTTAATAGAAAGCTCCACTCTTATTTAACCAAATAAAAAAGGATCAAAACCTTATATGGATATATTTACAATCTCATACTAACTATTGATTTGAGCCCACTTACACTAAAGTCGGTTTTGAAAATAAAAATAAAAATGGTAAAAACCTATTAATTATATAAACTATATTTTAAAGGGCAGTTGATTAGAACTTTATCTTAATCGACTATCCTTCTCCTATAAAAGTATGAACTATACTTTTTTTAAGGGTAGTTGATTAATTGACTATCTTCCTAAACCATATTTTAAAGGGTAGTTGATTATACATTTATCTCACTTGACTATCTTCTCAACAATATTTTAAAGGGTAGTTGATTAGAAATTTATCTTATTTGATTATCTTTCTCCTTTTTTAACTTAACCCAAATTCAAAAGTATATTTTCAAAAGGTAGTTGATTAGACCTTTGTCTTAATGGACTATCCTCCTTAACACAGATTCAAATGTATGGACAATGATAAAAAAAATGTTACGATGTTACACCTTTGGAAAATTTCGATACCTTTGTCTTAATGGACTATCCTCCTCCTTGACACAGATTCAAAAGTACGGAAAATGATAAAAAATTGTTATGATGTTACAACTTCTTTGGAAAATTTCGATAAACACATTCACAAGGCACATATTCCATTCTTATGATGGCCACTGAATTAATATACCTTTTTCTTTTCATATTTAACCTTTATTGGTTCTCCAGGAATATATTCTTTATTGAAGTTCAATTCATTCAAAAATATTTAGTATTTTTAAATCATTATGTAATATTAATAATATTTGTTGGATTTTTTTTAAAATGGTATTTATAATAAATTAAAGTATAAAGAAGTTACTTTTTAAATTATTACAAAGTTTAAAATTATATATATATATATATATATAAACGAGAAGTGGAAAAAATTGGGTGTTATTTATATCTGAGGTTTTATCAAACTTTAAACAATTAAGTTAAGGTGTATGTACACTTGTGGTATTTTTTAAATTAAAATTTTAATGTCAATAGTTTATAAGGTGAAGATTAATTAGTTTTAGTGGGGCTAAGTTTTTACTAGGTTTCAGGTTCAAATTTTTGTTGGAGGGGTTGAGGATGGAAGATATTTTTGGGGGAATTAATTTATCCAAAAGGGTGTTCATGCTCGACTATACTTCACACAATCCTGGTGATAGCATACCACTAATGGGTAGATCATTCTTCCATCCAATAGATGGGCTAGCCCTGGCCTAGGCTTAGCTTGGTCACAAAAAAAAGAGTCAATGTTAATGCATTGATATTCATATGGATCCATGGTGGTTATCAAATCAATGCTAGTGAAAACATTTCCACTGGAAAAGGAACATGTAGTTACCATTGCCCGAATATAAGAGGAAGTGAGCTCCTTCTTCACATCCTCATATTATCATTTCAAGTGAGAATTGAATTTTGTAGCATATTTCTAGGCTAATAAGGCCACTAAAACTAACTTTGTGTGAATATGTGAAAAATGGGGGGCATTTTAGTTGCACTATCCCTTAGTTTTGAAATGTTTTGGCACAACAATCAACACTAAAATCTCACATGAACTTACAACTAGTACATAAACTTAATTGAATCAAAATGGAAGTATGAGGGAAAACCCTTAACCTCCATAACATAGGAACAAATAACATTGCTTTGGTTATTGAATGTGATTAAGTCATTCTTAGCTTTGTGGGATAATGGAGAGTTTGGGCATTATAATTGGGCAAAAATCCAATCTAGATTTGGAGGTGACCAACCCCTTCACAAATTTTCATAGCATGTAAGCAATTAACATCATTATGGTTATTAAATGTTTGGATTAAATCATTGTTAGATATATGGGATAATAGAGAGTTTGGGCACTATAATTGGGTGCAAATGCAGTCTAGATTTGGAGGTGCCCAACCCTTGGTAAGTGTGAATTCCAAACATAGGCTACCTATTAGTTCTTATAAAATTTCAAATTGGGAAATTCTTCACATGAAGGTGGAAAAGGTCGAAGGTTTGGCTTCTGGTGAAGTTGTCCATTGCTTATTTTGAGAGAAGGTTTCTTTGAACTAAATATTTTGTTTCCTTCACTGTTTGGTTGTCTCTCTTTATGTGTTCATTCTCACAATTTCCTTTAGTAGGGCATATTATGGGAAAACTTGGGCTTTGATGTTTATTTTTTCTTCAAGCTGTAAATCATGTGCAGGTTCACAACGACTCTTTCGTTGTTTTTTGGGCAAAGACATGTTCTCTAACCTTGCCATTTTTTGTGTAGCTCAAATAGTAGAGATGTTTCTCATGAAGAACAAAGACATTAAGGAATTTAGAATAATTCTAAGAAAGCATGAATAAATCATTTAGTCTAATAGGAGATCATTGTTCTTAGTGATAACAAAAGTGCATGAAAACGAGCACCATTTTGTCTCTCAACATGAAACCATTATGAGTCTGTTAGTCCCATAGAAAGAAATGATTGATAATCTAGAAGAAAACAAAAATATAATATGATGTAGGTTTTCCTCTAAATCATTGTAGGGACTCTTTATCCACAACCTTAAACAACAAGGTTTTAGACAATTTTTCTCAAGCCTATCCATGATAAGAAGAGATAGCTCATCAATTGAAGGAACCGATGGATATTGAACAATAAAATTCTCTCCTCTTAGATGTCTTCGACGAGGAAGCAAATAGTCACCATGTATTAAATTGATGTTTTTCTACATCATTAGGATTCTCGATGTTTTTGTCAAACAAACTACTTGAAGGAAATATGAAATGTATAGCATAAGTATGTTATAAGCTTTTTTTTTAACAGCATAGAACTATTTATTTTATCTTATGAAAATTTGGAAAGTATCATGTAATTATTGTTAGCTTGGCTATAACTATTTATTTAATATAATATATATTTTTTAATATTGACAAAAGTGTTGTCTAAACATTCCAAGCTTTGGGCATTTTCTACACATATTTTTAATTAATTTTTCCTCAAAACTAGTCCGAAACTATTGAAATTATGGATTTGCATTATTGAATCTATACAATCCAACTACTCCAAAAGTTTTTCAAAATGTTGAATCCATTTATTCATTCAAAAATACAATTTAAATAACAAAAAATTATAATCTCAACAAAAAATATATAATCAAATTTAAATTAAAAAATCAAAACATAAAATATTTAAACTCTACTTAAAAAATAATATATTATTTATGAAAATTAATCCTCACGAAAACTAAAAACATGCACTTTTAAAATAATTTAATCTAAACCAATTAAGAAATTACATACACACACTTCTTAAAATAATTTAATCTATACCAATTAAATATTTACACTTAAGTATTAAAAAATAATGTAGTCTAACTTATAGATGAAATGGCCTTTTTCACGATCATTTTTTTCGTTAATTTAAATCAAAATCCTAGAGAGATTTTTAAAAAGTTGAGTTTAAATTGTTTAATCTTCATACTTTGAGTGCCCAATGGGGTTTTTAGGGTGATGAATCCATTTATGCATTCAAAAATGTATTTTAAAAAACAAAAAATCTTGAAATTGTATTGCTTGATTTTGGTGAATTCCATTGAAAAAAGGCTATTTGGTTAGACTACGCCTTTAAAAACACATTCTTTTAATTCATTTCCATCTGGTCAAATCTATCTCTCCACACATTCAATGTGTGTAAAAATTCCACCATTTTCACATTCCCATTTGGTAATAAATCAAAGAGTGTTCATAGTATTTGACATGAATCAATTTACATGCTATTGTACACACCAACATAGATCCATCCTATGTACGAATCTAACATGAGCCGAGAGGGATCAAAATCAATTTACATGCTAATATCGTACGCCTAGCATAGATCCATCTTAAGTACGGATCTAACATGAGCCGAGAGGGATCAAATTTCTTCATGTGAAAATTTCTTTAGAGAGTTTACTTAAATACGCTGTTGAAATATTTTTTAAAATTATAAAGTTTAAACATCTTACTCACACATTTCTTTTACTTCTAATTATTTTTATAACATATTCATTTTTTTTATTATTATAGTGGACATTATTTTTCTATTTAAAATATAAAAGACATGGATGGACAAACAAACTTACACATCCATTTATAAAATAAACCTCTCAACTCAATAAAATATAAAATTTACAAATAACTCATTATTATTGATTTAACATTACAATACACATCATTAATTAATTGTAACATATAAATATGGCAAAGTGAACATATAAGAACCATTCTATTATTATTCCCACTTGATAAATATATTTTTTGGTTTGAAAAAGAGAATTTGAATAGATTTTTGCTTTGAAAAAGAGAATTGGAATTTCTTATATGTGTCGTTGTAGGATTCTACATAAAAATGTCCCACCACTACTTGATCAGAGTGGTGTGCTTGCTTAGAGTGGTGTGCTGAATCAAATTTAGTGAATTGTAATGATTCAATTTTAACTGTTTTTTAATATTTTGTTTTGTTTAGTTTAGTTTAGTTTTGTTTTGTTTTGTTTTGTTTTGTTTTGTTTTGTTTAGTTTAGTTTAGTTTAGTTTAGTTTAGTTTAGTTTAGTTTATTTTATTTTATTTTATTTTATTTTATTTTATTTTATTTTTTATTTTATTTTTAATTTATTATAAATTTTTGTTGTGAATGAACATCCATTTTTTTTAAGAAATAAAGTTTTTTCTAATTTTTAATAAGTTGTATAAGTTTATTTTATTTAATAAAATTATTTTAGATTTTGTTTTCACTATTTAACAATTTATTGATTAAGGCAAACTGAAAATAGTAAAAAAAAAATTACTTTTGATGGAAATTTTGAAATCTGAATAAATCATTTTTTTTTAATGTGAAGTCTATTTTTTAAATGACCAATATGTTTATGCACAATGATGAAAGAGTTGTTTGGCAAATACGAGGAGAAATGTTGAATAAATTCTTGTAAAGGTAAATTGTAAATGCTCTAAAGAGCCAAAACACCATTGTAGTATTCCTAGCAAATTAACCTTGTCAATACGTTCATGCATAATGATGAAGGAGTTGTTTGGAAAATAAGAGAAGAAATGTTGAATAAATTCTTGTAAATGTAAATTGTAAATGTTCCAAAGAGCCAAAACACCATTGTAAGTTCGTAATTGTTGAAAAATAAAAATAAAGATCGAACATAACTATTCAATGTTAAAGTTATTATATGGATTTTCTTAAGGGTAAATTATGTTGTTTAATTGTGTAAGTGATTAATGTTTGTTGTGTGACTGCTTCAATATGTTGTATTCATGTGTGAATTTCAGCTTAAGAGTTTGATTATTATGCGAAAAATCATCATTTCCTTTTCTCACCAATTGTTGGTTCAATGCTAGGAGACTAGATGCACCTCATATACACACAAATCACTTTAACTTTAATCAATTAGGCTTCCCCTATATCCATAATAGGGATCTCAATTACGTGCATTGTCGACTTATTATTTACAAAGTCCCAATTTTATTTAACACTTATTATCAAAGCATTGCCATTAGTAATATGTAGGGGATAATCTTGTTTGCTTGTGATCATTGTGAACCATTCCATTGCACAAAACTCTCTCGTAGGTCTTCTATAGGTCCATCTCTCCTTTAATTAAATTTCTTGTGTTGCACGGAACTCAATTTCTCCTTGATTCAGTGTGGCTGTTTGTAGTACCTACCACTCGATTATTCCTTTGATTGGGTCACTAAGTAGATCCTATTTATAGGTGCTCTATTAAAGCGCTATGTAAAAGCAAAGCATAGCTACAACCGTTTTCTCTTAGTCTACATAAGTTTTGTTCACCTAAAACCATAATTTGATTCGTTCAAGTCAATACACTCCAAAATGCATGTACAAGGTGACCCCAAGCAAATGCACATTGCAAATAGCTATAATAATTGCTTCCCAAACAAATGAATACACATGATTGCATCATGGTCATAGTGATAGTGATGAGTAGTGTTTGTAATTTTGGTTGATTGAGTGTTGTGCTTGCATGTGCTTGGATATATAGAGGATGTTCTTTATTTTAACATAATTGAATTATACAAGCGAACTTGTTTCCTTAGTTGAGCATTGAACAAAGTTACTGACTTAACAAGAACTTGACCTAAGTTTTTGTTTTTTGGAGGTCACATTTAGTACTTACTTGCATGTTCCTTTTTAAAAGTGGTGATGTAGCATCATCCTTTTTTCATTTTAGGGTTTAAGCTCCAACATTTTTCAACTATGACACTAAAAGCCAAATATCATGATAATGAAAGACATGAAAACCATGCCAAAATGCAGAAGTGGTGATGCAAAATTACCTCTTTTTTTAAGGGTTAAAATTCAAGCATTTTTCAATCATGCCATTAAAGGCCAAATTTCACAACTACAAATTACAAGAAAAAACAATTCAAAATGCAAAAGTGGTGATGTAGCATCACCCCTTTTCAAGTTTTAAAATTCAAATATTTTTCAACCATGGAATTAAAGACCAAATATCATGACGATATAAAATCGTAAAAATCAACACCTAAAGTTTGTCTACCTTTCATTCTTCTTCTTTATTTTTTATTTTATTTTTATTTTTTTAATGTTTTCTTTTTATAAGTGTTCTTCAAATTTGTTTAACTTTTATTTTATTTCTGGGGCTAGAATCACCACTTAATTGGCATTATGGCCTTAACCATTGGTACCATCAAAAATAAAAAAAATATAAAGTCGACTATAAATCTAAAAGTGATATTACATACTTAGGTTTAATTTTTTTTTTTAACTGAAACAATAATTTGTATATAAAAATCTGTGTTTGGCTCATAGCAAGTACACCAAATACAAGTACCCAAATTGTTGGCTAATTAATCTAAGAATAGATATTAACTTCCACCCAACAAGAGATTTCTTCCTACCAACTATAACTGACCACTAAACTAAAATTATGGAAAGTGAACACTTTTCAGTATACTCCCAAAAATTTCAAAACCTTATGCTCCATACCATTCATATTTTATATGAGAGGATCTAATGATCTTGGTCATTGCTCAATATATGCTTCCCAACCTATTTTCCAACAAGCAAGTTGATTTTTGCAAGGGACATTGACATGTGGTACAAACCAATTAGTATCCAATATGTTTGAAATAAAAAAATTCATGGGTGAAGGTTATGGGATGGGTGAAAAAGTGCCTTGTCCATTAGTAACTATTTGTCGAAGTTCTAACAAAGTTCCTTTATTGGCCATGACATCTGCATCTTGATTATTAGAATGGAGAATATGAAAGGATTTTGAATTTGAGAAATAGGCTTGTAGACTTCTAATTCTCTTGATCACGTGGCATTTTTTATTGCACTATGGAAGATAATTAGCAGCGATATATTGAATGATCAATTGAGAGTCTCCTAGCACAAATAATAACATTATATGGTTGCTCTTTACTAAGGGAAGTCGTTGTAGGAGAGCATGTGCTTTTCCTAGATTATTGGATAGTGAACCCAAACCCCAATCATAGTCCAATTATGTGTTTCCTTCGAGACAAAGGATCACTGCCCCTATGTTCCCAACACCCCTTTTATTTTAGAACTAATTGAATAATTTACATTTAAAAAAATTGAGAAAAAATTGCAAATAATTTTTTTATGGGGGAAATCAATTTTAAATAAAATAAAAAAAGAAATCACCTCTTAAAATAAAACATTAAAAATAATAAAAATAAATAAATTTTACCCCCTCCATGAATACACATATAACCTTCAAAATTTAAAATAATATTAAAAAAATAAAAAACAAATAAAACACTTAAGAAAAAGGTACTCCTATAAAGTGATAGGGAAGGGACAGGTAGGGGAGGGCAACGCCACCATCCCACCACAAATAAATGTAGGGGTTATGGCCAACCCTCCCCAAAGGTATTTATTACAAACACAAGTGTGAAAGGTGGCAGAGAAGGTTAATGGATACATAGTCCAGGATAGTGCCTCAACATTAGTTCCGTCTATAGACTATGGAATTCATGCTAAGGCATGAAGGTAAACGAGGAGGGCTCAAGATGAGACCATTTGCATCATTGCAAGCTTAGTGCACCATGCTAATTTTTCATTTTGGGAGGTGGAATGCCTGTAACTGGGACATCAATAAGATTTAGCATGATTCAAATTTGAATTCTAGAGCTAATTTCGGATACGATACTCCATTGTTAATGGTTATGGTTGCAAGCCCTTGGTTTTAGGTTTTATTGTAAGAAAGTTACAATTTTAGCTATAAATTGGGTAGCTGGCATGGAATCTCTTTGTCTTCTAGTTGTTTCTATTTGAAACATGGATCCCCTCTAACATTTCTACTAATAATTCATTCTCTCCCCTTAAGAATTCACACTTAGCTCTCTCTAGGGCTTCCTTCCCTCTTCGGCATTGGTTTTTATCTCTTGGTATAAAATCCCCCTTTTCTTTAATTCTCAACCCCCCATCCCTTGCCTATGAGTTCCTCTTTATGTGGGGATTTCGTGTGTTAGTATTATTTTGGAAATGCATCCATGGTTTTTTTCTCCCTTAGCACCCATACAACCTCCACTCTCATTGCGCCATCCTCTTTATTCCACTCTTGTGGGTTTCCTTCTCACCCTAAAGATTTCTTCTCCAATTTATATCATGCCATTTCCATTTGATTTCACCTCTCCAAGGCTGAAATTCAACCTTGGAATTCTGTGGAAGCCTAGCCTACCTAGACAAAAATCCAGATTTTGCAGGGTAGTTTCCTACTATCAAGAAATAAATCCCTATGGTCAACAAAGAACAGAGGCCTCCACAAGAAGATACATAAACCAAACCCTACCTAAAATTTAGGAAGAGAGATGGTTGAGGTAGAGTATGACATCATTATGAAGAGGGAATGTCTATTAGATATTCAAGTTGTAGGCGACTTTTCTAAGTAGATACTAGACGTTGGACACACCAAGGGATGTCTTAATCATTATATGCACATTGTTAACATCTATTGCCAGATGAAAATGCTGTTTCAGAGAGTTATCCTCGATAGAAAATAAGTTCATCAAGAGATCCTAATGATGCTAGATGAGCTACAAATAATGGACCAATGTTTGGATGGACATCTTCAAAGAATTGAAGGCCACTTGGGCCTCCCATTAGATCTAGGATGCTCACCAAGGAGCAACAATGAGCCCGTTGATGTTGAAGAATTAGTCTTCAAAAGAGGTTTGATGACTTATGTCTAATCTTCCACTGGTTACTTTTATGATAAGTTTTTTAGTTATTTGGATATGCTAGCTTTAGTTGGCCTCATGCCTAATGAATTATATGTAATATTTTTTTTCTTCTCACAATCATATGACTTTGTGGATGCTCAAAAGCTATGGTTCATCCATTGGTCTGCTTTCCCTAGTTGAAGACCAGGATAGAACACAATGTATATTTTCTTTGGCCTCCAATGAAATGAAACTCTTTTACTAGGCAAAAAAAAGAAAAAGATTCATAATTTGAAAAAAAATAAAAAACAAAAAATAAATTAAATAATTAGAAAAAATATTAATATAATTTAAAAATAAAAATAAAAGAACAAAACTAAAATTTAAATGTTAAAAAAATTATAAAATAAATTAATGTTTTTGGATTTAATTTAATAAAAACCCATAAAAAATAAATATCAAAATAAAAATAAAACGAAAATAATGCCCACCTAGCCAACCTACAGCCACAACATAGCTTGCACCTAGGCTGTGTTGCGGTTCTAGGGTGACCACAACACAACTCACACTCGAGCTATGTTGTGGTTGTAGGGAGACCACGTAGGCAGAGGGACAATGCCAAGCATTGCCCGCATCCTAATTTCATTTTATTTATTTATTTATTTTTATAATTTTTGAAATTTATATTTTAGTTTATTTTTTATTATATATATTATTTTATTATTATTATTTTTATATAGATTTTTTATTTCTTTTAATATAATCTTTTCAAATTTACTAAGGTATTTTAGCTTATTTTATTTAAATTTGTTTTAAAAAATTATTAATTAAAAAAATGGTTTGGAAAGTTTTTTTTTTTTTTTAATGACCTAGAGGAACTTGGCAGCTCACGCGACTCAGGGCTACCAATAAATGAATGAGGATCTATGGCTTGTCCTCCTCTCCCTAAAATTGGTCACAATTGGAGGGATTTGAACCTTGGATCTCTGATTTACCACAAACTCACATTACTTCGATCACCATTGAGTGTTGCATCACTTTAGGGTGTTTTTAATGATTTTGTGTACATTCATGGTGATTTCATAGGCCATAATTAAAAAATATTGCAATTTTAGTGTCCCACTAAAAAGGGGTAAAGTTATCTCATGTTAAGATTTCAAATGAGCTATAATTTGAACCTTAAAAAAATAAGTTTCGCTTGGTAGAACTACTCTCTTATTTAGGTATTGATTTGTAGCAATTTTCATAGTCATGATATTTTGTCTAAATTAATGTCATGGCTAAAAAATGTTGAAATTTTAAGTTTTTTCATAGTCATGATATTTGGTCTTTAACACCATGGTTAAAAATTATTGGAATTTTAAGGTTTTTCATAATCATGATTTTGGTTTTTAATGCCATGTTTGAAAAATGTTTGAACTTTAACCCTTAAAAAAGTGATGCAACATGACCACTTTTCGCTTCTAGGGTGTTTTTTCATGTGTTTTGCGCAAAAATAGGGGTTTTTTGGGCTAGAGTTCTCATTTGAGAACACATTTTTTGTTAAGTTGATAACTTTCTTATTGGCTTTGACACTACAAATCTGGGAAACCAATCCTTTAGACTATTTTTAAAGCATAACCATTGATCCCAATTGTTAAAATAATATCTTGAAGCTTGACCTTATTTGATACAAAATTACAAAGACATACAATTTTAATTCTACAGTTTGGGATCCATGTTGGAAAGGTGGATAAGCCATATTCCTACCTTTTACATATCATATTGGTATCAAAGCCAAAGTGAGAAAACACTTGGTGAACAACCTATATGGGAGACATCTATAGTGGATACCAAGTAAGTTAAGAAGCATGTCACAACAAGGACTAGAGAGGAGTAAACCAAAAAGGGTAGGGACTTTTCATGAGAACCATGGCGAAGAAGATCTATAAGCCAAGTTTACTCCAATACATTTGAAAGTTGCTGCATCAAGATTGTAACACAAGTATTGGTAATAATGTAAGGAAGGAACTTGTCAAAGATGAAGGTTCACTTAAAAGATTCCAAAGGAGAAAGGCCTAGAGACTCAAGTAATAATAATTATTATCCTTCTTCTTCTAATAATTTGTTCAAGATAGAAGCGAAACTTAAAATATAAAGTTATGATGATAAAGTTAATGCTAAAAATGAAATAGTTGGAGGTTTATTTTTTGCCTTTATTAAATAAAATAATTGCAATAGATTTCTTTTGCACATTTGAAAATAGTTGGACATGCTCTTTTTATGGTTGGGAGAGCTATGTAGATGCACTAAGGATAGGAAAAAATCCTATGGTTATAAATGGTAAGATTTCAATACATTTATGAATCACGATTGTATTTGACAAGACATGAAAGCAACAATTCATGAAATGGCAATCCCTTAAACAAGAAAAAGGAGAAAGTAAACAAGAATACATGTCCAAATTTATGAAGCAAGCCATCAATTTGGTTATCACTTTAAAAGAATTTGAATAACGATGTGGTACCTTGGAGGAATTTTCAACCATGTATAAAGGTTATTACAACTTAGTGTGTGAAAACCATAGATGAGGTGAGGAATAAATCTCTTTGCATTGAGTCATACTTCCAAGAGGTGAAACCATTAAAGGGTTAAGAGGAGACCAACAAGACCAAAGAAAAAATTATTGTAGTCATAACTAGAAAGAAACAAGATTCCAATAGGCATTGAAAACACTATGATGTAGATGGATACATGGATTAGAAGTGCTAGAAACTTTATCCAAAATGCATTGAAGATAATAGATTGAAGAAGAGAGAAAATGTCGTTAACAATATAAAATAAACAAAATTAGAAAGCACCTCCATTGTAAATGAAAACATAGTCTACAACACATTGCAATATTAGCCATGGGAAAGTTAGATAGAAATGAACTATTCCAAATTTAAAGTTCAAGTAAAGGACTAGAAGGTAAACACTTTATTTAGTGGTGCTTCTCAATGCTATTTGATTTCTAGATCCTTAGTAAATGAGCTTGGTCTAGAAACTTGTGATCTAGTATATCCATGTTCATCAAATTGGATTCAAAAGAAATTTATCATGGAAATCACCATGAGATGTAAAATCAAGTTGGTTGTTAATGCAAACTGCATTTGAATGCAAAATCATGCCACTAGATGCATGTGAAGTGATGTTTGGAAACCCATACTCATGGGATATGGATGTAACTTTCTATAGGAAGAATATCTCTAATAACAAAACAATAGGGGTAAATAAGCAAATTTATTGAGACAAAGAAGTAGGAGCTCTTCAAATTTGATGGAGTAGTGGAATTGGGGAGATGAGTGGAGGCCTTGTGCTTCCATATTCTTCGTGGATTAGCTTTTATGGATTCAAAATGGATCTACAATAAACATAAAATGGTTTAATTACTTAGCTCAATGCAAGGCACTCAATGAAGCAAAAATCTTTTGACTATGGAGGTGGAATTCATGGCTATAAAAGTTGTTTATGAGGTAGGAGGATGTAGTTGATAGTGTTAAGGGAGCCAAGCTAGTTCAACCAACCATCATTCACCTCCAAAGTGTTTCATTGCTAATGTAAGAAATCTAAATTGAAAACAAAACAAAAAAAGGATAAATGAAAAGAGCCATGACTTAAAACATTGCTAGAAAAGGTAAAAGGAGAGGAAGAACACTATTTATGGGGAGTTGAAGAGATAGGGTTGCTTGGCCTTCTAGTTTCTCCTAGTAAGTTAGCATGCTTATAAAATATTTCACAATGAGGGAGAAGGGGTTCTTTGGCAAAGAAGAAAAGGAATATTGAATATAATTCTTGCACATAT
This sequence comes from Pinus tabuliformis, assembly GCA_031772625.1. Taxonomy (NCBI): domain Eukaryota; kingdom Viridiplantae; phylum Streptophyta; class Pinopsida; order Pinales; family Pinaceae; genus Pinus; species Pinus tabuliformis. The sequence continues at coordinate 2,012,051,792 of CM062817.1, read as the reverse complement.
AAATTGTAAATGCTCCAAAGAGCCAAAATACTATTGTAATTTTGCAATCACTGGGGAATAAGGATTCAACATAGCCTTTTGATGTTAGAGTTTTTTCTTTAGGTTTTTTTCGGGGTAAACTATGATGTCTATGGTGTTTATTTTCCTATGTGATTGAGGTTTTCTTTTAATTTCTTTGGTTTGGTGTATTCATGTGTGAATTCCAACCTGAGAATATAATTATTTTATTGGAAATCAATAATTCCTTTAGTCACCTAGTTGTTGGTTAAGTGCTGGGAGACTATATGCACTTCACATACATGAAATTCAATTTTTATTTAATTAACTACAATGTTCCTATATTCCCAATAATAACCTTAATTTCTTGCATTGTCAAGTTATCATTTACCATGTCCTAGTGTTGTTCGATGCTTATAACCAAGGCTTTCTCATTAGCAGTTTGTAGGTGAGAGTTTTTTTTTTTGGAGCTCTATGTGAACCATTTACTATTGCATAACAATGTCTCACACCCACTTGATCAAGGTATTTTTAAGAATTTGAACATTAGACCTATGTACAAGACTCTAAATGACTATTTTGGTTGAAAAATCATACATATATATAGTAGGTAAATAATTAATTAAACACATTATATAATTCACTATTGAAACTTGTAATTTTTTGTGTGAATATTATTGATTTAATCATATCCATGTAAAAATAACCATTTTGACAAATATCTTTTCCTAGAAAATCACCAAAAAATAGTCAATTAGTGAAACCCCCCCTTTAAAAATACTTTGAACCCCTATCATTTAAATGAATTTCTAAAAATACCTAGAACTTGATTTTTCCTTGATTGAATTGTTGGTTGTGCCTATCACTTGATTATTCCTTTGATTGGGTAGCTGGTTAGACCCTATTTGTTTGCGATCTATTTAAATATTATGTAAGAGCACAACTACAACAATTGGCCTTGAAGTTACAAGTGTTGTTTACTTAGAGAAACATCGTTTAATTGGTTCAAACCAATATACTCCAAAAAGAAGACACACTAGGAGACTCTAAACTTTTATGCATTGCAATTAACTACAACTATCGCTTTTGAAGCACATGAATACACATAATTGCACCATGGTTATCGTGATAGGGATACAGAGGAGAGTTGTGTTTTATTATAACAAGTGCATAAATCTCTATGATACATATAATTATAATTGAATGAGTTGTACACACTTAGATATACAAAGTGTATTATTTATTTTGGCATAACAAAATCATGGAAGTGGACTAATTTTTCTTGGTTGAGCATTGGCTTTAGTATTTCAAAGTCAATAAACCAAGCCTTTGAACAAATATAGATAAAATACACTCATCTTTCTTGATGTATTTCGCATATCAAGAAGCTTGATTTTACTCGATAAAGAATTGTAGAGACATACAATTTTAATTATGCAACAAGGGATCCATGTTGGCAAGACAAATAGGGAATAAACCTACCATCTATGGATCATATGTGTATCTTGGATTTTATTGTATGGCTATAAAAGTTAATCTTCCCTTATTGTGTATCTCATATCAATAAGAGAGTAAGTCCACAAATTATAAATTTCTTATATGCGAGGAAACTTAGACCAATGAAAGTGGTTCCATGATGATTGTAATGTCCCTTACTAACATATTGATTTTTTTTATTTCAAAGTGGAAAAACCTATTATAACTCAGTTGTGAACAAAAAATGAAGACAATTTTCACTCATTACTATTTGTGAATGTAGGTTGACTCATCAATGATATTCATGCAAAACCACACCCCCTCAAATGACTCTTTGATGGTCTAGGAAGGTAGACTTCTGTAACAACCCTGGTCAAAATTCCATGTAATAATGTTAATAAAGGTAAAATAATAACCACAGTCATGGGATATGTATTCCAATCTGAATGTTTGGCAAAACATCATAGTGGGTGTTCATTTTAGTTATTATGGCTAAAGTAAATTGGCAAAGGCAATGACGAAGGCTTTGAAAAGGCAAAGTGGCATTAAATGGCATTTTATTTATGAAAATAAAGGAAATTAGGAGAAAATGATGTTGAAAGGTCACAGGTTTCTTGTGAGGAGGAAATTGAAGGAAAATAATGGAAAATGAAGAAAATAGAGGCCTTATTGATAAAAAGTTTTATGAGGACCAACTCACAATTTTTTGACAGTTCTATGATGGAGATTTTTCTCTCTATTCTCTCTCTCACACTTAGAGATAATTTCTTAGAGCACTTCAACATTGGATAAAGAAAAGAAAAGGAAGGATAAAGAAGGCAAAGGGAAGCAAAGATCAAGCAAGGAAGAGTAGGATCAAGTAGCTACAATGGGATTAGTTGTAGGTATCGATTTGCATGTGTGATTTCCTTACTAGATTTGGCATGCATGGTACATGCATCTGTGTATTTGGTTCTCTTGCTATCACTGGCATGGGTTTTTCTAGGTGTGACAATTATCTTCAACGTTGCCTTGGAATTTCCGGATAGCCATAGTGTGATGGTGGTTTCTCTTATTTGGTTGAGTTAGATTGTCGGATAGTATCTAAGTTGAGTGAGGTGGTCTCTGAAAAAGAACACAAGGCCTAGGAATCCCTAGACCAGAGAAGATGAGATGCTGGTAAATATGGATTTTGTGTATTTCAGTGGGTGTAGGAATCCTTGACCGGTGAATGACGGGATATACGGTAAAGCCTAGAGGTGTGTGCTCTTGATTAGGCCTATAAATCCTCTACTGGTGAATGGCAGGATATATGGTAAATACTAGAGGGTGGAGTCTCTATCAAGCTCAGGAATCATCGACTAGTGAATGGCAGGATATACAATAAATCCTAGAGACTCAATTAGGCCTAGGAATCCTCGATTAGTGAATGACAAGATATACGATAAAACCTAGAGACTAGGAGGCATCCTAATTCATCACCTGTAGGTGGAGAGATCCGGAAGCATCCATGCTTATTTAAGGCCTAGAGATCCGATGGTGATTGTGGTAAATCCTGGTTTATTGATGAGGGTTCGGGCCTCAAGATCTGGTGGGGATTGCGGTAAGGCTTGAGGAATCCTTGATTGGTTTTGTTGTGAGTCCAACATTCATGCTTGGAATATGGCATGGGGGTCATTGGATAAAAGAAAGATTTGGTTTAGCCCAATTATGGTCAAGTGGTATGTGGAAGTCCCTGACTTGGCTAGATTTGAATATATTAATAAGAGCTCTTTTCCTCTTGTGATTTATGTGTACATGTACTTGTTATCATGAGACTTTAATGGTTGTTCTATTATTGTTACTCTGTTGGTTATAAACATGGTTTTATGACAAATCTTGGTCATGGCTCTCACCATGTTTTGATTAATGAATCAATGAATGATGAATGCATGACATAATAGATGTCATTGTAGCTATTATGAGAAGGCACTGGTCCTTCTTGGTGTTTTTCATATAAGTATCAGACCCCTATGTTCATATGTGTATTTATGACCTGTAGATTTCATGTTCATGATATGTTTGACGAAATGTCTGTCATGGCTAGGCCTTGTTAGGTAAAGTTCTCATATAATATTTGTATGGAAGGATTTTTCGTTGTTTCATTGATGGTTCTTGAAATTTTCATTAAGTTCTAGGCAGAGGTCTGTATCCTAGCCTGAAAAAGTGGCTTTAATCCCATGGTCGTAGGTACAGAACTGGGTGAAAAAGACTGTAGTTGCTGTAGAATTTCACACTGTAGATCAACACATTATGCAATATACTAAAGAAAAATACAAGATCTACTTCTACAACAAACTTTCGAAAGCTTAATCAAATTTGAGCAAGATCAAATAGAACACATATAACTGATGAAGAAGAAACAATCACACATGAACACAGAAGAATACTTTGGCGAAAGCCTCAACTAAAAACCCCGATCTCTGTATTATCATACAAGTGGAAATATGTTTAGATTACACAAAGCATCAACTCATAAGCTATCTTGCTCTCAGTACAATCCAACAATACAACACACAGACTGAATAGACACATGATATGCCTTCCCTCAGCCCTCCAAGCCTCCTATTTCCTTGCGTAGTTTTCCTTGGTGTCCAATGCTGCCACCTATGTGAGTTGGCCTCATCACACACTCATCAAACCCAAAAGTAACTGCGCAATCTCCAAGGGAATGAATTCCTTCTGCATGCAAGATATATCCTCCATGGAACATTATTGCAACTGATGAGCCCCAAATTTGGTAACATTTTGGGCTCATTTGGCCTAACTACCTTTGCTCAATCCTTCATTTTTCATAACTTCTGCATCATTTTTTAGTATGTTTATGTCATTTGTACGAATAAGGGTAGTCACTATTCCTAGGTGGCTAACACGTGCTCATTTCAGGATTTTTTTGACACATGTGGAGTAAAACCAAGCAGACAAGGGCTAGGAGATAGCCAAGCTTGGGTTGAGGATTCGTAGGGGGGTTGTCTATGGCATTAAATAGCCTCCCTCGGGATCTTCACCCCCAACTCCGAGCTCCAAAGGCCACCAAAACCGGATCTAGAAGGCAGCCAAACAAATTTTGTGGAAGCAGCTGTTCACTCCCAGTTTGGTCAGCCAAGTCCCATGGATTTAGGAGGTCAGCTAGGGCCTCGTGGTGTATAAATGTGAAGGCTTCAACATTCGAGAGGGACTTTTTGAAAAACTTTTGCACATCCTGCACTACAAGCTGCTAGCTCTGTTTTGTTCTTTTGTAGCCATTATTGGCATGACTCTTGACTTATGATTATTATTTTAATGGGAAGCAGTCAGATTTGACATCAGCTCTGAGTTTTTTGAGGAGCCATAGCTCTCGGGGTTGGGCCCAACCTGAGAGCCTAGGGCCTCCTCCTTTGTATTGATATCTTTCCTTTCAGCATTATGATTTTCCTTGTATGCATTTGAAACACAGTTTGTTGAGCTAGATCTCGTTGTGTGGTTAAATAGGTTATTGTTGAAAAATAGAGTTGCTTCGGATGTCTAGAATAGATTAACGAGATAAGAATTGATAAAAGCTTCAGAAAAGGGTTGCCTGCACTCTCGTTTTCACCTCTTTCTAGGGGCAGGAATTGCAGACAGTGCTGCCCAACAAAAACACTAGTTCGCTTACCCATGCAATCTTTGGTGCAATGTTTTCATTTGTAGGAGTTATTCATGCGTTCAGATCTCTTGGAATGTTTCTTTTCTTAAGTACTATACATGGTTCTCTTTAGAAATAACGCTGCTTTCCAGTGGTTTCGTTGACAGTTAAGATAGACTGGTTAATATTTTGATTGTGTGTAGGACGTAGTTGATTTGGTTAAGTGTCCACTGTGCTGTGCATCTCCATCACTCTCTCGTCCATCTAAGCTTCGTCCAGGCCAACTACTCCCTCTCCAAGTTAGGTCCCTCGTCTCATAACTACTTGCCTGCCCACATAACCCTACCTTCTTGCTCTTCCATTGCCTCAGCCTTCTTTAAGACAAGTTAGCTCCCCACACCCTCTCATCACTTCATCCCTCGGTCACTGAATCATTCTAGACCCCTACCCTACCTCCCTATCCATTCATGCATCCTCTTTCACTCACCCATCATCCAAAATCCAACCATAGAACATCCTGTAGAAATTCTGAACATCCTTCCAGGCAGTTGTCTTCGGGCTCCCCCGCTCCCTTGTCTCATAACTACTTGCCTGCCCACATAACCCTACCTTCTTGCTCTTCCATTGCCTCAGCCTTCTTTAAGAGAAGTTAGTTCCCCAAACCCTCTCATCACTTCATCCCTCGGTCACTGAATCATTCCAGACCCCTACCCTACCTCCCTATCCATTCATGCATCCTCTTTCACTCACCCATCATCCAAAATCCAACCATAGAACATCCTGTAGAAATTCTGAACATCCTGTAGAAATTCCAGAAACATCCTGTAGAAATTCCTGAAACATCCTGTAGAACCCCTGCATACTTCCTGTAGAAGCTCCCAAATGAGGTTTCTTGGTAGCCAAACTTGGTGAAACTCTCCGGAAGGGTGTTAGGGACTCCTTAGACCCCTGCTGAACCTCCCCAACCTTTTCCAAGCCTTTCTCCTCCTTGATTCATCCTTGCACAGTAAAAAGCCAATCAAAAGCATCTGCATGATAACTCAAATAACTTATTCAAAAATACAAAAAGATGTGTCTTCAGATAGAGATAGCATAGGCATGTGCATTTTACCTCTGTAGGAGTAATGGCATCTCTTTCAATAGTTTGCATCTTCTCCTTTGCATCAGTAGGACTAGCTGGTAACATTAGGGTTTGCTAGGGTTTTTGCTACTTTTTGGGTTTTTAGTTTCTTTCTGCAAGTAGATCAGTTTCTTTTGAGTTAGCTTCCATCTATCAGTTAAAAAGCTTCTTCTAAGAGCCCATAGAAGTTGGCTTAAGCCCCTAGCGGACTTGTGCCAGCTGACCAAGTGACAGCTGCGGCAAGAGCTAGTACTTGTGCATACAACACCGTCGCTTCCAAGTTTGTTACGAACTACCAGGTTGATAAAAGTAAAGAAGGGAGCCCCAGGAGTTGCAACATTATTGCTGCAATACTGGAGCCCACCATGTTTTTGGCGTCGTTGCCGGGGAAGCGTCAGAGCATTGGTGATTGCTGCTATTCTTCTATTTTCTACTACAACCTTCTGCTAAGTAGTTTATTTCATTTCCATTCTGCAATTTCAATTCCGCAATTTCATTTCCTGCTTTCATAGATTAGCATTTCAATTCCGCAATTTCATTTCTACAAGCGTAGATTAACATTTCAATTCCGCAACCGTAGCCTAGCATTTCATTCCTGCAATTTCATTTGAGAGAAATAGATTAGTCCTTTCATGCTTTCATTTCAATTCCGCATTTCCATTTCAGCAAGATAGTTAGTTGCAGTTCAATCTATTTTAGTTTTGCAGGTACCAGAGAAAAAAAAAACAAAAGCAATCAAAAGTCTTTCCATTTCATGCCTCGTAGAAACCGAGATAAAACAGGCAAATTCTTACCCAACACCCCCACCACTTCACTGAGTCACCCTTCTCTCTTCTTTGGTGACAGTGATCTAGAAGAAATTATAGGCGAGCCTCCTGAGATATACGAAGATCCTATAACAGAAGAAGAGTTAGAGAACACTCCATCTGAAGCCATGGCTGACAATAGAAGAGAAGATGAGAGAATAAAAGGTGCCTTTCCCATCCGAGAGACCAATGGAGACATGAAAATGAAAAACATAAGCCCCTGCGCTTTACCTCACTTCCATGGACTAACTACTGAAGACCCTGATACCTTCCTGTTCGAGTTTGCTGTCCTTTTTCGAACCTATGACTATATCGAAGATGAGCAAAAACTGAAACTCTTTCCCTCTACTCTCAAGGACGCGGCATTACACTGGTTCATGGGCTTACCTGGGAACAGTATCACCACTTGGGCTCAGATGCAGCAAGCTTTCAATACCAAGTACTGGGACTACTGTAGGTCCAAGGAATCCAAGGGAGAAATCTTTCGGATGACCATGGGAGACGACGAGTCTTTAGAGGATTATGAGGAAAGGTTCCAACTTAGCTATAAACGGGCCAGGTGCACACTTGACCTTGAATCTCTCAAGTTGGTCCTGCTCCGAGGAGTCCCTGAAGACCTTCTAGATACCCTTCACATGCTAGCTGGAGGAGATATTTACCAACTACCTTATGAGGACATAAAGACTGTGTTTAGAAACCACTCTAGGGCAGCCCGGAAAAGAGGTAGAGGAAACCCCCTTTCAGCTAGTACTACTTTCTCCAAGCATGAGTTTGCAAATCAGCTGGAGGACCTCAAAAGTGAGGTGAGGCAGACCATTGCCATGCAACTTGATACATTCCGAATCCAGCAAAAGAAAGAGGAAGCTGAGAGGGCTTTGGCCATCTTCTGCCCCAGGTGTACAAGAAAGCACCCTAAGAACGAGTGCCCATTACATTCAGTAGAGGTATGTTTCGTTTGTGAGGAGGACCACCCCACAAACCAATGCCCAACCTTACCTGAGCTTAAAGCCATGTACCAAGGAACGGAGGCACCCACTGAACCTCTCTACTTCCTCAACCAAAGGAGGCCACATGGACCTAGGCCTTACCAGCAGGGGATGCAAGGGACATCCCAAGCTTATTATAGCCCCAACCAATCTGCTCATATGCCTTCCTGGGGTCCCCCTGCTCATCCTTCCTGGTCTATGCCTCCTCCATGGTCTTACCCACCTCAATACCATACTCAGCCCACTATTCATTCGTTTCACCCACATGTCCAGCCACAGTCTCAGTGGAATGCACCTCAACCGGGGTGGAGGCCCCAGTACAACACTCCTCCTGCCATTTTGCCTCCACCACCAGCTCAGCCATAACCATTACCTCCTGCTCCTCCAAGACAACCCCAGATGCCTGCTCAACCAAACCCGAACCCCAACAACCGACAGGCCCAGCAGGTATATACTGGGGAAACAACATGCCCTACCTATGCTGCGGACATCCAGGAGATCAACCTGCGATCAGGAAAGACTCTTCCGGATCGCCAACCTCCTCCCCCAGAGGACGGGGAAGACAAACATGAAAGTGAACCAAAAGCCATTCCACCTTTTCCTGAGAGACTAATAGCAACCACACAACCCAACCCAGAAGAGAGTGAGCTTCTGGGAGAACTCAAGCAGTTGTGTGTGAAAATACCACTTCTCCAAGCCATCAAAGACGTACCGATATACAACAAATTGGTTAAGGAAAAGTGTTTCAGGCACCCAGGCAGGCGAAAAAGAGATGCCTCAACCATCAATGTCCTTGGACAACTGTCCGATCTTATGTTGGGGCAAGTTATCTGTCCAAAGTATCTGGATCTTGGGAGTCCTGTAGTTGATGTCCACATCAATGGCACCATCATACCCCACACTTTGATTGATTTAGGGGCTGCCATTAATGTGATGACCAGGGACACCATGCTCAAACTCAACCTTAAGGGTTCCTTAAGAAAGACCTCGACAGTCCTGCAGCTAGTAGATCACTCCACCGTGACTCTCGAAGGGATTGTGGAGGATGTCTTGGTCTCTGTTGACTCTTGGGAGTACCTTGCGGACTTCTTGGTTCTTCAACCAAAGGCAAAGCTTACTGGATACCCCCTTATTTTGGGAAGGCCTTGGTTAGCCACTGCGGATGCTTACATAAGCTGCTGAGAAGGAAACATGACCATCAAAAATGGTCCTATGTCCAAGAAGCTAGTCCTATACCCTCCTGCCCAACCTCTATTAGAGCATGACTTACCACTTTGGTTGGAAGAAGGAGAGGAGGATGAGGTGTACTCTGCATCCTTGTGCACCCTGGGAGCCACCAGGGGAGGTCCTCAAACCGAGGATGATTTGATTGAGACCTTGATTCAGAATCCACCTCCCAGTGCATTGTCCTTAGAGAAATTGGTGGAGGATACCCAAGTCAGCACCTTAGTGGACCCTTGTGTGACCAATCCAATCACTCCCAGAGTTAAAAATGTGGAGTTTGGCCCTGAGAGAACGTTAAATATCAGCTCCTCCCTATCTCCTTCCCAGGAAAAGGAGCTGTGCAGTCTGTTGGCCAGTCATCTAGATGCTTTTGCTTGGAGCTATAAGGAGATGAAAGGAGTTCATCCTTCGGTCTGTACCCATCACATCTACATCAAAGAAGATTGTAAAGCAGTCAAGCAACCTCAAAGGAGAATGAATCCAACCCTTAAGGACATTGTCAAAGAAGAATTGCAAAAATTGTTGGATGCAGGATTCATCTACCCCATCTCGGATAGCGAGTGGGTGTCCCCTCTGGTGTTGGTTCCCAAGAAAAATGGGATGTGGAGAATCTGTGTGGACTACCGAGAACTGAACAAAGCCACCAAGAAAGACCACTTTCCTCTACCCTTCATAGATCAAGTGTTGGATGGACTAGCAGGGAAGAAGTTTTTCTCTTTCCTAGATGGGTTTAGCGAGTATAATCAGATCCAAATCAGCCCGGAAGACCAAGATAAGACCACCTTCACTTGTCCTTGGGGTACCTTTGCTTACCGAGTTCTTCCCTTTAGGCTATGCAACGCTCCTGCCACCTTCTAGAGAGCTGTCTTGAGTATCTTTTCTGAGTTGGTCCATAATTCGGTGGAGATCTATATTTATGACTTCACTCTTTATGGGTCCAACTTCCAGGAAGCATTGTCCAATCTGGGAAAAGTCCTAACCAAATGCATTGAGATGAACCTATCCCTTAGTCCTGAAAAAAGTGAGTTCTTGATGACTGAAGGGACCGTGCTAGGACATACCATTTCTCGCCAAGGGTTACAGGTGGATCCTAACAAAATTGCTCTCATCAGAAAGGTTCCACCCCCTCAGAAGGTAAGAGATGTTCGAAGTTTCTTAGGCTTGGCAGGATATTATAGAAGATTCATTAAAGGCTTCAGCAAGCTAGCCTCACCATTGTTTGGCCTCTTAGCAAAAGATGTTGAGTTTAAATGGACTGACGATTGTCAGAGGGCTCTGAATGAATTAAAGGATAAGTTGGTGTCTGCCCCAATCTTGAGAGGTCCAAATTGGGCCCTACCTTTCCACATCCACACTGATGCCTCGAACAAAGCCATAGGGGCAGCCTTAGGACAAGTTGAACAAAAACTTCCATACGCCATATACTTTGTCAGCAAAAACTTATCCAAGGAAGAACTGAATTATAGTGTAACTGAGAAAGAATTCTTGGCCGTGGTCCATGCCCTGAACAAGTTCCGACACTACATCACTGGCTATCAAACATTTGTACATACTGATCATGCTGCAATTAGATATCTAATGAATAAACCAGATGTGAATGCTCGTATTATTAGATGGTTACTTTTGTTGCAGCAGTTTGATTTGACTATCGTTGACAAACCAGGTAAAGAAAATGTTGTTGCTGACTTCTTGTCTAGATTGGATTTACCTGCAGGTGAGGATGGAACAGTGGATGACCAGATGCTAGATGAACATTTGTTTGCTATCTCAGTACTCTCTCCATGATTTGTTGATATAGCAAACTACCTTGCCTCAGCACAGTTCCCTTCGCACCTATCCTCAAAAGAGAAGAGCAGAATCGTAAAGAAGAGTGCCTCATTCACTTGGATCGAGGGCAACCTGTTCAAGCTTGGCCCCGATCAGATCTTAAGGCGTTGTGTAAGGGAGGAGGAAGTCTTTGACATCCTCCTAACCTGTCATGACGGGCCTTGTGGAGGACATTTTGCAGCCAAAAGAACTGCCTTCAAAATTCTACAGGCAGGCTACTATTGGCCCACGCTTCATCAAGATGTCAGAAGATATATTAGCCAATGTGACCGATGCCAAAAGATGGGGAAGCCGACTTCAAGGGACGAAATGCCTCTCCAACCTCAAGTGACTCTTGAGCCATTTGAGAAGTGGGGTATGGATTTTGTGGGTCCTATCAATCCTCCTTCAAGGCAAAGGTCTTACATCATTGTGTGCACAGACTATCTGACAAAGTGGGCAGAAACCAAGGCAATGAAAGTAGCGACAGAAGAAAAGGTGGCTGAGTTTTTAAGAGAAAACATCTTCTACAAATTTGGCTACCCAAGAGAGCTAGTCACCGATCAAGGAAGCCAGTTCACCTCCAACTTAATTGAAGACCTAATCGCTCATCACAAGATCAAGCATAGGACTTCCACCCCCTATCATCCTCAAGCAAATGGGTAGGTGGAAGTCACCAATAGAGCATTAGAAGGGATCTTGACTAAGGTGGTGAGCAGCAGTAGGAAAGATTGGGCAGATCGCCTGGTTGAGGCCACTTGGGCTTACAACACCACTTGGAAGACCACAACCGGCTTCACACCTTATGAGCTGGTCTATGGGAAGAGAGATTTGCTGTCAATTGAGTTCAAATACAACACATTAAGGATGGCAGCTCAGCCAGACCTGGATTTCAGCCATGCCTAGCAAGAAAGGTTATTGCAATTGAATAGGTTAGACGAGCACCGAATGCAGGCCCTTCTCCACTCAGAAGTGGTTCAACTTCAGAGGAAGGTATGGCATGACCGGAACCTCAATGACAAGCAATTCCAGCCGGGATATTGGGCGCTATTGTACGATTCCAGACAGAAGGATTTTAAGGGAAAGCTGAGGACAAGATGGCTGGGACCATATGCAGTGGAGAAGTGCAATGACAATGGGTCTGTTCTTATTCGGACCATTGATGAGGAGGCCATCCCCATGCTCGTCAATAGGAATCGACTAAAGTTCTACAGGAAACCTCTCTCGAGTCAAGAATCCAAAATCCAACCATAGAACATCCTGTAGAAATTCTGAACATCCTGTAGAAATTCCTGAAACATCCTGTAGAACCCCTGCAGACTTCCTGTAGAAGCTCCCAAATGAGGTTTCTTGGTAGCCAAACTTGGTGAAACTCTCCGGAAGGGTGTTAGGGACTCCTTAGACCCCTGCTGAACCTTCCCAACCTTTTCCAAGCCTTTCTCCTCCTTGATTCACCCTTGCACAGTAAAAAGCCAGTTAAAAGCATCTGCATGATAACTCAAATAACTTATTCAAAAATACAAAAAGATGTGTCTTCAGATAGAGATAGCATAGGCATGTGCATTTTACCTCTGTAGGAGTAATGGCATCTCTTTCAATAGTTTGCATCTTCTCCTTTGCATCAGTAGGACTAGCTGGTAACATTAGGGTTTGCTAGGGTTTTTGCTACTTTTTGGGTTTTTAGTTTCTTTCTGCAAGTAGATCAGTTTCTTTTGAGTTAGCTTCCATCTATCAGTTAAAAAGCTTCTTCTAAGAGCCCATAGAAGTTGGCTTAAGCCCCTAGCGGACTTGTGCCAACTGACCAAGTGACAACTGCGGCAAGAGCTAGTACTTGTGCATACAACACTGTCGCTTCCAAGTTTGTTACGAACTACCAGGTTGATAAAAGTAAAGAAGGGAGCCCCAGGAGTTGCAGCATTATTGCTGCAATACTGGAGCCCACCAGCAACTAATAGTACACTGTCCCATCATCTGATCTCAACTGGGTCTCTGTCTGAACTGACATGCATGAGTTATTTATGAGAGAATATTCAGTTATCTGAAGTGCAACAGTTACATGCATGCATGCATTAACTAACTGAACTCATAATTAGTTCAACGAACTATTTGAACTAATCTAACTGGACTTAACTTAGTTAACTGAGCTAACTAATTACAACTCAAAGTACAACTCATCCTGATCTCCTTTAATCAAGGGATAACTTCCTCAATCAATGGAGAAACTGTTGCATGTCTTCACATAGACTTCATGTTTGATTTTCTACAACTAATTAACTCAAGATGAATTAATTAATTATTTTACAAACAACTGCTAAGATCAAATTCGAATTTTAATTCTCAATTTTAGTTTAGGGACTAACTAAAATTGGAATGTATCCTGAAATGTTATTTATAGTAGTGCTAATTTTATCACTTCTATTTTTAGCATCTCTTGTTGCTATTTTCAACACTCCCTCTCAACAAGAAAGGGATTATCAGTAACGCCAATCCTGCCTCTATGGAACTCAAACTTTCATTTTGACAATGCCTTAGTCAAAATATCTACATCCTGTTCCTCGGTCAAAACATACAGCAACAACATGATCCTCTTGACCACGCAGTCTCGAAGATGGTGATACTGGATATCAATGTGCTCGGACCTGTCCTGAAAAATTGGATTCTCAGAGAGTTTGATAGAACTTTGATTATCACAGTAGATCACAATTGGATCCATCCTCTGACCAAACAATCCCACTAGAATCTTCCGCATTTAAATGGCCTCGCATACAGCCTGAATGGCAGCCATTTATTCAACCTCTGTTGAACTAAGTGCAACTGACCTCTGTTTCCTGCTGTACCAGGAAACTGCAGCTGAACCAAGGTTGAAGATTCCTCTATAAGTGCTCTTTCGGTCTAATGGACTCCTTGCCCAATCCGCATCTATGAAGCCCTGAAGCTTCACTCCCTCTATTCGTCTGTACCAAAATCCATACTAAGATGTGCCTTTGAGGTATCTCAGCACATGCTTCGTTGCCTTCCAAAACAGCTTGGTAGGCTGAACCATTGCTTGACTTAGCTGGTTCACCGCAAAGCATAAGTATGGTCGTGTGTTCACTAGATACATAAGTGAATCCATAAGCTGCTAATAAACAATAGTAGCTACTACCTCACCTGAAGTAGCATCCTCCTTCCTCTAGTTCCCAGCTAGAGGAGTCGGCATGGGCTTGCACTTCTCCATGTGAAAGCGCCTAAGTATCTCATTGGCATACTTGCCTTAAGACACAAATACTTCCCCATATTTTTGCCACACTTCCATGCCTAGAAAGTAGTGCATAAGACCCATGTCTTTCATCTCGAACTCTCTTGCAAGGTCCTCCTTGTAAGACTTGATCAGCTGATCATCACATGTCAAAATCAAATCATCAACATAAAGAACAATGATCAATGGTTTACCTTCTACCGTGATGTGGTAAAGGTTCACATTTGCTTCACTCTTGGTGAAGTCCAACCCAGTGAAATAGTTGTCAATCCCGGTGTACCAAGCTCGGGGTTCTTGCTTCAGCCCATGCAAAGCCCTCTTGAGTTGGCACACATGTGATTCATGATCGAAGGTCTCGAAACCTTCTACCTGCTCAATGTACACCTCTTCCTCAATCTTCCCATTGAGGAATGTTGTCTTCACGTCCATCTGATGGATCTTCCAACCCATCTGAGCTGATAGTGCCAACATTGATCAGATAGATGAGTACCTTGCTACAGGAGCAAAGGTCTCATCGTAGTTGATCCCCTCGACCTATGAGAAACCACGGGAAACAAACCTTGCCTTATGTTTCTCAACACTGCCATCAGCTGCTTGCTTTACCTTGTAAAGCCATCTGGAACTCACCACTGACTTGTCCTGAGGTCTTGTGGCAACATCCCACACACTATTATGAATGATAGAGTCATACTCCTCTACCATGGCATCAACCCAGACTGGTTGCTGCACTGCCTCCTCAAATGAAGAAGGTTCAGTCTCTACACACTCCCCAACCAAGGCCATGTAACCAGTGTACCGCTCGAGTGACCTCCTTTATTTGCCCTGAGAAGATGGTTGTCCCACATTCTCTCGCGCATCCATCATCAACTTGTCAGCTTCCCTTGAGCATTTCTACCCATCTCTGGAAGACTCAGCATGAGTGGATGTCCACTCCCAAATCCTCTGCATGCGGCTGCTCCACATCAATCTGAGGCTCCTCCTTTGCATGCAACTTGAGCTCCCTCTCAAGTGATACTCGCATGGAATTTTGCTCGTCAAACTTCAAATCTCTGCGTACCACTGTCCTCTGACTAGTCGATAGGTACACCCGATAGTTGTGAGGTGTATCAGTGTACCCCACAAGTATCCCCAACTCAGCTGTTGGATCTAGCTTCCTTCGGGCATCTTTTGTCACATGGCAATAAACCGATGATCCAAATATCTTGAAGTGACTCATATCTAGTCGCTTCCAAGAAAAGGCCTCCATAGGTGTCTTCATTCCCAATATACAATGCGGGCTTCTATTCTGCAAGTATACTTTTGTATTGAATGCCTAAGTCCACAAATGAAGTGGTAGGCTTTGGTCATGCAACATAGCTCGAGCTACTCCCACAATCGATCTGTTCTTCCTTTCGTCCACCCCATTCTGTTGTGGGTTATGGGGTGTCGTCAAGTCTCATTTAATTCCTTTTGTAGCGCAGAAGTCATTAAACTGTTGGGAGACATACTCTCCACCATTGTTGCTACGCAAGGCTTTTATTTTCTTTCCAGATTCTTTCTCTGCCAAGCCTTTAAACTCACAAAACCTCAATAAGGTCTGATCCTTCTTTTGCATAAGGTAGATCCAACATCTATGAGAAAAATCATCAATAAAAATAACATAGTACCTTTGTTTAGAGGTGGAGGCTGTAGAGAATGGTCCACAAACATTTGTGTGAACTCGCTCTAGGATTGCTCTAGCTCTACTGTCTCGATCCTGAAAGGAGGATTTCGCATACTTACCCAAGGTACAATCTTTGCATGTATTTTTATGCTCTAGTTGTCCCTTGGGAAGTTTGATAGAAATTTGCTTCATGATCTTCATGGCCCCATGGTACAAGTGGCCCAATCTTCTATGCCATAGCTCGCTAACATCTTGGCTTTGCTCCACCTCTTCTTTGGAATTCAATACAACACAATTGTCTACCTCTAGCTTGTAGAGATTCTTAACTCGAATCCAAATCCTCTTTGTCTGTCCACTACCAATATGCCTTAGGAATACCTTTCCTTTACTAAAGACTACATCATAGCCTTTATCTTCTAGCATAGCGACAGACACAAGATTCTTCTTCAGAGTCGGTACATACTTTACATCAGTTAGGGTGAGAGGAGCTCCATGCTCCCTCTGAAACACAACCGTACCTTCACCTAAAACACGGTACTTTTCATCATCGCCCATCTCAATCTGTATCTGGAGGTCCTTCTCCTCCAAGGTACTGAAAATATTCTTGTCGCTGGACATGTGGAAAGAGGCTCCACTGTCCAGGTACCACACACATCCCACCATGGATGAAACCATGCATGTGATGAGAGAGAAATCCAACTCGAACTGTGAGGCTAGTGCGTCACCGTCTGATCCCTTCGAGGATCCATTCTTGGATTTCTTCTGTGGACAATTCGTAGCATAATGGCCCACCTCATGACAATGAAAGCATCGCACTTTAAATTTGTCAAACTTCTTCCCACCATGGGAAGAACTGGATTGGGGATGGGATGCCTTCCCTTTCCCTTTCCTCGCCTTACTCACTAAGGCTAAATTTTCTTCATCAACTTGTTTTGATGAAGATCCATCTCTGGTGCTTCTCCTTATTTTTAATGGGAAAAGTGTCTATTTAGAACGACCCTATCCCACTGAGGTGTGACAGTGACCTCAGAAACAAACAGGGAAAACTACTCTTGTATTCTCCTTTATGAACTATAAACGAAGAGGAATAGGATGAACCAACCTGTTTCTTGCGCTAGTCCTTTGATCCAATCTCTCTCCTCTTTGACAGCTTCCAACTACCTGCTCCCTTACTTGCCCAGCTTCACCAATTTCCTGTAAGATCACAAAAGAAAGAAACTACACAAAGACATGGATTTATGTTCATAAATAGCTTAGCATCAGATTTAAGCTAAACATACAAATATAACAAACATCAATGATATACAAGCATGTAGGAGAATCTCAAATAGTTTTATTGATAAAACAAGAAGATCCAGGAGGCGTTACAACCGATGATTCCTGATCCAGCATCAACCTCCCAGCATAGAATCCCCTCTTCACCTCCAACAAAGCATAAATCACCCAATACTCTGATATCTATCTCAAAACCAACAGCAATTCTCTGCAATGTACAAAATTCCAGCCTCTGGATCTCTTGGTGAGGGATCCATATATAGATGTATGCAAAGAGGATGAGTCAGCTCATGAATTGATTAGTGGCCTCTCTCTGCCAGTTCTTGCTTCCACTTGGAGACTGAGAGCCTCCTACTCATCACTGGTCGAATTCAGTGAGGCAAGTGTCATTGGAGAAGATCCTGGAAGCTTCCATTGTCTCTCCACCTCGTGGAATGACTCTGCCACTTGTCATTTCCCACTCAACCCACCCTAGTAGTGCATTCAAGTGCGTTGCAACGCACCTAGCCAGTGTATTTGGGTGCTTTGCAACGCAGCTAGCTAGTGGAGCAGCTGAAACGACCTTGATTTGACTAGTTCTGAGCAGTTTCTGGTGGAGAACTTTTGGGAGAAGCTGTAATTTGTTGACCTTGTTTCTTTAGGAGCTGGAACAACACCTTTAGGGACTTAGGATCCCTTGGTTTATGGACATTTCATGCTTAGAGTTGTAAGGCACAAAAATGTCTATAACAGTTGCCCCCTAAAGTATGAGGCCGTTTATCGGGTGAAATGCTTTATTAAGAGGATCCGAAGTTCTTTCAATGCTGGGAGGAGACCTGTAATAAGATACAATACAATACATTATCTTCATACTGTTTCCATGATCTAGCTGAGGCAGACATTCCCATGCTCAGCTTTATAAATTCATTTTCATGTACATAGGACAGACAATCGTCTGATGGTAGATTGATGATTCTGATGAAGTCATCATCCTTTTGGTAGGATGATTATCTGTGCTGCAATGCTGTACATTTCAATGTCTTTATTTTTCCTTAATATATATCGCAGCCCGGATGGATGAAACTAGATCCTGGGTCTTCAATGTCGTCCGATCTTCACTCGAAGTACAAGTCGATCCATGTGAGAAATGTTTTGAAGTCAAACATGGAAAGACATCGCTTGATTACCAGTCAATGATGTAAACTGTTAACAAGCGCGAGAGGAATCACCGATAATGATAATGACCCTCAAGGTACTGCAGTAAAATTCACGTGGTGTGAATAAAGGACTTGGCGTCGAACACCACGCAAAATCTTTCGGTCGAAGGTCATTGATGTATACCTGTCGCCGGAAGTGAGAAACTTGCCATTGAGGCATGCAAGCTTCAAAGTACTGAAGGGGTTGTTCCTAGATCAACTTCTTGGATAATGAGCTGATGTCGACAAGAAGTGATCCGTCAAAGGAGGGCCTTAATGAATCCCACATCAATGACACGGAACGGAGCAAATGATTTTGATGGAGGTGAAAACGATCTGGTGATATATGGTTCAGGGTGGCGGTCATGAAAGAATGAAGTATAATGTATGGTAGTGGATGGGACACGGGTGACTTCTCTGGATGAGTTCTCTTGAACATGTCGGCGACACTTATGTGATGGATTGGTAGCATTTACCCAAAATGTGGATGGTATGGCGTGACCATGGTGATGTGACCGGTGAATGAAACAACCCAACCCGACTCAGGCACGGAGTGGAAGTATCATGTTCAAGAGCGACTTGCTACCAATAAAGTTTCTTTGAGTTTTCTTCCCAATTTTCCCCAGTCATTGCTGACCAGTACCTCTTTATTTTTGTCAAGCTTGAGGATAACATATTCTTGTTCTATAATTTTCCCTTCGGGCAAACCCATCGCTATGTTTTAACGAGCCTAGCGATAATGAAACTCGTTCTCGCCTAAAGACAAGTTTGTCGCTATTAATCTTTTTAACGAGTCTAACGACAAAGATAACTCGGTCCTTTTCATTTTTAGAGAGTTCAAAAAGGTACGTAAAGGTAACTCCAAAATTCCTTTTTCGTCATCTAATCCCTTAAGTCCGAAAAGGTATAAAACAATACAGAAGGGATGAATTTTCGATTAGCTTTAACGAGCCGAAAAAAACAAGCGCTCGATCTTTTTGTGCAATAATCCCTCAGGTCCAAAAAGATTAAAATCTAGAGGAGGGATAGCACTTCCTGTCGCTTTAACGAGCTGGAAGGCCAAAACTCGGCAATCTTTTCATATTTTACGAGTCAGCTAAAAAGAGCTTAAAGAAGACTCGTCTTTTGAGGAACGAGTGATAAAATGGGTAGCAGTTGATTCCAGGTAAGGTTTGGAATTTTCCAATCACGGCAGTGTCACAAGGATGGCTTAGTGAAATCACTCTTCGCAGCTGTTCCTCAAAATGGGTAAACAATCAAATGGAGGTGAATGATCGGCCAATGGAAAAGTGGAGGTGATGGTGCAAACACGACCAAGGCTTTAATGGCTGAAAATGCTTCATTCACGGTGGTTATTTACTGGGGGGATAGTTCATTTTTTAACGAACTTAAACGCGGGTGGAAACATTTGCTCGGTCTTATGTTTATTTTTTAACGAGCTTGAACTATGTGCTAAAACGGCTTGATTAATCCAGTCATATGATAAGAACGTCTCATATAAAAGTGACAATCTTTCGAGTGTTGCCTCATATCCTTTCTTTATGCAAGTTAGGAAACGACCAATGCTACGAGTTTAAAGGGTTAGAGGTCCTATAAATTTAAAAAATAAATAGTCGCTCTTCGCTTGCATTCAAAAAGGTTTGCATGCCCCCAGGTATAAAATAGAGTTTCAAGGTTACCTCTCAATTTGTAGACAAAACATTTGTTCTATCAGGAGAGGCCTACCTCTTACAGGTTACCCAAAGATTGTTCTATTTATGGTGTAAACAAAACACTTCTTCGGCGATGTTGCTCGAAATAAACAAAGGTGAGTGACGATGCCCGCCAACTCACATAACTTTGACAAGAGAATCTTTTTCTAGAATAACCCCTCTTCCACTGACGGACGGGGTACAGACTAGTCATATTCTCCCGCGGAAACCTACTCTATACCCGAAGTTTTCCTGCCGAAGTAGACCAGGATGCATGCCCCCTGGGTTTCAGTCATATCCCTCCGAATTACTCGCGCTCATCGGGAGGATGGACTGGGGGTTGAGACATTTCTTGTGTGAAGAGACCATTTAGGGACGGTATATGACTATTTGCTATGCGTGATCTGGGAAATGAAAGCTGGTCCACGAGCTTGACCACTCTTCCTTCGTGCGGAAAACACATTACTCTAAAGAGTGAGGAGATAATGGCTCCCATGCAATAAATATAGTCTCGTCCAAGGAGTAGGTTATAATCCAAGGGTCCTTGAACTACCATGACGTTCATGTGAACTGTCTTCCCTCTCAATGTTATGGGCACATCGGGAAGGATCCCTAAAGGTCGACTAGTTCCTTTATCAAAGCCTGTCAGATTTCTCATCTCAGGCAAAAGCGATGGTGAACCAAGCACTTTCCAAGTAGTAGAGGAAAGGATACTCACAGAAGCCCCCTCATCTATGATGGTACCAGCCATGACCATTCTATATATTTGAACGATAATTCAGAATGGTATGCTTGCCGGTAGGCGGGGTCTGCCTAGTTGATTCCAGTCGAAGGAGACAACTAGGTTGCTTGGAGGTGGGACCGAGTAGACGGCCGGGTATAGCTCTGACGAACTTCCTTCCTGCGGTAAAGGAACGGGTAGATTGCCCCCATGTTCGTCGGAGTCTGTGTTGATGAAGAGAATTTGGACTGTGTCATCCTTGTTCTCTTCAGTGACTGTATCATCCGAAGATAGAACCTCTGAAGGCAAGACCGGGTCAACTGCCGCCTCGACCTTTTGAATTTCGTCTGGTATGGATTCAGTTGGTTTATCTTCAATGATAGGCGCTTCAGTCGACCACCTGAGCGGGCCAGCTGGGTTCTCAACTAGTGACGGACTCGGCAAGAGTTTTTTATATCCAAGAGGGAGTCGTAACGATGAAACCGGACGATCATCCAAAGCTCTTTTAGCTTCGTCTAAGAAGGGACAACGATGGAGGGCATGGTTGCCTTCACACAGTTTACAGGGAAATCTAGCTTTCCCTTTTTGTCCTGGGGCTTCACTTTCACTAGTTGACGGTGTGCTTTCAACATGATCACCAGAGGTTGATGGCATCGGATTGTGCAAACGAGGAGACCAGTCCCTTGGTATCCGGGGGATGCAAGGACAATCTCTGCGAAAGTGGTCTCCTTTGCAAATGACACATGGCGATTTAGGCCTGGTCGGTGCTGTGTGTGGATTTTCATTAGACGACACTCGTTTTCCCCCATTCGCCTTTGGCTCCTTCTTCTTTTTCTCTTTCTTCTTCTTTTCCTTCTTCTCCTTAGGAACTTGGCTTTTAGCTTTACCAGTCCCGTCAAGCGAAGAGGAAGGAGGAGAGGAAGAATTAGAGGAAGTAGAAGGCTGGTGGGTAACTCTGGACTCGTCTAATTGCTGATTCGATTGTTCAGGAATAGTGGTGTTCTGAACGACATTGGTTGAGAAGAGCCATACTGGCAAGCCAATTGTCAGTCCTGGAAGCGACAATGTGGCCATATGGGGCGCACCAACATCTCCCCAAGAGGAGAAGGGACTAGGATTTCCACCAAGGGGAATTCCTTGGTTGGTAGGCTCCATTTTCTCAACCCAAAGATCAACGTAGGAAAAGGGGATGAATATTTCGCTTAAAATAAATTTTAACACGCTTTGACACAACTTGTTTTTTCAGTTTTAAAGAGTCGAGAAAAAACAAAAGATGACTCTAGTCTCCTTCGATTTTTAATGAGCCTGAAGTGACAAGTGCTCAGATGGACCTTTTCCGTTAAGGAGTCTGAAAAGGAACGAAAGGGACTGCTCTAGAGGTCTAGGTAGAGGGAGTACCAAACCAATCGCAAAACTGCAGAATACTTTTTACGGTACGGAATTCAATCTTCCTGAATGCTGTGTTCGGTGCATTGCGATCAGTAGGGCGGCCGACAAGGCTTCCTATGGATAAAGGTTTTATGCCTATAGGGGTCTCCCAATATATACTCGACGGTACGTGGGAGCACAAGTTCGTACTGGCACTTATCGTCTCAAAGTGGAGGAATCACCCAACCATCAGTGAGGACAACAGTTACCAGGCTTTACGACGCTGTAATACGTCTCTAGCATAGACCTCTAGATGTTGTGTGTTAAGTTACAAAGCGTTGTTAAGTTCATTGAATTTATTTTAGGTTGATCTTTCTTATGAAGTTTGTCTTTTGGGTTCACCACGAGATGTAGATGTAATTCCTAAAATGCAATCTAAAGATGATAAGCAAGCTTTTATCTCTTTTCAGCAATGAAAATCCTAGCTACAAAGGGAAAAGAAAGACACAATCTTTCTCAAAGAGCAAAGAGCACACTATATATGCACTTTTCCTAAATCAAGCCAAACAGACTATCAATATGCAAATGCACATGTGCATGTATTTGCTTTTCACTTTCTTAATATTGATGCCTAAAAAGAAAGTTGTTGTACAAATTTGAATTTGTTTTCAAGTGAAAAACACAAACAAGCTTCTTTTCGAAATCAAAAGGTAGAGACGATGACGACACTTTATGATTTTGAAGTAAACACTTGTTTCGACACTAGAAATTCACAAATTCAAGCCAAAGGCAAAAGTAAAAGCATAATCAACTGTCAACAACAAATAAACTTTCTCCTAAGATCGAAATCGACACTTACGACAGATGTAAATCAAAGGACGACAATATGGCTATTCTACTTTTGCAATGGGAAACTGTAAATGATGCAACAAACACACAAAAACAAATACAGTTTCTTTTATACAACTGAGGCGGAATTAAGGCAAAGAAAAGGGGTTTTTAAACAGACACACAAACTGATCAAAGGCTGCAAAAAATCAGAGACAAAACTGGAAAAAATGAGCAAAGAACCTCAGCTGCACAGGGCTAAGCTGATCAACGCACCTGGTACACAGAGAAACTGGATTGCAATGCAGGTTTCCCTCTTGGGAACTGCGCTGAAATGCAGGAACTCTTCACAACACCTGCGCTGGGGCAGAAACGAGAATTCTATCCGGGTTCTGGGTCACGGTTTGCAGTTTAATCTATGGTTTTTGGCCGGGTAAAAGCAATCAGTAATGCACAATCAGAGGGTTGATTTAATGAAGGTTTAAGAGCTATCACAAAGGGTAATCAGATCATTTGTGAACCAGCTATTCAAATCATAAACAGATCCAGTGAATGGATTGAAGCAGCAGATGTCTACTTTGCATTTGTTAATGGAAAATGCAGTTCGATTCGCTACTTCTAAGTTTATGAAACAAACAACAAGAGAAACACAAACAAAATAACTAGACACGATCCCCAACGGAGTCGCCATTTTGTTAACGGGAAAAGCGTCTATTTAGAATGACCCTATCCCACTGAGGTATGACAGTGACCTCAGAAACAAACAGGGAAAACTACTCTTGTATTCTCCTTTATGAACTATAAACGAAGAGGAATAGGATGAACCAACTTGTGTCTTGTGCTAGTCCTTTGATCCAATCTCTCTCCTCTTTGACAGCTTCCAGCTACCTGCTCCCTTACTTGCCCAGCTTCACCAAGTTCCTGTAAGATCACAGAAGAAAGAAACTACACAAAGACATGGATTTATGTTCATAAATAGCTTAGGATCAGATTTAAGCTAAACATACAAATATAACAAACATCAATAATATACAAGCAAGTAGGAGAAACTCAAATAGTTTTATTGATAAAACAAGAAGATCCAGGAGGAGTTACAACCGATGATTCCTGATCCAGCAACAACCTCCCACAATAGAATCCCCTCTTCACCTCCAACAAGGCATAAATCACCCAATACTCTGATATCTATCTCAAAACCAACAACAATTCTCTGCAATGTACAAAATTCCAGCCTCTGGATCTCTTGGTGAGGGATCCATATATAGATGTATGCAAAGAGGATGAGTCAGCTCATGAATTGATTAGTGGCCTCTCTCTGTCAGTTCTTTCTTCCACTTGGAGACTGAGAACCTCCTACTCATCACTGGTCGAATTCAGTGAGGCAAGTGTCATTGGAGAAGATCCTGGAAGCTTCCATTGTCTCTCCACCTCGTGGAATGACTCTGCCACTTGTCATTTCCCGCTCAATGCACCCTAGTAGTGCATTCAAGTGCGTTTCAATGCACCTAGCTAGTGTATTTGGGTGCTTTTCAACGCAGCTAGCTAGTGGAGCAGCTGAAATGATCCTGATTTGACTAGTTCTGAGCAGTTTCTTGTGGAGAACTTCTGGGAGAAGCTGTAATTTGTTGACCTTGTTTCTTTAGGAGCTGGAACAACACCTTTAGGGACTTAGGATCCCTTGGTTTATGGACATTTCATGCTTAGAGTTGTAGGGCAGAAAAATGTCTATAACACTTATCTCCTCTTGCTTCAGATCTGACCAAAGTCGTTCCCAATCTGGCAGTTTCTCTCTTCCATTAACCGAGTCTTAGTAGCTATGCCAGCTCTTAGGAAGACCGAGGAGGGCAAGACTCACCATGTCATCATCGACTGTCGTGATCCCTACACTTCCAAGCTCATCCCTGCAGGTGGTGAGCTTTTTCATATATGTAGAGATGGTGTTGCTCTTTTCACACTTTATTTTCCAAAGCTTTTATTTCAGCGCCATATTCCTCTGATCGCTATTGTTCTGATATAGATCTTTCAATGATTTCCACTTCGAAAACGGTGTCTCCTTCCCATGGAGGCTCGAGATAATGTGGTCTCAAACTCCCTCCATGAGGATTCTCCTTGCTCTAGCCACACATTTCTTCCATTCTGCCAATTCTGTAGCATTAGCTGCTATTGGC
The DNA here is from genome assembly GCA_031772625.1 of Pinus tabuliformis. NCBI lineage: Eukaryota > Viridiplantae > Streptophyta > Pinopsida > Pinales > Pinaceae > Pinus > Pinus tabuliformis. The sequence goes on along the minus strand of CM062817.1, from coordinate 2,012,026,649 downwards.
TTGGGGACTTCTTGATCAATGAAGTCCTTTAGACCATTGTCCTCTAATACTGCTTCCATGCGATCCTTCCAGGCTATATAATTCAAGCTGCCATCAAGGGCATACTCGATTCTTAAACTGCTGAACGCCATTAGTGAAATTTGAGATGTGATAAGAACTCGATTTCTATAATCAGGAACTTCAACCTTTGAACTTATTCCTTCTTTGTATACTGTTCTTCGCTTTGATCACCTTTGCTCCGATACCATGTAGAATTTCCCATTGTAGATCAATAGACTATGCAATATACTAAAGCAAAATACAAGATCTACTTCTACAACAAACTTGCGGAAGCTTAATCGAATTTGAGCAAGATCAAATAGAACACATATAACTGATGAAGAAGAAACAATCACACATGAACACAGAAGAATAATCTGGGGAAATCCTCAACTAAAAACCCTGATCTTTGTATTATCATACAAGTGGAAATATGTTTAGATTACACAAAGCATCAACTCAAAAGCTATCCTGCTCTCAGTACAATCCAATAATACAGCTCACATACTGAATAGACACAAGATATGCCTTCCCTCAGCCCTCCAAGCCTCCTATTTCCTTGCACAGTTTTCCTTGGGGTCCAATGCTGCCACCTATGTGAATTGGCCTCATCACACACTCATCAAACCCAAAAGTAACTACGCAATCTCCAAGGAATGAATTCCTTCTGTATGCAAGAGATATCCTCCATGGAATATTCCTACAACTGATAGTACACTGTCCCATCATCTGATCTCAACTGGGTCTTTGTCTAAACTGACATGCATGAGTTATTTATGAGAGAATATTCAGTTATCTGAAGTGCAACACTTACATGCATGCATGCATTAACTAATTGAACTCACAATTAGTTCAACGAACTATTTGAACTAATCTAACTGTACTTAACTCAGTTAACTGAGCTAACTAATTACAACTCAAAAATCAAGGGATAACTTCCTCAATCAATGGAGAAACTGTTGCATGCCTTCACATAGACTTCATGTTTGATTTTATACAACTAATTAACTCAAGATGAATTAATTAATTATTTTACAAACAGCTGCTAAGATCAAATTCGAATTTTAATTCTCAATTTTAGTTTAGGGACTAACTAAAATTGGAATGTATCCTGAAATGCTATTTATAGCAATGCTAATTTTAGCACTTCTATTTTTAACATTTCTTGTTGCTATTTTCAACAGTCTCTCCCTTGTAGGCAGTATGCGTGTGACTAGAGGGTTTTAGTCAAAATTAGGCAGTGTTGTGCCAACATATGGGAGATTAGGGCACTAAAAAGGAGGTTTAACTTAAGATCTAGGAACCTGGAAGGGTGGTTTAGCTCTTGGGGGTCCTATAACACCTGATAGGGAAGTCATTAAGGTGTTTGGTTTTTCGATTCTACTTCCTTAAGGCGATCTAGGAGATTGATTCATATCATAGTAGCCCCTTAATCACATGTTTACCTCGGTAGGACAGCAACTTGGATAAATGTGGGAGGAGGGTGTTATAGAGTGGTATCAGAGCATGGTTCAACACTTTGATTGGATGGGCAAAATGTGTTTCTCATGCATGCATGTAGGTTGTATATGCGCTTGTTATGTATGCATGGTAATGGTCATTGTTACAATTGTGTTGTCATGTAGAAGTTGATGAGGTTGTTGTTGGGATGTAGGAGTATGTATTGTGTTTGTCATGAATGCATATTCATTGTATATGCATTTGTTATGCATGTCAATGTCTATATGTTGTTATGCATGCATTTTCATGCTCATGGTTATGCGTGTATAGTAGGTAAGAGATGCATTGTGATGGTAATTGTTGTGGTCTTGTGTCATCATGATGCTAATGTGTTGGCTGAGTTAGAGCAGGAGATGTAGATCACCAGAGCGAGATTGCAACAATAGACCTCAGGTTAAGAGAAGATCATCATAGAGGTTTGTTTGGTGGGTATGCATGTAAGTTGGTTAATGGTTGTTATAAAAATTAGGGTTATGTACATGTCTATCAGTCTATGGTTGTTTTGGTTACATGCATGATAGATGCTAGTTAATCGATGCGGCCATATGCACATGTGAGATATTCGTGCATGGTATTAGCTTGTTGTTGTTTTATGTTAGTTAACTTGATGATTATGTTATATGCTGTTGATGAGTATGTTATATGTTAACTGGTTGTTGTTATATGTTAGTTAACTTGATAATTAAGATTATTGCGTTAAGTTGTTGATGTTATATGTACTGTGCTAATCATTTTGGCTTGTGTAGATGGTTATGGTTACAATATTCAGGTATGAGCCAACATATTTGTGAGATTGTGTTGTACTAATCTAGAATGACTATGCATATGTGATTTTTATGCATGAATGACAACTGTTTATGAGCTTATGATGTGAACATGTTAGCTAGTTATTGTTATGGATATCGTGACCTTATCTGTGTTTGAGTTGATGTGTTGTGAAGTTATATCATGCTAAACTAGATTGATTGTACAAACAAGATAGCCTCCCCCGAGATACATTAAGGTATGAGTTTTCTTATATCATCGATTTGGTGTTTGAATGTTTGATTATGTCGTTTATTTGGTGTTTAAGTGTTTGGCCTATCATGTCATCTATCTATTGTCTGAATGTTTGATTACTTGCATGATATGAGTATGTGTTTGTAAGACTGTATGAATGAATGCTCTTGTCTTAAGATGGTTGTACTAACACATATGTGCTGAGACAACTGATATACGTTTGAGTGTAAGTAGGTGCTCGTTGTAGTAGTATGAGTAATGAATGTTAGTTGTTAGTTGATTATGACATGGTTTTTAGTCTTGGAAAAGGTTGATTTCAATTAATAGACAATATTTTGATCCTTGGAACATGTGACTGACATGTGTAAACAATTGCAGGGAAACATGCTTGGTATTAGCATGACAAGGTAATAGTTGATGTGTTCATATAACTAACAGTTGGGTGATGTGACAATACATAGTAAGACTCCATTGTAGCAAGGAAAAAGGTAAAAGGAAGGAATTGGGTAAGAATCAAGTGGAATTGGGTGAATGGCATGAAAGAGGTTTCAAGTCTAATGGGGAATCAAGTGGGAAGAGTAGCCTCGACAAATTTATGAGGTCAGTATCATGTGGGTATGAATTGATATTATGTGATTATACTATGTCTATGTTTATGTTATGAACATGCTATGCTGAGGGATACATAAATAGAGTGAAAGAAGTGTGACCTATTACATGCTAGAATAAGCATGGCTAAGACACTAGAAGCAAGGTTGCTTGGTAAGGACAATGTGGTCTTAGGTTGTGCAGTATTGGTGTTGTGTACATGTAGCATATGTAGTATTGTGTACTCCTGTTGATGTATGCGGTGTTGTGTACTTATGGTTCTTTGTACAAGTTGTATATGCAATGCTATGTACATATGGTGTTGTGTTCATGTTGTACATGTGGTGCTATGTACATATGGTGTCGTGAGCATGTGGTGCTATGTACATGTTGTATATGTGGTGTTGTGTGCAGGTGGTGTTGTGTACATGTAGTTCATGTGGTGCTGTGTACATGTGATGCTATGTACATATGGTGTTGTGTGTATGATTGTACATGTGGTGTTGTGTAAATGTCATGCATATGGCACTGTGTACATGTGATGTCATGTACATGTTGTGCATATGGTGCTGTGTACATGTGGTATTGTGTACACATTGTATAGGTGGTGCGGTGTACATGTGGCATTGTGTACACATTGTGAAGATGGTGCCATGTACATGTGATGTTATGTACACATTTTGCAAGTGGTATTGTGTACATATGGTACTGTGTATATGTTGTACATGTGGTACTGGCATACATGTGGTATTGTGTGCATGTCGTACATGATGTGTTATGTACATGCGGTACTACATATGTGCAGTGTGTAGTTGTGCCATCATGACATGTGTATCGTTGTGTTGTACCATGTGTACGTATGTGTATTGTGTTTTGTTGTACGCTGGGTGTAGGTGTATGTGTCATGTATATTAGGTGTAGGTGCATGCATTATGTGGTGTCATACACTGTGCGTGGATGTATGTGTTATGATGTACATTGTGTATGTGTATGTGATTGAAAAAAAGACAAAGGCACTGGGTGTGGAAATCGATCCAGTGTGTGTACGGAAAAGACAAACGCAGAAGAAAATGATCGAATGAAGGATAAGTATCAGTATTTTATTTTGGTTTTATTATGTATGTGATCTATGATTATGACTTATGATTATTACATGTGATCATTCATATCTGGTTTATGATGGTTACATGTGATTTATGATTTTGATTATGATGGTTGTGTTTCAGCTAGTAAGATGTGATATGTTTATACACTATGATTTGATCAAACAACTAGTTTGATTTGTTGTAATAGGAAGTAAACAAAATTACATGTGTACCTTGTTGAAGATCTATCAATGAGGTATGACGTGAATTTATTTCAATTCATGTTGACTCTAATGGGAATTATGTACTTGGTATAGGAACACATGAAAATGACTGGTGGGGAGGTTGGAACTGACTGCAAGAATTAGCGGAAATAAAAAGGGAATTGAATCATGCAACAATATGTCGATAAAGAATTTTTGGAGCAGGGCCGTTATGGGACACTAGTACCCGATAGTGTCTATTGATTTCCATGAGCATGCTATGATCGTTATGATGGTTTTGAGGTAGGGATGTGCCTTGGTTTTTGTATCTTCCAGTGTGAGGAAGCCTTGCCAAGGTATTGATCGCTCGGGATAGAGGATGTCGAGGAACTTGGAAGGTGAGTGACTACATGAAAGGCAGTTACCGGATTGCCCGAGGGACTACGTAGTAGAGAAGGGAAGGTCGGGGAATGGATTTGTTTTGGTCAAGAGCATTTCCATATGGAATCAGATGCACATTGGGAGTGTGCCCTAGAACAATGAGTTGGTAACTATTCATTGAGAGGACAAGTGGCACAGGATTGTAGCGATGGACATTAGATGTAAATTTGATTTTGACTGTGGATTCTAGACTTCCTGGGAAGGAGGTGAATCTCGGTATTAATTTTGAGGGTGGAGGTGTGAGCCTCTAGATTCCCTTGTTGATTGATACAAGCATCGTATCCTTTTATTTGTTGGTTGATAAATTGTGTATATGTGTATATTATTGTAAATATTGTATCGAGGTGGATTTATAAAGCTCCATGAACAATATGGTTCTTTGGTAGTTGAAGCAAATGTGCATAAGTATATGTGATTTTTATTGTAAATACCATAATGAGTTGTATTATAAAGCTCCAGTAAATGGTATGATTGCCATGTTTTCAGTAGGATTTCATTGTAAATACTGCAATGAGTTGTGCTATAAAACTCTATGGGAAGTATGTTTTGTTTTCAGTGGTTTGTTGGTTTATAGGTGTTATTGAACACCGAGGAGAGTGTTCCCCCAAGGGGGAGGTTTCTGTAACAACCATGGTCAAAATTCCATGTAATAAATTTAATAAAGACAAAATAATAACCAAGGTCATGGGACATGTATTCCAAGCTTAATGTTGGGCAAAACATCCTAGTGGGTGCTCATTTTGGTTATTATGGCTAAAGGAAATTGGCAAAGCAAATGAAAAAGGCTTTGAAATGGAAAAGTGGCATTAATTGGAATTTTATTTATGGAAATAAGGGAAATTAGGAGAAAAGGAAGGTGAAAGGTCACAAGTTGCATGTGAGGAGGAAATTGAAGGAAAATAATGGAAAATGAAGAAAATAGAGGCCTCATTGATAAAAAGGATTATGAGGATCAATTCAAAAGCTTTTTAATAGTTCAATGGTGGAGCTCTCTCTCTATTCTCTCTCTCACACACTTTGAGAATTCTTGGAGCACTTCAACATTGGATTAAGAAAAGCAAAGGAAGGACAAAGAAGGAAAAGGGAAGCAAAGATCAAGCAAGGAAGAGGAGGATCAAGCATCTACAACAAGATTACTTGCAGGTATCGATTTGCATGTGTGATTTGCTTGCTAGATTGGGCATGCATGGCATATGCATGTGTGTATTTGGTTCTCTTGTTGTCATTGACATGGGTTTTTCCAGGTTTGATAATGATCGTAAGCCTTGCCTTTCCATTTCCGGATAGCCATGGTGTGATGGTGGTTTCTCTTATTCGATTGAGCTGTATTTCTGGATGGTATCGAAGCTGAGTGAGGTGGTCTCTGAAAAAGAACACAAGGCCAAGGAATCCTTGGACCAGAGGAGGTGGGATTGCGGTAAAGCCAATTTTTGTGTACCTTTATGGGCCTAGGAATCCTCAATGGTGAATGACAGGATATATGGTAAAGCCTGGAGTCTGGAGTCTCGATTAGGCATATGTATCCTCGACTGATGAATGGCGGGATATACAATAAATCCTAGAGACTAGGAGGCATCCAAATTCTTCAACATGTAGGTGGAGAGATTTGGAGGCATCCATGTTTGTTTAGGGCCTAGTGATTCAGTGGTGATTACGGTAAAGCCTGGTTGTATTGATGAGGGTTCGAGCCTAGTGATCTGGTGGGGATTGTGGTAAGGCTTAAGGAAGCTCTGGTTGGTTTTGTTGTGAGTCCCACATTCATGCTTGGAATATGGCACAAAGGTGATTGGTTGAAAGAAAGATTTGGTTCAGCCCAATATATGGTCAGGTGGTATGTGGAAGTCCTTGACTTGGTTGGATTTGCATATATTAGTAAGATCTCTTTTCCTCTTGTGATTTATGTGTACATGTAATTATTATTATGAGACTTTAAAGATTGTTCTATTATTATTACTTTGATGGTTATATGTTGGTTATAAGCATGGTTTTATGATAGATCTTAGTCATGGCTCTCACCATGTTTTGATTAATGAATGATGAATGTATGACCTAATAAATGTTATTGCAACTATTATGAGAAGGCACTAGACCTTCTTGGTGATTTTTAGATAAGTATCATACCCCTATGTTTAGATGTGTATTTATGACCTGTAGATTTCATGTTCATGATACGTTTGACAAAATGCCTGTCATAGCTAGGCCTTGTTAGATCAATTTCTTGTCTAAGATTTGTATGGAAGGCTTTGTCCTTGTGTCATTCATGGTTCTGGAAAGTTTCATTATGTTCTAGGCAAAGGTCTAGATCCTAGCCTGAAAAAGTGGCTTAAATCCTGCAGTTGCAAGCATAGAACTAGGTGAAAAAGACTGCAATTTCTCCCTTGTAGGCATCATGCGTGTGATTAGAGGGTTTCAGTTGAAATTAGGCAGTGTCGTTCCAGTGTCTGGGAGATCAAGGCATTGAAAAAAAGATTTAACTCAAGGTCTAGGCACCTAGAAGGGTAGTTTAGCCCTTGGGGGTCCTGTAGCACCTGATAGGGAAGTCGTTAAGGTGTTTGGTTTGTTGATTCCACTTCCTTAAGGTGATCTAGGAGATTTTTAATGCCTCACTTAAATCTTATCCTACAAATTTTGTTAATGTTTACATTATCTGAAAATATTGAGAAATATTGGTCTAATATAAAATTCATGATTTCCATTATTCAAATTCCCCACTTACCTTCTCAAATTGAATATTAGGTAGGATATGGTCTCCTTCCATTATTTCAAAATATATGTATTCATTTCACATTACCCAATGTACCATCACATTTACTAAGGAGAAGACATGGTCCTCTCCATGTAATTACATCTCACATTCCCCAATGTACCCTCACATTTACTTGGGAGAAGACATAGTCCTCTCCATCTTATTATCAATATATATATTCATTTCACATTCCCCAATGTACCCTCACATTTACTAAGGAGAAGACATGGTCCTCTCAATGTAATTACATCTCACATTCCCCAATGTACCCTCACATTTACTTGGGAGAAGACATAGTCCTCTCCATTTAATTATCAATATATATATATATATATACACCTCACATTCCCAAATGTACTTTTCAGATTTACTTGGGAGAAGACATGATCCTTTCCCATTAAATTCTCAATTTTATATTCATGTCACATTTCCAAATGTACTCCTAGCTTACTTGGGAGAAGAGAAGTCAACTGTAAGGATGGATGAGAAGTTAATGACATTAATGAGAGGTGGTTGAGATGGAAAAGGGAAGGAGGGTATAAAAAGGGAAGGGGGAAGGAAGAAAGAGGAGGTTGGGGGTCTTGCTTATGATTGTGGGGGTTGGTTGTGATTGTTTGGAATTGTTATGATTTTGGGAGACCTTGGAAACCTATGGAGGTTTTCTTGGGTTTGAGAGGAGGAAAGTATTGTTATCTAGTTTTGCACATTCTTCTTGAGGACACACTATATCTGGTTGGACTTGGGCACGGAGGGCTAGGGAACCTGTGGAGGTTTCCTGGGCTACGAATTTATTTCCTAGTTGGCTGGGAGGTAAATCTGGTTGGGTCGGTGAGAAGGAGCGTTCAGCTAGAGTAACAAGTCAAAGGTATCATCATCAACCACCAGAACAGGTAATTCTCCATGGACTACTCTTGTTAAGTTGATATCAATGAAATGTTCACCTTAATTTATGTTGTGTATGATAAAATGATAAAATGATAAGATGTTAAATGTTTAAAGCTATGTAAGAAGGTCAACAAGCTCCTTTTATTACTTTTAAATCAGAAGGAAAATAGATCTGCTAGTGTATAATAGATTGAGGCTCTAATAATAGGAATCGGGTCCTTACACATGGTATCAGAGATTTGGTTCAAAATCTGAACCCAAAACCCACTAAACCCAAATTCCGCTATAAGAGTTTGTAACCCTCATAAGGACTCATAATTCTAATATATAGATTCTTCAAATTTTCCCTCCAAAGCCCACCTTGCACCCATTTACAGATCTTAAATTGCCTCATCATAAACCTGATTTCTGGACTTGAAAAGGTTTATAGTACGGGAGTAACTCTTACACCGGTATGAGCGCCTCTCAGAGTATGGTATCGGTGTCTGTCTAACTATTTATGAATTTGCAACATAGAGAGGTGAGTGGCGAGTGGTGAAGATATAAAGTCAAGGTTTAAACAACGGAAGTTGTTAGAACCCCGCACTGTTTTATGGAGGGCAGCCATTTCTTGTTGTTGACGGAGAACTTGACAGTTAGCAGAGGTTTGAGATGAAAAGCCCTCGACATCATGGATTCTCAGGGCAGAAATCAGTGATTTTGTGATGAAATTGCGCTGGTTCGATTATCTTCTAGTCTTCTCCAAAACGAGCAAATAAAAATTCGAGGTGGGTAGCACTCCTCCCGCATGTTTTGTCATGACAATCAATAATGCAATCAATGTTGCAATCTAGATAAACATGGTTGTACGCAGCAGAAGCCGCAGTATTAACTTTTCATGGAGGCGTTTGGTCACCCTGGCCTGCTTGTTTAGATTGGGACTGTTGGGTTTGCTTATACTTCTCCTTATACCAAAAGGGTTTTCGCAGGTTGCCCTTAGGGGCTTAGAAGAGAAAAAAAAGATACAACCTTTATAGCCACCTTAGAATATGAGGTAGAAGAATTTAATTACTAGCATGAATCTCTTGCTTTTAATAAGGAACTCACAAAATAGTTTATCTAGAGAGCTTCAAAAAGGAAACTCCTTGCCACCTCTTAACATAGATCTTCATCCAAAATTGGCCAAAAATCATATAAAGATTGTTCTGTATGTGCACAATAGGCCACAGTATTTGCAGTTAGTTGTAGATAGCCTTTCCAAAGTGGAGGGCATCGATGAGACTTTATCGATTGTAAGCCATGACGGGTATTTTGAAGAAATGAATAAGATAGTAGATGGAATAAGGTTTTGCCAGGTAAAACAAATTTTTGCCCCCTTTTCCCCTCACTTGTTTGCTAATTCATTTCCAGGTGTGTCACCTAGAGATTGCCAGGGTAAGGATGATTCCTTGATTAAAAAGTGTAAGGAAATGCTGATCAGTATGGAAACCACAGGTCTCCCAAAATAGTTTCTCTGAAGCACCATTGGTGGTGGATGATGAATTGGATTTGGGCTGGAATGGAAGAAACCAAACGACACAATGGACATAAACTTTTCATAGAGGAGGACCATTTTATTTTCTCAATGCTTACGGAAATATTCAAATTTTATCTGCATTGAAGTAACATAAATGTGTTGAGTGCTATGCTGCAAATTTGGCTCCTTCTGATGTGAATTATAAGGGGGAAGAGTCATAGAATTTGATTGCTGAGAAGATGGGCAATATTGGGTATGCTTTCAATAGAACAGTTTGGAGAAAAATCCATTCTAAGGCAAGAGAGTTTTGTTCTTTTGATGATTACAACTGGGATAGCACCATGTGGGCAGTAGTGTATCCTTCATTTGGCACTCTAGTTTACACTTTGTGAGGGCTTGATGAAAGGGATCATGCGCCGTGTCTTGATTTTGCCTCAATGTACCATATTGCAGCTTTCTCTCATAACTCAACCAAGTAAATTGTATAATCGTTAAGTATTTCTTGACTAGAGCACTAATAACTGAATTTCTGAGATTGTCTCTTCCAGAGTTACTAAAATTATGGTCCTACTTATTAAAGCATATTCCTCCACTGGTTCTTACGTTATCATAAAATTTAAGAAGGAATAGTTATTGCATGTATTGGTGGAAAACAAATATCTTATCTCTATGCCTTTCACTTTCATATGGGAAAGTGTGGTAACCATCATCTGTAATTCTTTTTTTTAGTGAAACAAACGCATATTGTATTTCATCGATTCACAGAAGAAAACACATCATACATTCTCGCAGTGAAATGGTTTATCTACATTTTTATCTTTGACCAGCATCTTATGTTTCTAAAATGGGGATTATGTTGGTTTAGTGAATTAATAACCTGAAGAGATGGATCTTCTTGATCTGGCCCCATGGAATGTCAACATATGTAACCTCATCGCAGAGGGAGACATTTCGAGGGTTTTATGGCAAACTTTCTCTGTTTGTGATGCTTCAAAATGGGGAATGAAAGGCCTCAAGGGCTTTCTTATGGTTTGGTTTTAGTGATGTTAATAACAAAGAAGAAAAATAGATAGAACCAGAATTTGAGATTGACTCAGCCCCCAAAGACTAAATATATTAAACATCAATTGTTTGAATGAATGCTCGGACCAGGGTTTGAGAGATCCTAATTCTGGTCGGTATCAGATATACCATAAACATTTAGAAATTCCTATACCGTATAACTCTCTTGCAAAAACTGCATTGATAAAATTTGCTTGACACATAGTTATATTCCTGGGTTCATTCACAAAATTTATGCAGATTTTCAGAATTCAATGCATAAGAGAAATGGGTATATTCAGAAGAGTATTTACAACTATAACACTTACAAATCTATATCTATACCCAAATTTTGCCAATTAGAAGCCAGTCTTTCCATAGGAGCATTAAAAGTAATAAGTTAACATGATTTAATATGTAGGATAGATGGTTATTTATAGGTGGCATCCTTCTTCTATCCCCCTCCCCACTCCCAAAACTCAGTGGAGTATAGATACGATATGGCACTCAACATTCTAATGACATGCCACATGTTGGCTAGTACATATGACCAACAACAGACTTCTGGGTGTTTTAGATCGGCATTCCTTAAACAACATGTTCCTATCTCTCCTTTTGTCTTGGTATAACTTGATTTTATCTTTTGTCCTTCACTATTCTTAGACATTAACTAGAATGTATTATAATTGAGCAGGGTCGGATTATGCTGCATAAAGTTTATCTTAGACGAATATGCGTTTTGGAATGATAAAGACAGTGTTGAATTCTATTCCTGGCTATTGCAAGTATTTATTTAACTACGTCTTATCTTCCAGCTTTGACTAATTTGCAATTCCATTAGGAAAAAAAATCATATAGTTTTCAAAAATTGGCAAGGCCAAAAAAAAACATAAAAGAAAAGAAAATTTTTAAAGAACTGTTTTTTTTTTTAAATGTTTGACAATTTTCTTACCCACTATGAGTTACTCATGGGTCCTGTATTTTCAACATTGAAATATAATAAAAATAAAACATCTAGTAGCACCTAAATATTCTAATTAAACCACAAGTGACGTCCTTAATAATTATCTTGCATACGCACCTTTATTTGTTGAAGGATTTTAGTATTTGACTACAAAGATCTTCGGGCGTTGATCCAATTCACATAATTCATACTCTCATTCATGTATCTATGTATAGTATGTTGAAAGAAAAAAAAAGAAACCCTTTGATATTTTGATGTAGGAGGAATAGTTTGATCTCACCAAAGTGTGTCTTTTTAGTTTATGTTTGAATTCATTAATGTTCCCATGCTTGCCCACTCTCTATCCTTGATTTGAATGAAACATTCCTTCTCATCAAGGGTAGCTATATATGGTAGGAACGATGATATGCAAGCCATATATCGTGTCTAAATGGACCTTAGTTTCAGTGTTTTAATATACATGTGGATTGTTCCAGCCTTTGTTTTGATGTTTATATTTTGTTGCCTATGTTTATTTTTCCAGAATATGAATTGGGGTAGCCACAATTTCACCTTGTATATTTTAATGTGCATGCATTACACTTAAATCTGAGGTCATGTTTCATTTTTGTCCCTTTGTCTTGTTCGCTATGCTTAATGCCTCCAATTGTGATTTTAGTTGTGAGTGCTCGATTGTAATAAATCAATCCCCATATTTCACTGGGTGTGTTCAATGCTTCAAGCTGTGAATTAGGCTGGATTCACGAAAATAGGGGAAACATTTCAGGTTGTCTATAGATCGCACTTCCATCTCAATATAGGGCTAACATTCAGTTCCGTGCCAATGAAAAGTGGTTTCTGCTTATCAAAGTTGCTACCATCTAGTTTCCTTCAGTCTTTTTTTCATGGAATTACCAATGCTTTAGGGCTGATATTTTCAGGACTTTTATGAGCCGCTTTATAGGAAATTTCTGATCATGTTGATCATCCTATCATTAACTAGGAGAACGATTGTGCTTCGCAACATTTTTGCTCCTTACCACGAGTGCATTCTAGATATTCTAGTGTCTAATGTTGATATTTGTTTAATATTTTGTTACTCGGTGTTAAATATGTTGACACTTGACAAGATAAAGGATATCTTGTGTGTCTTAGTCAAACAGGCATTCTTCCCTTTAGTAGCACAATTTTGTCTGTATTTTTGTTTGTTGGTGTTAAAACTATGTTATTCCTTTTACTATAGTTATTTTTCATCAGAATTATGGAGATTGGGAGGTTGGAAAAAAAAATGTCTTCCCTAGTGACTACCATACCCTTTATGGAGCTGAATGTAATATAAATAAGGCAAAAATGCTAGAATGAATAAAAGAAAAAATTCACTTGGCTATCCCTGAAACTAAAAATGCCATCAATATGTGGGTTGCATCTTGACTGTTCATTAGAGGTCATATTTGTTCAATGTCTTATTTTATCGTCTCAAGGAAAGTTTTCATAAACTTTCACCTGTAGAGTCTTTGATATTGATTTTAGAAATACACAAGACATACGAATATGCTCTCCTGTGGCTGTTGTCTTGCTTGACAAAATGCTTTTGATTAAGGCTATAAAGATATTGCAAGCACTTTGGTTGTAAAGCTGTTTCCTTTGATTATATATATGCTTATGGTAAGTTTCCAATGGAGTTGGAAATAAGCAAGCATATTTCAGTATTTGAGGGTTGTTAAGCTTTACATAAAGTATTATTCCTTTACAAACGTTGATAATGATAATGGACTAGAGAATCATCGATTATAATCTTGTTTGATAAACCATAGGAATATACAAAATGAATAGACACGACCCTAGCTCTTGCTGGCTTGCCGACTTCAACTAGACATTTTGACTTCATAGAAATATTCATGTTCTGCTACAATTTTAGGATTCAATTGGCATCATTAATCTAACTCGATATAGCATTTGCCACTAATCGATTAGTCTGCTATAGTTGATAGTGCTCTCAACATGCTTCTGATGCCTATTGGGAAAAAAGACACATTATACTAAAGCTTTGGTTAAAAACACAATTTGCTATTGTCTGGGCTAGAGATAATTTTAATGCAGATTTTGGTAATGCTCCCTTCTACTACGAATTTGGCTCTTCCTTATGTACGATTATAATGTCGCAAATATTGACATGTTCAACAAACATTTCTGCAGTTTTTTGTATTTGTCTCTAGCCTAAAAAGTTTTGAGAATTTCTCCCAAAAATTCAGAGGCTCTGTTACAGATTGGAATGCCGGCCATGATGACTCTATTCTTGTAAAAATAACATAGAAATTCCATAGCACCCTCCATATACTTAATGATTCTCATCCTTTTAATGTATTAGCAAGAAGAGCCCTTAAATCTTGTAATGATCACCAAGGATGCTATTAGCAATTCCCTTCATACACAACAAAATTTCTCCTTGGCTTGCCTTTTACTAAGCTTCCCTCTCCTCTATTGATTATTCTCCCATCAAGTACTAAACAACAAAAATAATGGTAGCAAGAAAACCAACATAGCAACGAGCCTCCTTTTGTTCGAACCCCTCTTTGGTAATAACAAAACACTCTCCTAGGAATCTCGTTGCCCCTACTATTTACTGCCACAACAAAACAATCACAACTATTAGAATCTAGCAAAGATAAGTTGGTAGCTGCTACACTATCTTATGCCATTAACATAGAAATCTGATCAGCAAATACCATGTCCAACTAATTTAGAAAAATAAATTGACAAGTACCATACTCAAGAGGCATTGCTTCTTCAGTTACACAGGTAAGAGAATCAATTTCCTCCAAGCCCCTTTTCATTTCGAATGTATTTTCTTTTACTTCACATGTAGGCCATCATGGTATGAAAGTTTTCCAGCATAAAGAAACATCTCATCCTCTATCCTAAGATGTTTTCTGAGCTCCAAGCATCAACTCTATTGTTAGTGTTAGTCCATAACAGTAATGCTTAGAGTAAGATATTTCCCCTACAATTGCATTGGATTGAGTGTGAATTGGATGTGATCCTTAGCAGTGGTGCTTTGATTCCCTGCACAGATAAATGGAAAATATAACACAACTTTGTTTGGAAACTTTTAAAGCCCACAATATCATGGTGACATCCTAGAGAAAGGTTTTCTCCATTGTGCTTATACAAATTCATCAAGGTCATCAACACAATGATACTAAAACTACCTTGCACATATTTAAAAAATTATTTTAACATGAAGACAAATCCATAGCCAAAATTTCTCTCCCTTCCACGCCTGAAGACTAGGTATACTTATTGCGATGTTATCACCATTATTGTGATAACATTACCTAAACCCAAAGTGTCAATATTATTGCTTGTATTTATCACAATAATTTGAGGTTGTGCCAAAGCCAGAGCAATCTAGTCAGGTAAACATACATGATTGGTAAACTGAACCTTTGCATGACTTTTCTAGTCTCATTGCATATTCTATGAAGCACGGGAATTCATATTAGGATGTGTTGAAATATCCTATATGTCATGTTAATGATTATTCTATGGGTGGTGGAATTTTCTAGTGAAAACATAGATTGAATAACATGGACTTGTGTAAGGCTTATTGTGATAGTTGTTTTTAATGATCTTAAAAAAAATGAGAAGATCAATTCGTAGAGAATTTGGGATTTTAGAATGAAAGCTTATTTAGTCAATAAAAGACCAGTGAAAATATTAGAATACACTTTTACCCTTATTCTAGTGTTGAATAAAAATGTCTTGAAAAATAATGTGTCTCTAGTTTTGGATAAAAAGACCCTCAACTTTCTTCGCAACTTTTGTGGTCATTGGCCACTTGTGAAAGGAGTAGGCATCTCTAGAGATGCGGTGCCATTTAGAAGGGAAATACTAATAGCAGCAGGACAAAGGCAATTATTCCACTCGTTTAATTATTTCTCATTTGTCTAGTCATATTGTGAGTTGCATTATATATCATGAAATTGTTTTGGTACTAGTAAACAATGATTAAATATATAATAAATTTGAACCTTTTGACGTTTAGAGGACATTCTCTCAATTTACAAAAAAAAAATAAAGTATGAAAATCATGTTGGAAACAAATTTTGAAGTTTTGAGCCTTTTATTTTCAAGATTAACTAAATGGGTTTGGAAGAATGAAAAACCATCAAATTGGAAGAGTGGGACTTTTATATTCACTAAGGTTTTAAAGAAATTATATGCATAAAACTTATACTAACACCTTCTAGCGGAATTGATAGTGCACTAATCCGTTGCTTGCCATTATTTTGGTTTGGTACCACCTTATAGGATATCCGGGTTCAAATGTTATTTTCCATGACGGATAATTGAATCTATTTCAACTCTAATTGTTATTGAAGGGTTCCACAAGGATGTCACATGAGCATTTATGATGCCCCCTTTTAACGTAGATAGCCACCTATGTTAAGGTTCTATTTTGCAGTTCCATGTTGTTATTTATGAACATTATACAAATTTGGTTGGACACGTGAAAATCAATTGATGGATTTGGTATTGATGATGGAAATGTTGGATGTATGACCAAATGTGTGACTTACTTGGTTACAATTTATCTAGTGCATGACTTGTCAGAGTTATTGTTTCATCGTATAGGCTTATATAGATATGATTTATCTAATCAATGACTTAGTGAAATTATGATTTATCTGATGTAAGATTTATTTCCAGTATGAACAACAAAAATTGACACATGGACACTGGGCTTAATAAACATGATGTTTAAGATCATGTATCTATATCTATTTTGTGGTTGTATATATGCATGGATGAGAACTAAACTATAGGTTGGAAAGAATCGTATGATAACCAAGATCTACTATTCCATTGGGGAAGGTTGAGACGACCAATGAGGAAAGGTACGATGTACATTGTTCTATTACATTTGGTATCTACTTGATATGCACTCTTATGACATGAGTAAAATGAAAATGACAGGTGGCAAGACGACCTAACTGGATTATTCGATGACAAGTCCAACCAGCTCTGTAGTGTGGTCCGTGCTCTAAAGGAGGGGTGGAGGTGTTTCCCGCCGTGTATCCTCCAAAACCTGGAATCGTGGGGAGGACAGTTGAACGCTCAGGCATTCGACGCTCCCACCATGTCGGTTTTATCAGTGGTCAGTATGGCCTTTGCCACTGATAAGGCAGTAGAGGACGGATAGGGCGGGAACAGAAGTAGGCCAGGGTGGATAGGAAGATATAGATCAATTGGAGACTCTTGGTGGGAAGAAATGTCATTGTCGGACTTATCCGATTTTATTGCTATAACTCTCTCTAGTTGATATGCTTTCAAACTCCTTGCATCTTTTCATTCTAACTTCGGGACGAAGTTTTCTGAAGGAGGGGTGTATGTAATTCCCCACTTAAATCTTATCCTACAAATTTTGTTAATGTTTACATTATCTGAAAATATTGAGAAATATTGGTCTAATATAAAATTCATGATTTCCATTATTCAAATTCCCCACTTACCTTCTCAAATTGAATATTAGGTAGGATATGGTCTCCTTCCATTATTTCAAAATATATGTATTCATTTCACATTACCCAATGTACCATCACATTTACTAAGGAGAAGACATGGTCCTCTCCATGTAATTACATCTCACATTCCCCAATGTACCCTCACATTTACTTGGGAGAAGACATAGTCCTCTCCATCTTATTATCAATATATATATTCATTTCACATTCCCCAATGTACCCTCACATTTACTTGGGAGAAGACATAGTCCTCTCCATTTAATTATCAATATATATATATATATATATACACACCTCACATTCCCAAATGTACTTTTCAAATTTACTTGGGAGAAGACATGATCCTTTCCCATTAAATTCTCAATTTTATATTCATGTCACATTTCCAAATGTACTCCTAGCTTACTTGGGAGAAGAGAAGTCAACTGTAAGGATGGATGAGAAGTTAATGACATTAATGAGAGGTGGTTGAGATGGAGAAGGGAAGGAGGGTATAAAAAGGGAAGGGGGAAGGAAGAAAGAGGAGGTTGGGGGTCTTGCTTATGATTGTGGGGGTTGGTTGTGATTGTTTGGAATTGTTATGATTTTGAGAGACCTTGAAAACCTATGGAGGTTTTCTTGGGTTTGAGAGGAGGAAAGTATTGTTATCTGGTTTTGCACATTCTTCTTGAGGACACACTATATCTGGTTGGACTTGGGCACAGAGGGTTAGGGAACTTGTGGAGGTTTCCTGGGCTAGGAATTTATTTCCTAGTTGGCTGGGAGGTAAATCTGGTTGGGTCGGTGAGAAGGAGCATTCAGCTGGAGCAACAAGACAAAGGTATCATCATCAACCACCGGAATAGGTAATTCTCCATGGACTACTCTTGTTAAGTTGATATCAATGAAATGTTCACCTTAATTTATGTTGATTATGATAAAATGATAAGATGTTAAATGTTTAAAGCTATGTAAGAAGGTCAACAAGCTCCTTTTATTACTTTTAAATCAGTAGGAAAATAGATCTATGAGTGTATAATAGATTGAGGCTCTAATAATAGGAATCAGGTCCTTACAAGATTGAATCATATCATAGTAGCCCCTTTGTCACTTGTTTATCCTGACAGGACGGTAACTTGGGTAAATGTGGGAGGAGAGTGTTACGACATCACTCTTTCTAGATATATTTGGGACTTGGGTTGTTAACCTATTTTCTTATGTACATGGAAGACAAGCTCTTAGTCAATTAAAAGGAGTTTTAGACCTTACTCTAGGACCAAAATGCGGTTCCAACATAGATAGTATTAACAAGAAAGCCAATGTCCCTTATAGTTATTGTTGAGGCTACCTCTAATTGGGTCATGTGCCTTCTAATAGCATCTAACCTTAATCTCATACATGAGACCATATATTATTCCTAATTAAAATTTATTTTTTCTTTTCTAGAAGGTAAACTAACATATTGTTAATTAGGATCTAAATATAAACTAAAAAATAGTTTATAAAGGGAAAAATGGTTATTACTATATTTAATAATGATTTTTAGAACAAAATCCTTATAAATGGGGAAATTGATATTACTAGATTCACTACTTGCATATGGAGCAACTAATTATTAACCATTTTTTTTGCCCATTTTGCTAGAATCTTGTGATATATTTTTTTGTTAGATCATGACTTTTAGTTGTTTAAAATGTGTTTTGAATGTATAAATGGATTCAACACCTTGAATAATCATCGAGCACTGAATTTCTCTAAATTACAAGTCTAAAACTTGAGATTCCAAGAAATCCCTACTAGATTTCAAGTAAAATTGATGGGAAAAGATAGCTGAAAAAGGTTTTAAAAGTCTAATAGTTACATTGGGGTCTTGCATATGATTTAAATAGAAATAAATATAAGTAAAAAACTTATTTGTAAATTGAGAGAGGTGCATTCTACAACTCAATATGAGGGAGATGTTTAATTCCTTTGGTGTTCAACCTTGAGTTGAAAAGTGTCCATTTGATAATAAAAATAAAATATAATCTAAATAAAAAATCAATGTTGACTATAACAAAAACAAAAATGAATATACCTATTTGGTTATTTTTAATTTAAAAAATTACAAAACATCAATAATCCCACTCTCACTTGCTTGATGAGCTAGCTATTAGTATTACAATCTAGTATGAAAAGCATGCAATAAAAATGTATTATAACCCAACATGAAAGAGATGTGGTAAAAAATATTTCACCTTCACTCTCGGAGCCATAAACAAAATATTTCGATGTCTATGTTAAGTAACATAATTTTATATCTATTTTAGAGAAATAAATAAATTAAAATTCTTATATTTGGCTTACAAATATTTAAATTGTTTGAATATGCATGTTAACTAATATATTTCAATACGAACTTCATATATATGTATATATAGAGGGAAAGTAAATTTAGAGATTTTTATTTTAAATTACACACATATTATGTCCACCAAAATATCAAACAATAAGAGAGATTAATGTAAACATATTTAGTAAGCATGTATTATTTGGTTGACTTTTCGAACTAGCTAATGTGTTTCATCCTCAAGACAAAGGTGAAAAAATCTA
The DNA here is from genome assembly GCA_031772625.1 of Pinus tabuliformis. Lineage (NCBI taxonomy): Eukaryota > Viridiplantae > Streptophyta > Pinopsida > Pinales > Pinaceae > Pinus > Pinus tabuliformis. Next base: position 2,012,006,588 of record CM062817.1, on the reverse strand, counting down.
TAGATCCTAATGAATAAATAGCAAGGAAGCATCAGATTCCAGAATTAGCCATTAGAAATTAGCCGTTAGGAAATTAGTTATTTAATTAATAAATTAATGTATTTTTACTTTTAAATTCCAATTAAAAACTAGAGATATAAACTAGCCGTTAATATTTATATAATTATTTATTTATTTATTTATTTATAATATTAAAAATATTATACATATATTAATTATTATAAAATCAAATAAGAACTTATTTATTTATAGTATTAAATTATTATATATGTACTATTGATTATATTAACCTATTTTTTATTTATAGCATGTCGAACTAAAAAAAAATGGTTAGTTGTTACAAGGAAAAGTGTCTACTCAGAACTGCTTATCCCACTAAGGTGTGACAGCTGCCTTAGAAACAAACAGAGTAAAGCTACTTTCGTTTTTCCTTTATGAATTATAGATAGAGAGGAACAAAAAAGAAAACCAACCTCTGTCTTGCGCTAATCTCCTTATTTGATTCCTCTATTCCTTGATAGTCTTTCGCTACTTGTTCCCTTGCACGCCCAGCTTCACAGAGTACCTGTAAGATCACAGTAGCATAGCACTATACAAAGACATGGATCTATAATCATAAACAATCTAGGATCAGATGTAAATTGACCATACAAATGCAGCAAACATGAATAACACAAAAGTATGGAGGAAAACTTGAATAGCTTTTATTGATAAACAAGAAAGAGCCAAGAGGAGTTACCACCAGTTGTTCTGACCCAGCATCAACCTCTTAGCAAGGAAGCCCCTCTTCACCTCATACAAAGCTTAGATCACCCAACAATCTGATGTTTGTCTCAAGAAACCAACAACAATTCCTTACAATATGCAAAATTCCCGCCTCTGGATCTCTGGGATGAGGGATCCATATATAGATATCTGTAAGGGAGATGAGTCAGCTTGTGATTTGATTAGTGTCCTCCCTCTGATAGTTCTTGCTTCCACTTGGAGATTGATGATCTCTTACTCATCCTTGGTCGAATTCAGAGAGGCAAGTGTCAGAGGAGAAGTTTCTGGAAGCTTCCATTGCCTCTCCACCTCGCGGAATGACACTGCCATTTGTCATTTCTCGCCCATCGCACCCCATAGAAGGGCTTTTTGAAATGCAACACACCCACACAGTGTATTTAGGTGAGATGCAACGCACCTGGCCTATGGAGCAGCTGAAATGATCTTGTTTTGACCAATTCTGAGCAGTTTTTCATGGAGAACTTCTGGGAGAAGCTGTAATATGTTGACCTTGTTCCTTTAGGGGTTAGAACAACACTTTTAGGGACTTAGGAGCCCTTGGTTTATGGACATTTCATGCTTGGGGTTGTAGGGCCCAAAAATGTCTATAACAGTTGCCCCCTAAAGCATGAGGTCGTTAATCTTTTGATGTCGGGTGAAATGCTTTATTATGAGGATCCGAAGTTCTTTCAAGCTGGGAGGATACCTGTAATAAGATACAATACAATACATTATCTTCATAATATTTTCATGATCTAGCTGAGGCGGGCATTCCCATGCTCAGCTTTATAAATTCATTTTCATGTACATAAGACACACAATCGTCTGAGTGTAGACTGATGATTCTGATAGAGCCATCATCCCTTTCATTGGATGATTATCTGTGCAGCAATGATGTACATTTGATGTCTTTATTTTCCTGAATATATATCGCAGCCCGGATGGATGAAACTAGATTCGGGGTCTTCAATCTCGTTCGATCTTCACTCGAAGTACAAGTCTATCCATGTGAGAGATGTTCTGAAGTCGAACATGGAAAGACATCGCTTGATTACCAGCCAATGATATAAGTTGTTAACAAGCGCGAGAGGAATCACCGATAATGATAATGACCCTCAAGGTACTGCAGTACAATTCACGTGGTGTGAATAAAGGACTTGGCGTCGAACACCACGCAAAATCTTTCGGTCGAAGGTCATTGATGTAAACCTGTCGCCGTAAGTGAGAAACTTGCCATTGAGGCATGCAAGCTTCAAAGTACTGAATGGGGTGTTCCTAGATCAACCTCTTGGATGATGAGCTGATGTCGACAAGAACTGATCCGTCACAGGAGGGCCTTAATGAATCCCACATCAATGACACAGAACGGAGCAAATGATTTTAATGGAGGTGAAAACGATCTGGTGATATAAGGTTCAGGGTGGCGGTCATGAAAGAATGGAGTATAAATGTATTGTAGTGGGTGAGACACAGGTGAATTCTCTGAATGACTTCTCTTGAACATATCGGTGACACTGACGTGATGAATTGGTAGCATTAACCCCAAATGTGGATGGTATGATGGGACCATGGTGATGTGATCGGTGAATGAAACAACCCAACCCGACTTGGATGCGGAGTGAAAGTGTCATGTTCAAGAGCGACTTGCTACCAACAAAGTTTCTTCAAGTTTTCTTCCCAATTTTTCCCCAGTCATTGCTGACCAATACCTCTTTATTTTTATCAAGCTTGAGGAGGATAACATATGCTTGTTCTAAAATTTTCCCTTTGGGCAAACCCATCGCTATGTTTTAACGAGCCTAGCGATAGTGAAACTCGTTCTCGTCTATAGACAAGTTTGTCGCTATTAAAATTTTAACTAGTTTAATGACAAAGATAACTCGGTCCTTTTCAATTTTAGAGAGTCTGAAAAGGAACGTAAAGGAAACTCCAAAATTCCTTTTTCGTCATCTAATCCCTTAAGTCCGAAAAAGTATAAAACAATACAGAAGGGATGAATTTTCGATAATTTTAACGAGCCGAACAAAACAAGCGCTCGATCTTTTTATGTAATAATCCCCCAGATCCAAAAAGATTAAAATTTAGAGGAGGGATAGCACTTCCGATCCCTTTAATGAGCTGGAGAGGCCAATGGCTCGACAATCTTTTCATATTTTACGAGTCATTTGAAAAGAGCTTAAAGGAGACTCGTCTTTTGAGGAACGAGTGATAAAATGGGTAGCAACTGATTCCAGGTAAGGTTTGGAATTTTCCAATCACAGCAGTGTTACAAGGATGGCTAACATGATCACTCTTCGCAGTTGTTCCTCAAAATGGGTAAACAATCAAATGGAGTTGAATGATCGGCCAATGCAAAAGTGGAGGTGACGGTGCAAACACGACCAAGGCTTTAAAGGCTGAAGTATTACATTCACAATGATTATTTACTGGAAATTGGTTCATTTTTTAATGACCTTAAACTCTGGGGGAACATGTGCTCATTGCTTATGTTTATTTTTTAACGAGCATGAAGTCCGCACTAAAACTGCTCGATGCTAGGTTTATTTTTTAATGAGCTTGAACCCTGCAGTAACAATGCTCGTGATAAGTTTGCATGCCCCCAACATAATAACTCAAATCGAGGTGCATGCCCCCCAAGCTTCATTGCATTCAACACGGTGGTTGGAATGAAGGTTTACCTTTGAGATTTGGAAAGGGGATTTGTTTCATTTTTTAATGAGGTTGACACAGTAAAAGAACTACCCTCATGACTCCTTGTTTCATTTTTTAACGAGGTCGACATGAGATAAGAACCATCCTCGAAATCCACCGTATTTACAGTATTTGATAGAAAATCAAAAACTGATGGATGATTAAGGTTGCTGGAATAATCTTCCCATGGTGCCTCTCCTGTCATCATTGATTGAATGATTCCTTTGTCTGTAGAATGTACATGTGACCAAGGATCTGAAGAGATGCCATATTCCTTAGACCTATCTATCCAAACACTCGATGAGCGTTGATTTGGGTTTGCCACCCAGGCTAGTAACATTGATTGCTACAATATTTCCGTTGGGCTTGGAGGCAAAACCATTGCATGATCCATGCCAATATCGTTTTCTGAGATCTTTTTAGAAGATATCATGTTGCAGGTTCCTACTGATGCTACTTCTGCCAAATTGATTGCAGGTGGAAGGGCAAAAGTTCCCATTAATACAGGTTTTTTTAGTAGGCCTACTCCGATATTTTGAAGCGAATGGGGGCTTCCATGGATCATAGGAATGCTTCCCATAACTTGAGAACCATTAGGGAGGAAGTTTTGTTGATCGACGATTGTAATCCCTCCTTGAAAGGGAAATGCAATCTTCCTAAAATAGGTCAACACAATGGCAGCCATAACATATATCCATGGCCTTCCTAGTAGGATGTTGTAAACGAGATTCCCGTCGATTACCTCAACATCTATTTCTACTGTTTTTCCTCCTAGTCCAACCTTCAAGTTACTTAGAATACCATATGGGGTATATGTTCTTCCGTCAAATGATTTTAATGTCATCGAAGATCGTGACAAGGTTGGAGATCCTAAAGTTTTCCAGCAACTCATCGAAATAATGCATGTGGATGCCCCCTCATCAATAATTGTTCGATGAACAGTTTTGTTGAGGGCTTTCACTTGAATAAGGAAAGCTAGTTGAGCTGGTAATTGAGGATCGTATCCTTTATGATCGAAGGATACAAGATTGGAATCCTTTGGGTATATCCCACCAATGGCCGATAATAAAGCCTGCTTTTGGGATGGGTAATTTTGTAGTACTTCAAGAGTCGACATAGCGGATGGCGATTGGGCCAAATCTTCCACTATATTATAATGCTGTGCTGCTCTAGAACGAGGATTAAATGTCCATTTGTGTACTACTCCCTTTGGCAGTTTTATTATCAGTTCAGGAATGATGGGCGGCACAACTTCTGTTGAAGTTGTTGTCAAACTACTAGGTTGATCTTTATCCTTGTTGTTCGACAGCTGTGGATTCCCATAATCTTTGTTCCTCGTTGATATCAAAGCATCATTTTGCTGTTTTGAAAGCGACAACATTAGCACTTGAGACGGGGAAGCATTTCCATTGTCAACCATATTTGTTCTTGGATTTGGAAACGGATCAGTTAACACTGCGGAGGTTTTTGAATTCTTGAAAAAATTTCTAAGCTCAGCTCTGTGTGGACAATCTAGTGTCCGATGATCCTCATTGCATATCATGCATGGAAATTTTTGTTTCCTATTTCCAGGAGGGTTTGCAGAATATTTTTCAGGTGATGATTCTTCCTGTTTCTTCTTCTTCCCTTTGCCTTTCTTCTTGCCCCCTGGTTGCTTGGTTTCTTTGCCTTTATCTGTCGATACGGCATTTACTTCCGAGGCAAGAAGTTCATCTTTTTCATTTTGACCTGAAATCTTACGGGCCTTTTTGGATGTAGCCTTTGTCGATTTCGTGTCTATTGCGCCAATCACGCCATCACCGGCATGAGAGTCATTGTTTGATTTAGGAGGAGGAGGAACTGAGAATTTCGGTCTAGGGGCGTCAGGTATTTTATCGTAGAGCATGCCGGACTGAGTGTAAATCAAGTCCAAATATTGTGCACGAGCGATAACTTGCTCTTCTGTGACGACTCCCCCTTTTGCCACATCTTCCGTGATGGAAGGTAGTAATGACTTGATAAACCATTCAGCTAAGAGCTGATCGGGAACATACGTTTTTACCATTCTACGACGACGTCGCCACTCATGTATATGATCAGATATGTGAGTGGCCGTCGTTTGTTTGAAGTTGGTAAGGAGTTCCGTTCCTGTTTCGTACCTTATCGGTAATTGAAAATGGGTTAAAAAGGTTGTGGCTAGGGCACTGAAGTTGTCAAATGAAGCTCTAGGGAATTCGATATACCATTTTGCTGCCGGACCAGTTAACGTCCTTTGAAAAAGGCGAAGCCTAATCGAATCATCGTTTAGGGTGTTTGATGAACACCACAGATGAAAGGTCATTACATGATTCGACGGATCTTCACCCAGATTTCCATTAAATTTAGGAATATTTGATGGAAGTTTATGCGGAATCACTGGCTACCAAGGGGCGTAAGTGATTGGATCGTTTGTTAACCGATTTAAATCAGGTAACTCTAAAGTTGCCACGAAGGGTAACTATTGATTCAGGTTAGGTGAAGCATACCCAGGATAAGATGGGATTGCCTGAGCAGTTGGTCTTTGCATACCGGCATAATGCATTTGATGCTGGTAACTTTGGTAAGGTTGGTGGGCATGACCATTGTAAAATGGTTGATTTTGACCGTTTTGAATATACGACTGCCCACTATTTGCAAAGATTTGTTGCTCAGAACCTTGGTATACTTGTTGGAATTGCGGTTGTTGGTATTGTACTAGCCATGGTTGTGAAGCCATGTGCTGTTGCCCGATACTAACTGTTTGACCAAGATGAGGGGTAATTGTACCCGTCTGAACCTGTGTCATTCCACCAGTCGGCGATTGTGGTTGAGTCGCAGGGTCAAGGGGTTGTTGCATTACAACCTGAGAAACCTGAGGTTGGCATACAACAGGCAGCACTTGAACTTGCGACACCGTCACAATAGCTGGCGTAGTTGGTATATTTGACATAGGTAAGCATTGTTGCATCAAATATACAACTCTTGCTTGTTGAGGTAGTATCGGTACCCAATCGCTTGAAGTAATTCCAGTGTAACCCGAATTTTGTTGTGAACTCCCGTATGGTTGTCCCCCCGGAGGGGATAATGAAAGGGCATACTGCCCCCCATACGGTGGTAATCCAGAACTCAAGGGAATAGTTTGCCCTTGAGGGCTGGACTGCCCAAATTGACCTCCAAATGGATCAATTTGTTGAGACTCAACATAAGAGTTTCCGGATATTAATCCGGATGAACAAATAGGAATAGACCATACTGTCGAAATGGCCCCTGAGTGGGCTCCTTCTAGCGATTGAGAGCTAGTTGGGACAGATGGTATACCGGCGAACATTGTTGGAGTGATAGCAGGGGGTTCTGCCATCGCTGTGTCGGACGACACAGTCTTAGATGTTGACGGTTGTTTAGACGTTTCTAGTCTATCCAAAAGATTACCTAGCGATTCTAAAGGAGCTTCCGCTGGCGGTAGAATAACTTCTGACGAAGAAGGATACAGAGTGATCCTGACTCCAAATTGCGATGGAGTACTAGTTGGAGGATCTTCCACAATCTCTTCTATGGCAATCAGACCAGGTGGAAGGGGTAGACTGTCAGGTCCGTAGAATATTTCTGGTGCCAAAGAAGGTATGGAATCGGTAGCGACAGATGTTTGAGGAGCAAGACTCTTCGAACCGGTTGTAAATGGAACTGGTTTAGTAACACAAGTGTTTACCCTCAGACTAGGATCAGTACTACTGTCCTTCTGTGGCTGTTGAACTTCTTCTGTAGAGGCAGGGATTCCAGAAATGTTTGGAGTAACCGGAGTCTCTGATGTTGTTGGAACACTTGTTCTAACTTTAACAGGAGATTTGGAACCGGTTAAACGAGTTCGCTTTGTCTGTACTGGCTTCGATTCCAGAGACAAAGACGGTTGACTCGTAAGCCTCCGCGAACGACAGGGTTTCAATTGACTTTCTTCCATGATTACGGATTACTCGATCAACTAAAAATAAAGGGGAACTATGTTTCCGAATTAAATGAATTTTAGACGCTTTGACACAACTTGCTTTTTCAATTTTTAAGAGTCGAGAAAAAACAAAAGATGACTCTAGTCTCCTTCGATTTTTAATGAGCCTAAAGTGACAAGTGCTCAGATGGACCTTTTCTATTAAAGAGTCTGAAAAGGAACGAAAGGGACTGCTCTGGAAATCTAGGCAGAGGGATTACCAAACCAATCGCAAAACTGTAGAATACTTTTTACAGTACGGCAGTCAATCTTCCTGAATGTTGTGTTTAGTGCATTGCGATCGATAGGGCGGCAGACACGGCTTCCTATGGATAAAGGATTAAGCCTATTGGGGTCTCCCAAAATATACTCGACGGTACGTGGGAGCACAAGTCTGTATTGGCACTTATCGTCTCAAAGTGGAGGAATCACCCAACCATCAGTGAGAACAACAGTTACCAGGCTTTACGACTCTGGAATACGTCTCTAGCCTAGAATTCTAAATGTTGTGCGTTGAGTTCCAAAGTGTTGTTAGATTCATTGAATTTATTTTATAGTTGATCTTGTTTATGAAGTTTGCCTTTCAGGATCACCGCGAGATGTAGATGTGATTCCTAAAATGCAATCTAAGATGATAAACAATCTTTTTTATATTCTTTGTGCAATGAAAATCCTAGCTACTAAGGAAAGAAAGACATAATCCTTTCACAAAGAGCAAAGACCACACTCTAAATGCACTTTCCTAAATCAAACTAATCAGACTGTCTAAATGCAAATGCACATGCATGTATTTGTTTTCGACTTTCTTAGTATATGAATGATAAGAAGAAAGTTGATGCACAAATATGAATTTCTTTTCAAGTGACAAATATAATCAAGTTTCTTTTCGAAATAAAAAATGGAGACAATCACAACACCTTACGATTTTGAAATGAATACTTGTTTTGACACTAGAAAAATTACAAATTCAGAACAAAAACAATAGTAACAGGATAATCGACTATCAACAGCAATCAAACTCTTTCCTATGATTGAAATCGACACTTGAGACAGCACGATTACGCTACTTTTGCAAAGGAGAACTGAAAATGACTCAACAAACACACAAAAACATTTACAGTTCTTTTGTACAAAGGAGGCAGAATAACAACAAGGAAAAGGGATTTCAAACAGACATATACTGATCACAGGTAGCAAAATTCAGGAATAGAACTGGAAAGAATGAATCACAGAAACTAAAACTGCACAAAGCCTAGCCTGATCAGCGCACCTGTAACACAGGGAATTTGAAATGCAGCGCACCTTCTACACTCGGGAAGTGCACTGAATTTCAGATTCTCAGAATAGTACCTGCGCTGGGCCAGAAACGAGACTCTGTTTGGGTTCCAGGTCACAGTTTGAAGTTCAGTTCATGGGTTTTGGCCGAGCAAAAGGTAATCAGTAACTCAACAATCAGGGGTAGATCTAAGGAGGATCTAAGAGCTATCACAAGGGTAATCAGAGAGTTTGTGAATCAGTTGTTTAAATCATAAACAGGCCCCGTAGATGGACTGAAGTAGCATTTATCTACTTTGCATTTTATATGGAAAATGCAGTTCGAATGCTACCTGTAAGTTTATGAAATAGACAACAAGGAAGATAAACAAACAAACTAATTTGTCCCCAGTGGAGTCACCATTTTGTTACAGGGAAAAGTGTCTACTCGGAACTGCTTATCCCACTAAGGTGTGACAGCTGCCTTAGAAACAAATAGAGTAAAGCCACTTTCATTTCTCCTTTATGAATTATAGATAGAGAGGAACAAAAAAGAACCAACCTCTGTCTTGCGCTAATCTCCTGATTTGATTCCTCTCTTCCTTGATAGTCTTTCGCTACTTTTTCCCTTGCACGCCCAGCTTCACAGAGTACCTGTAAGATCACAGTAGCATAGCACTATACAAAGACATGGATCTATAATCATAAACAATCTAGGATCAGATATAAATTGACCATACAAATGCAGCAAACATGAATAACACAAAAGTATGGAGGAAAACTTGAATAGCTTTTATTGATAAACAAGAAAGAGCCAAGAGGAGTTACAACCAGTTGTTCTGACCCAGCATCAAACTCTCAGCAAGGAAGCCCCTCTTCACCTCATACACAGCTTAGATCACTCAACAATATGATGTTTGTCTCAAGAAACCAACAGCAATTCGTTACAATATGCAAAATTCCCGCCTCTGGATCTCTGGGATGAGGGATCCATATATAGATATCTGTAAGGGAGATGAGTCAGCTTGTGATTTGATTAGTGTCCTCCCTTTGATAGTTCTTTCTTCCACTTGGACATTGATGATCTCTTACTCATCCTTGGTCGAATTCAGAGAGGCAAGTGTCACAGGAGAAGTTTCTGGAAGCTTCCATTGCCTCTCCACCTCGCGGAATGACACTGCCATTTGTCATTTCTCACCCATCGCACCCCATAGAAGGGCTTTTTGAAATGCAACGTACCCACAAAGTGTATTTAGGTGAGATGCAACGCACCTGGCCTATGGAGCAGCTGAAATGATCTTGTTTTGACCAATTTTGAGCAGTTTTTCATGGAGAACTTCTGGGAGAAGCTGTAATCTATTGACCTTGTTCCTTTAGGGGTTAGAACAACAGTTTTAGGGAATTAGGAGCCCTTGGTTTATGGACATTTCATGCTTTGGGTTGTAGGGCCCAAAAATGTCTATAACATTAGTATAATAAATAGTGTTAAACACACACATGGCAACAACATAATTTGAAAGATAAAACATGAGAATACATTTTTATTAATAAGTGATATACATTTATAGTACATGGTTTGACTGTTGGGTTCCACATCCCAAGGTCTCTTGGAATCCTTTTGTCTATTCGGCTTCCAGACTAACCCATTGAGTGTTAGGTGTCCAACATTCCCCCCCTTAATTCGAAGGGTTATGTATGAGTCCAAGAAGAGAGTTGTAATACAAAATGTGCAAAAATGCATAGCAGCACTAGGCTGAATGTGCTCTCTGAAATGTTGGTATAAAGGGCAATGGTTTAAGGATGACCACCAACACTGGAACGATTAGTGCAGTTCCCGGAACTCTTCCAAAATTGGCAAGAAGCTGAAGTCTTCTACTAGAGGAAGTGCTCCTATTGTTTTGAAGAGGGAAAACTTCAACCATGAAACGGAGGTCTCACCCCTCATAAAAGGGAGAACTTCAACCTAAAAAGGGAAGTCTCAACCTGTGATGGTTTAAGTATTACCAACAACTTTGGAATGCTTAATGCAATTCCTGGAACTCTTTCAAAACTGGCGAGAAGATAAAGTCTTCTACTAGAGGAAGTGTTCTCAATTTTGTTCCTGGAATTCTTTCGAAACTGGCAAGAAGCTGAAGTCTTCTGCTAGAGGAAGTGTCCCAGATTACCAACTAAAGGCATGTTTAGGGGCATCTTTGTTTTTGGCTACAACTTTGAAACTGGTGTGGTAGGTTGTCGCTCAGGCTCGCTTGATGTGGATTTGAAGCTTGTAGATGACCATCATCCCCCCCTGTCAGATACAAGGTGAGATGATGGAGAAAACTCAACTGCAATACTATTCAATACTCTAGAACAAGTTCTGACATGTGATTGGAATATATTCTTGGATGTTGATGCCCATTTCCAAGAAGCGATCCATCCAAGATGAATCTTTGTTATTGCAGGATGTTTGTTTATGAATCATTTGTGTGAAGAATGACTGGTTTTATGACAGTGCTTACATGGATGAAGATCAAAACAATGATCTTTTAGATGGCCAACTCGGTGACAGTGTTGGCATTTCACAATCTATTGTTGTTACTGTGGAAGAGGAGCAGAATCTGGAACACCTGGTGGGTGAACTATCATGAATGAATCCAACACTCTGAAACTAAATGGGCTTTGAGTAGTTTGGAATATGAAAGGACACGTCCTTGTCATATCAAAGACTAGTTCTGTGCTTGTTGTGGACAAGCTATTCCCAAGGTCTGATGATGGGTTTGGGAAGTGCAAACTGAACTTTTGCATCTGCATGTACAACTACTGCTTTATGGGAGTCTATTTCAATCATATGAATAGAAACAGGTTCAGAATGATGACTCCTCTGTTTTAATTCTTCTCGCTGTAGCTGAGATTCGAGCTGCAAAAAATCAATTTTTTCTTGTGCATTTTGTAGATAGAATTGAATGTCTGTGAGAGAAACTTTGTCGACTTTTAACATATCATGATTAGTAGAAAATATCAGAGTTTTGAGGAACTCTAATATTTCATTGATTCTGGTCATTTTTTCTTCAATGTCAGAATTACACCTTAAAAACTGATCACAACTACTACTCAATGCAGAAAAGTAATACCCACTAGCAATATTCTTTATAAATGTGCAACGAATGATCAGTGTGCAACCAACAAGCACCAATTACAATCCATTACATAAAAAATAAGAGTTTACTCTTGACCAACACTATGTTCTGACAATACAATCGACTAAACTTTTCTCCGTAAAAGATTACTTTTATTTGTCAAAACAATCGTTGCCTTTATACAGCCCACCAAACTCTTTATGCAGCAGTCGAATCAAGGAATCAATGCACTATAATGAGTTTTAAATACAATGCCACACTGGGACAGCAACAACTACAAGCTTGCTTGGATCTTTCAAATACTCCTTCACTTTCTTGGCTAGTGGAAAAGAATAGTCAAGTTCAATAGCGATTGTTAATACATTCTTGTAACCATTGATGATAGCATGTGGAACAACTGCAATTGTGGGATTATAGATCGCCAGAGAAAGAGTTGTATATAATCTCATAAATTTCAAATTGCTTGCTGTGGTGTGCCAAAGCTGAACAACATATATATGTCAAAACAACAGTTATGAAAACATCGTATATCTATATATATATATATATATATATATATATAAGAGTTATCAAAATAATGCATAAATTTTTGCCTTTGGCCTTGACATCTGTTGGGGTCGAAGACAGACACAATCACCGACTATGAAAAGCTGTATGGATTCATGAAGCGATTTGACAGCTTTCATGGGATCTTCCTCTCCCGCAGACTTTATACAAATCTTCAATAATTGCTTCCGAGAAATGCAGGAGCCCGTGCAATCTTTAGAAAATCGATTCGTATGATTATGTCCTCGGCAGATATGTTGCCACAGGCCATGGTCATTCCCTCAATAGACAAGCTTGAGCAGAATCCCTCAAAGCGGTGATAGCAATGGAGTACTGGCTCAACTATATTAGTTGAAGTAGGCCCTCGCCTTTCATTTACTACCCTCAAAGCTAATATATTTTAAGACAAATGCCGTGTCGGAACCTGTTGTTCAGGTGCCATTACTCGAGAAGGCATGATACCAATTGCGGAGAGAAGTGGCCATAATCTGGAGGCTGGGAGTATTTATTCTCCGGCACGGTCTTCAAGAAAGGAATTCAAAGCATATTCATACCATACACCATAGCTCCAACACATATAAATGACCCAAGGCATATAAAATTCAACACACGGCCCTCATGTACAACATTGATTTTAAATTAACGCAGGATAGAATAATTCCAACACAACATACATACCAGTCAACACATGGCTTTGACATATCAATTCGACGCTCTTAATTTCAACATATCATAACCAACACATCATTTTGTAGGACTATTGCACAATAGAACACCCACAGAGAAGGTTCAACGCACCACAGGCTCACCATACACCATTACACAGTATCCATGCACCAAACGTAGCATACCATACGACTCCAATTCAATGCAAAGGAGTAATGCAACCAGATTTTGTGGGCTTCGACTTCACCATTCTTCTTTCACAACCAGCACATCCCACATTCAATGCAACACACAATTCAATTACACGGTCTCAGCATATACACCAACAGACAAAGGAGAAATCTAGGTTTGTAACTCCGAATGTTTTCTTTCTTGGGGCTTACAGGGGGTTCTACATCCTAAATTGGATTTATCGCCATTTCACTGAAAACATTACTTCCGATGGATACCCTGGGTATCTGGGCTCGTGCAGACATCTCTTTATGCAGATTTCTTTTACTACCTTTTCAAAAGCTGGAAAAACAATGGAAGGTTGCGTGTTCGTTTCACGTTGGGTTCACGACACTTCCATTGCACATACCATCTCCAATACAACAGTAAAAAAACCAACCACCAGAGCTGACCACACTTCAAACAGTGATTCAACATTGGAGGAATGTAACATCTGATGGTTTCAGGATGGTGGGTGTGCCAAAAAGGTATAGAGAAATCTGAATGGTACATAAAATTTTAAGAGAAACGCAGTGATTAGACTATGATTGAATGTAACGCCAAAAGTGTGCAGCGATAAGTGAGAGGACAGTCGACATCAAAAGAAGTAATGTTCAATGCAGAATACAATAGCGCCCTCGGACAGGTCAATGATAAAAAATGAAAGTTGTCTTCTACAAGTGTTTCACTATAAAAATTGTTATGGACTGTCAAGTGCATTTGGTAGCCAGCAATGGTGGGCAGAGACGTTATTTACAGGCCTCACAAACAGTGGGAAAAAATAAGCTTTATTTATAAGGTTGTAGAAGGATTAAGCGTAGACAATGACCGCCGCAGAGAGTTGTTATTGGGTGAGTGTTTGCAGGTTGCAAGTTTGGAAAACTAAGTGTTCTTCAAGGAAGAATTAGGTATTGGCTCTCAAATAGAGAAACGATAGAGGGCAGTAGTTCTGACAAGCAGGCAGGGTATGGTAGCATGTTTGATGAGCAGATGGTAGAACTGACGCTGAGGGAAAGGCCACAAGGAAACAGTGACTCAAATGAGCAGGGCTAGAATTCACCTGCTCTGATACCATGTTAAACACACACATAGCAGCAACATAACTGAAAGATAAAACATGAGAATACATTTTTATTAACAAGTGATATACATTTACAATAAATGGTTTGACCGTTGGATTCCACAACCCAAGGTCTCTTGGACTCCTTTTGTCTATTCGGCGTCCATTGAGGATTAGGTGTCCAACAAATAGTACATATATAATAATTTAATAATATTAATAAATAAGTTCTTATTTGATTTTATAATAATTAATATATGTATAATAATTACGCCGTAAGGCGTTTCCTTTTGAAATGAATTGCCCTAGCCGCCTCCGTGTCCTATTGTTCACCGTAGATTTGTGGTGTTAGACGATTGAAAGAATTTTGATCGTTGATCTAACGCTAAAATAAAACTGAAATAAGTTATCGTGTAAGGTTGTCTGCCGTCCATTCTGCCGTCGGATTGACATCTGGCTATCGTGTAAGGTTGTCTGCCGTCCATTCTGCCGTCGGATTGACATCTGGCTATATTATTTATGTTACCGATTCATTATCCTTCGCTGCGCATCGCATCTGGCAAGAAGGAGTATCTCGGCAGGTTTCTTGTTGTGGCGACGGGCGAAAACGGTGAAAAATGCGTGCCAGACGTTTCGGGGGTGGAAGGCTTTGCAGGAACTGTTATCCATTCGATTGATTACAAAAGCGGAAAAGAATTCGAAGGCAAGAAAGTTCTCGTCGTCGGATGCGGTAACTCTGCCATGGAAATAGCGCTGGATCTTGTGAATAACAACGCAAGGCCCTCTGTTGTAGTTTGTAGTCCGGTAACCCTTACATCTTTAAATCTTTACAGCTATTTCAATTTTTGCGCTAGCTATTTCAAATCTTTTGCATTTTCTACCAAACACTTAAAGCTAAATTGTAATATTTAAACCTTTTAATCATTCACAATTTCATGAATCTCGATGCTTTTAATCTTTCTCGTCCACACAATAATTTCGTCTGTGTCTTCTCTTTGCATTTTAAGTCGCATGTCCTGCTGCGAAAAGTTCTTGGAAGATCCACATTCTGTGTTGCGATGCTGCTGCTGAAGCTGCTGCCGCTGAGAGAAGTTAATCTCAAAAAAATCTACTCCAGCCTGTTATCTCATTGCTTGAAACTACTCCAGCCTATTATCTCATTGCTTGAAACTATTGGCTGTCATCTGTAAACCTGCAACACCAAAAATTAATGAGAGCTCCTATCATAAGTATTACAGTCCAAGTGTCAGAGTCGCATCCACTGTATGTCCATTGAATCTAGACTACAGTGGTTATCCCCTTCGATTTGTTATACGCTGCATCGATCCTAACACTCCATCACTCGATTGCCTACTTCCCTGGTTGTTCGCTCCATCGTTCTCTCCCTTCGCTCTGATGATTTCAATTGACACAACTTTTTCTGAGTGCAAGGTTCAAAGGGACAGATTTTTTCAAAAGTCTATGAAAACATTTACTCGGCTGCATGCAGTGGAAGAACTGGAGGAGGGGGGTTATTCTGCCAACTGATGGCAGAAGGAATGGATTCGCTTGCAGATAGGTATGATATCGTCTTGTCTGAAAGTCCATCTACAACAGCAATTATTTCTTCACAGTCCAACCGGTTGTCTGCTCTAAGTCGTCGTGAGTTTGGTTTTAATCGAGAAAGATGCGTGCACCAACAATGAGGACGCCTTTTTATATATGTAGGAATCCATATATAGGTTTTCAACCTTAGCTCAAAGCTTGTGATTCTACAAGGGATTTTGGATACTAATCGTAACTTTAAAAATGAAAAGATTGGAGACTTGTGCAAATTATATTTTTGTTGCATCATGGTAAATAAATCCATTATGTTGTTTGCTTTACCACATTTTTACGATTTTCTGACATCCAATGCTCATTCAAAATGTGAATATATACAGGTTAATAGCTCTAGAATCTCCTGTTTGATATGGGTACAAAATGGTTTGGGATATTTATAAGGAATCCTTTATGTGGATGTATAATTTTATAGCAAGAAAATTATGTGGATTTTTATAATAAATATTTAGTGGATTCCATAAGTTTCATGGTACTTGAGAATTGTTGTGTTTATTTTGTAGAAGTTACATTTAGAGCGACACTCTTGAAATGTTTTTTCCTTTACCATTTGGGTGTTCTTGGAATTGTTTTGTAAACCCCTGTTTGTCAACATGAAATGATGGTAATAGGTAAAATGAATGGTCGTTATAAGTAAGTTATAACTCATATGAATGTGGATTTTGACAGTATTGTTAAGGTTTTCCCCATTGGACGGAGCTTTCCCCATTGGATGGAGATTTACTCTAACTCATCTTCCTTGTTTTGGTTGTGCAGAACTTCCCCTTTTATGTAATTCTTCCTCTGGATATAATATCCGCTTCCAACACTTTAAACCATTGCAAGGAGATTCAAGCAGGCTTACTTGCCTTAAAGGTTCTTGGTGTGGACATAGTGGTTATGCAAGTATTTTGGGGCATTGTTGAGAGAGATGCTTCAACAAAATACGACCGACTAGTCTACATATTTGGCTTTGGTGAAAATGATCTAACAGGCCTGAAAGTTCAGGCTTCAATATGATTTAATAATAGTAAATCTAGTCAAGAAAGCATGTCTATACCTCTTCCATCTTGGGTTCTTACAATGTGCAATAAGGATCCAAACTATCTTTTTCACATACAGATTGGGAAACATAAACTATCTTTTTCACAGACAGATTGGGAAACATATACAAAGATTGTTTGTCTCTAACTATTGACAGTCTTCCTCTATTTGAAGGTCGTTCGCCACCTCAAATTCTTTTTGATATGTTTCAAAGATTTGCATCGACATTTTCCGCCTATATTGGGAATACAATTGTGGTAAGCGATCCATCTTGTGAAATACAACATAAGTAGTTAGGTTCTCATAAGCGCTCTTGTCATTTACTTAGTGACTTTGAAGGAGAAAGCACAGGAAGCAACCTCATTCGCTCTTTTTCTAGTAAATTATTTATTTTTGTTAAAATTGAACTTTGTTGCGGGTTTAAAATTGAACTTCTGTAATTTTTTATTTATTTTTATATGTATATCGCATTTTATAGAGTTCTCTTATTTTTATGAGATTCGATTATGATGGATGCATTGTGCTTATCAATATTTATAAGTCTGGCTAATTATTTTTATTAGATTGAACTTTGTTGCAGGTTTAAAATTGAACTTCTGTAATTGTTTGTACGTGTATGAGAAAAGAGAGTGAAAGAATTCCTTGTGAAAATGTTACTTCTGAATTCATGAAAATTGAGATATAAGAGTAGTCTCAAGTGAGTTTTTCAGATAAGGGTCGACATTCACAAATTTGGGTAAAAGATAAAGTGAAGGACATCAAAAATGAAAAAAAAAACCATCATCAAATTTTTATTTTACAGGCAAAGGGGACGGCTGATTAATTGACGACTCCGAGGAATGAAGAAAAACGTACTAGAACGCACCCATTTTGTAAGGCATACATTAAAGGGCAAACGGTTTGTAGGCTAAAGTGATTCACGTTTGAAATTTTATTTTATTTTGGGTTTGAAAATGCTGGAAAAGATAAATTGAAATTTTATTTTATTTTGGGTTTGAATATGCTGGAAAAGATAAATCATCTATGATAGGTGAGAATTGTTGGAATATTTCATGAATGTATTTTTTAAATTTTTTAATGTAATTAATTTTACATAGTTTTGAATAGTATTAAATTTATTTTTTAACAATTTTAAATAATGTTATTCATGGGATTGCAGCTAGATAGTATAAGAGATTCATAAAAGGATTTTATGAAATTGCTTTTTTATTATATTTTTATAAAATAAGGGAATTAAATTGAATGGATATTAAAGTTTGAAAAAAGTTTGCAACTATTAATGAATTGAATACTAGTGCACTCATTTTGAAGATTACTAATTCAAATGAAAATTATGTGGTGTTTGCACATGTATTTAAAGAGAGATTTTGTGGATTCTTTATTTAGAATAGATATGTGATTTGTTATGAATTTATGAATTTATATTTAAGTAGTTATATGTAATGATTTGGAGCTTGTTGCCATAGTGTATGTGTTGAATATAGGAAAAATGTAACATAAATATAGATAGTATAAGATAGAGGAAGATGAAATGCTTATGTATAGAATAAAGTGTATGTTTCTAATTTTAATTAATTAAGGAAGTTAGTATTAAAAAAATTTGTAATGTTTCATGCGTGGACATACTAGTTACTAGAAGACTATTGCAGTGTTGATTTGGAGATTGTTACCACAATGTGTGTTGAAAATATGGAAAATCTGACATAAATATAGATAGTACAAGATAAAGTAGATGGAATGCTTATGTATACCAAAAAAGTGTATGTTCCTAATTTTTATTAATTAAGGAAGCTAGCATTAAAAAAATGTAGTGTTCCATATGTTCGACATAGTAGTTACTAGAAGACTATTGCAATCATAAGAAATCAATATTGTTGGTCAGGAATGAAAATAATGTCATTAGTTACATAGCTATGTCTATGAAATGTCAAAGAGAAAAGGAGCATAAACACCAAAAAACTTTGCTAAATGGGAAGTGTTGAAACCATTGATTTTAGTGACAATGTTAGCGGCTCCTTTCTCCTCCAATGGAGGTGTTATATTTGTTAAAAGATGTTTAGATTTTCTCATTTTATCATGAGATGAATCAGTTGGGATAATGAAATGAATGAGTTGGGATATCGGTTTTATGTTGTCCTTCATGGAATGTTGTTCAAGTCGGCATCTTTGAGACTTTCCAATATATCACTGCTTCACTTCATTAGCTGATCTGAATAGTGTCTGGTGTGTTGTTCCTCCTTTCAAGCGTGTGTGTTCATGTTTAGATGGTCGTCTTCAGGCGAGCGTGTGTGTTCATGTTTAGATGGTCGTCTTCAGGCATGGTCGTCTTCAGGGCAGCGTGAGATCATGTTTAGATGGTCGTCTTCAGGCATGGTCGTCTTCAGGCCAGCGTGAGATCACAATCAGGAAGGCATCCATGGGGAAGAAGTGCTTCTATTATTCTTGCTACATGTAATGTTAGCAACGATTTGGTATTTTCTTATTTTTGTTTTTGCTTTCCGGCCTCCTAATTTGGAATTAACCATGGTTTTTTAACGTCTCTATAGACATGGTGTTCAGAATGGCTGTGGTCATTTAATTTCCAACTTCTAAGTTCTCCCTTTGAGATTCAAGGTTTGTAATGTCATATTTAGCATGGTTTCGAATATTATATTTTGACTTTCTAATCGCAATATACAATTATGGTTTTCAATGTAGTATCATTCTATATATGTATATTATTCTTTATAAAATATAATAATAATATCATGGTTTCTAATGGAATTAACCTTTTAGTAGCAATATATCAACATGTTTTCTAATAATATGTTTTGACTTTCTAAATGAAATATACAATTATGGTTTTCAATGAAATATATTGGTAGGGAATAGTCATGGTGGTTATTGCCTTAGCAAGCTTCGTATATTCTTGTATATGCTTGGCCATCTATAGAGGTTTCTTGATTTTGGGTAATTAACTTAACCTCTTGATTTTGGGTAATTAACTTACTCTAAAATGAAATAAGACATTCAATGTGTTCCTTGTAATATAGATATAAACAAAACATCTAAAGAAAAGTAATTGCACAATGATCCAGTCCTAGAAAACAAGGTTTTCCACAAACCAATTAAGCCTTTCAACCTTTTTGGCTTATTTTCTTATATCAAACATTTGTGCAGGATTTCAACCAATTAACATTTCATTGAGTATGTATTTACAAATCAATGATTTTGGGATCAAATCCCACAAAGCAATTCTATACATGCTCTTCAAATTCCTTCAAGCTTTTGAAAGTAAAACCAATGACTTATCAATATAATTTTACCATAATAAAAGACAATTAGAAAGTCTTCAACCAACTCAAATTGCTCATCCGTTAGGCTTGAACCAACATCTCTTCTAGAAAAATTCAACAATTCCAATTTAATAATCCTATTGGCCTCTCTTTGTACCTTTTGGGACAATTGCTAGTATTATCCTTTTTTTGCATTTTCCATTGTTGTGAACGAGATTGCTGTTAAATCCTTGAAGCACTTACTGTCCATATAGAACTTCTAAAATAGCATAACACTAACAAGAACTTGAACAATACAAAGACTAGTAGTCTTAAGAAAAAGGGAAAGGATTATCGATTAATACTCCGTCATTGACTTCAGAGATCTCGATCATACCAGCCTTCAGGTGCACTCCACCTTTGGATAAGGAATCTGCCTGGGAGTTGGGCTCATGGAAACTATGAGTAAAGGAGATGGAATGTAATCTGGTCTTCATTTCTAGAATGTGATCCATAACATACTGAATTCTTCGCAAATCGGATTTTCCATTAAATATATCTATTACTAAGGAACCATCATTAAAAAACAAATTAGAATGACATCATCTTCAAAAAAAACTACCATTAAACTTTTACATATATCTATTACTAAGAAACCATCATTAAAACACAAATTAGAATGACATCTAAATAAAGCCATAAATAAACTGCATTGAAGGTTGCATGGGATTAATCTACAAAACCACAATTGCATGGACATAAATGGCATGAAAAAATGGGATAGACTACGACGTTAAAAATTTGGAAGTGAGTGGTGTCGACCTCCCAAGCTAAGGTGGGAATGAGATAGAATTGGACTTCGAAGCTTTGCCAACGCAAAATAAAAATCATAATAGGATCTACGAACGAACATTCTCATTCATGAAAAATGAATAGAACCACCCAACTGTAATAAGGTTAAGCAAGATCTTCAGAATCAACCCCACATGATGAGCACTAATCTGGTGATTGGATTTCTACACAATCCTTATTAGCCTACAAGGATATCTACTACAAACAAAAATAAATTGGCTTCTAATCATGTGAATAATCCCACTCCGTATGACCTACCATGCTAGAAATGTTTCATTTGGCTATTAGAAATATCATGAAATGGGTTGAAGTTCCACATGCTCCTTTCTACCTAGAATTTCTTTCAGGCATGGTTTTGGTTGATGTTATAGCTAGTATGATATTGTACTGACATAATAGTAATGCGTTGTAAGAATCTCTTTTCCAAGAAAGAATAAGACATGTTACTCTTTTATACATATTAACTCACTCTAGAAGGAGATCTTATTAGAAAAGTAATATGAATACTAAGTTCAAAATATTTAAGTGAAGCTTCCTTTTGTGACAAAAGGAACCAATATAATAAGGAAAAATGTGACGAGATCCAATTATGCATTTGCAACATTTCTCAATTCATATGTAAAAGGTATCCTCCTTATACATAGGGTTTTAGGTCCACTCCACCTTTGGATAAGGAATCTTCCTGGGAGTTGGGCTCATGGAAAATATGAGTAAAGGAGATGGAATGTAATATGGTCTTCATTTCTAGAATGTGATCCATAATAGATTGAATTCTTCGCAAAGCAAATTTTCCATTAAGCATGTTCACAGTAATATTTGAGTTTTCATAAACGTGGAGTCTTCCAACTTCGTTTTCAATTGCTATGTGAAGTAGGTTGATAGTTCTTCCTAAACAGCCAGGACCCGATAAGAGTAATAGAATGCAATGATTTTAAGACGATGCATTCCCCTATTCCGCAATCTTCCAAAGTTACCTTCAGAGGCGCCCATACCTCTTTTGTGTACACATGTTCTCGACACAATTGCTTTGTTCTAAATCTTTTGGGCAATCATGAACGAACTTACCAAATGAGCTCAATCGTATATTATATGGAACCAAAACGTTTCTAGCCGTAGCATGCATGGAAATACATTTCACCAAACAGAAATGCATTTTCTCCTGTGTGAGTGCCTTCTGATATTGCATTGGTTGATTGTACCTAATTATTTTCCTCATATTTTCCCAACCACATACAAGTCAAGACAATCTTCAAGGTAATTAGCCATGTGAAAAGACTACAAAATCCTCACTTTCATTAACATGGGCCATTCAATGGAGTGACTTTATGATCGTGACCTTCTCATTTTCTTTAAACTAAGTAGCATGGTGGGTGAGTACACTTTACTTTTGACCTTGTTTGGGAAAATCATGTCACGGCTTAAAGTTAACATTTATCCAGGAATATGTGTGCAATTAGGAGAGAGATCTAGATAATTGTGTTCAATAGTCTCCGAACCAAACTTTAGATAATTGTGTTCAATAGTCTCCAAACCAAACTTTTAGAAAATTTAATCCTTATGTGATATCATATGAATATTTGAGTATAAAGATTTATTTCAAGTCGAAAAGATTAAATTTTACATTAATTTTATAAGAAATAAAACTTGTGTACTACTCAAATTTGCAAATTTAACAAATCTAGGGAACACGATACCCAATGGTTGCAACAAATGAGTCCCAAGAAATGTAGAGTAGTCATCATTGTGAGCATTGAGTTTCATCCCCCAAAAAAAATGTACACTAGTAGTAACCAATACAATCAATCAATCACAAAAAATAGGAAATGTAACATGGATCACACATTTCAGTTAGTGCAAACAAAGGTGGGAAAATATCAATATCAGTACTTTTGCAAAAGCTTGGTGTTCCTTGATATATTTCTCAATGATTCCTTGCTTTATAACATAAATATCAACAAGGATAAATGTAAACATTGGCTTCTTCTAGCTTCATTCACTTAGGTGAAAAGGAAACTACCATGATGTTGTCACCTACTGAACCTACCTTATTTTTATTTCTAGAATCCAATTGTAGACTTAATTGGCACATTTTCCACTCTTGAACAGAGAAAAACTTGCAAATTTTGCCTAAAGGATCCTTCTATTAGTATAGTTTTGTGCAAGCTAAAGTATACATCGGTAATCTTTATTGTCTTTTCAGTAATGTTGGTTTGTGGGCTTCCTACTGAAATCATATTATGCAATCATAAAATGAGTAAATTTGTTGATGATTGATGTAGAAAAATTGTTGGTTATGCGTTTATTTTCATGGATACTTTAAATTAATATGGTATCTTTTGATGAAATGAAACGAAATATTGTGACAATTGTTCTTGAAAGTAGAGGTAGCATTGGGGTTTTTCAAGTCAACAGAAATAATTTTAGAGTTTTAGTTACCACAAAGGGAGGTTATCTAATTGATTGAAATGGCTTGGCATGTTCCCACTTTCATCTCCTCGATTGAAGTCAAGTACCTGCATATTTTTAAGAGGCACTCGAAGAGTAACCATGATGGAATCAACCCCACATGATGAGCACTAATTTGGTGATTGGATTTCTATACAGTCCTTATTAGCCAAGGATACCCACTACAAATAAAAATAAATTGGATTCTAATCATGTGAATAATCCCACTCCCTATGACCTACCATGACCTACCATGGTAGAAATGTTTCATTTGACTATTAGAAATATCATGAAATGGGTTGAAGTTCCACATGCTCCTTTCTACCCAGAATTTCTTTTAGGCATGGTTTTGGTTGATGTTATAGCTGGTATGATATTGTACTGACATAATAGTAATGCGTTGTAAGAATCTCTTTTCGAAGAAAGGATAAGACATGTTACTCACTCTAGAAGGAGATCTTATTAGAAAAGTGATATGGATACTAAGTTCAAAATATTTCAGTGAAGCTTCCTTTTGAAACAAAAGGAACCAATATAATAGGGAAAAATGTGACGAGATCCAACTATGCATCTGCACCATTTCTCAATTCATATGTAAAAGGTATCCTCCTTATACATAGGGTTTTAAACCATAATTTTAGGCCATGATGTATATCAAAATTTGGTTCATTTTAAGCAAGATTGAATGTGAAGATCATTGGCCCTAAGCATACGACAAGTTAATAAAATTTTCCCCAGAGGAAATTTTAATTGTTGTTATCTTTTGAAGTGTGGGCAATGCCCTCGATATTTTCGAATTCTCGTTTATCCTTTCCAATATGCAGCTACAAAGATGTAAGATATTTATTTTATCATTTTAAATATGCAACTACAAAGATGTAACATATTTATTTATTTAGCAGGTTTCGAGTTCTTTTCCGTGTTTATTTCAAAATGATTTAATGTATCTAACATCATGTACAATATAATCTGAAAGATAACCCATCAATCATAACAAACCATAGCAGCTAGATTCTTTTAATGTCTTAAAAAAACCAATGGATGCAACTTTGCGAGAGAAAAATGGCATTGCCACATTAATATAAATCATAGCAGAGATCTTCATTCATATATATATATATATATATAACGAGTATGTACTATGGAGATTTATTTATCTCAATGATAACTTGAGATTCTTCCAATAATGACAAAAGAGTAAAATATTTAAAATAGAGCATGGACTATAGAAATTTATCTGAATGATAACTTGAGATTCTTGAGATTCTTATCCCACGCTGCATACGATTTCAGTGTATGTAAATGAAAAATTAATAGGTCAATTTAATCTTAATTTTGACGGATTTGATTACCTATTCTTCCCCATTCTATGCCTTACGGCGTTTCCTTTGCAACATAAGGTGCAAATGCTAGTTTTAATCTTATAAATAAATAATTCAATATTTATATAAACAATTAACCCTAGTTTATAACACTAGTTTTTAATTGGAATTTTTTCTCTCTTTTTTTCTAAATAAAACTACTCTATTCACAATGAAGGGGTAAAATTACATCTTGACCGAACTCTAAAACAACTGCCAGAAGGAGAGGTAGATAGAAACAGAAAAACTACCCAAGACATAGAACTTAGACGAGACCCTGTAATCCAATCCCACGCAGGGGAACCAGTGATGACCTTCTTGACATTACAAAGCTTACAGAGATTCCAAAAAAAACTTGCATTTTGAACCATAGCTTGCAGAGAAGAACCCACTTATCAGCAATAACAAAAAATTTCCCTCTATTATGGGCCGCATGACCTGAAACAAAGGTAGCAGAGAATCAACTGAGCATCTGGAGGCTCTTCCACGATTCTACACCAGCCGAAGTCAGGCAGGTCCCATGCATGAGCAACATCATTCTCAGAAGGACCAGGAGCTGCCTGCTCCATCACCACGTCAATAGCATTGCGCGCTGGAACCTCCGGAGCCTGCACAGAACGTGGATTCGGCACAGAGACCGAACCAGGGCCCTCCTGATGAGAGCTAGACTCTCCCACCTCCTGGGCGTCCTCGTGAAAGAACACCAAAACATGAGCAGTAATCCTGGGACGATTTAGGGAGCAATTGAAGGTGAAAATTGCAGAGCTGAATGTGGGAGAGGACGTGGAGTCTGGAGAACGGGGCTCAGGGTAATCGCAGGGCAGGTGAAGACGCCCTCTCCCACAACGAGTGCGAGGGTAATGGCCTGTTATGAAATCGCTGGAGAGGGAGGTAGAATTGGGGGACGGGCTAGAGGGTGCCTGCCGAGGGGTGCCCCTACGACATCTCATTCTATGGCAGAGACGGGGCATATGGAAAGCAGCAGCGGTGCTATGAGAACAAGATTGAGCAACCATAGAAGTAGAACATGGGCAATTCAAACGATCATCCAAACGAGGGCCCTATGCCTCAGAGAGAACCCAGGGAACTGACAGAGTCAGCTCCGCAGGACTACCAAAGAAAAAACCCAGCTTAGTCGCCCCTTTCAAACCGCTAGAAGATATAGGCCATAACTAGGCCAACAAAACAACAGAGGCTCCAGAGCGATCCCATGGCTGAGCCTAGATTTATCACCCTCAGTCCTGCCTCGAATTGCACCCGCCATTACTATGGCATTCAAGAGAGCTGAGGTCCAGTGCAGTCCAGAGCGTGCGGAGGTGAAAAACATATCGGAGGACAGGCTGGGAGTATCAGAGTCGCCTGCGGTGAAACCATTAAACGCTGCAATACCCAAATGTCGAGGTTCATCCGTCGACTGGCTATAATCTTTGCTGTACAGGGCAGGCAGGTGGCGTCCCTTCTCGCCCCACTCCTGTCCCATCGCATTAAGGAACTGGCGAGACACCCGCATCCGGGGTGGAATTTAAAATTTTAAAAATACATTAATTTATTAATTAAATAACTAATTTCGTGACAACTAGTTTCTAATGGCTAATTTTGGAATCTGATGTTTCCTTGCTATTTATTCATTAGGGTCTATATATTTTTTCACCTTTATCGATGAACCACATTCGTTGGTTTGAAACGTCGACCAAATAATACTGATGTAATTAATCTGAAAGACATGCTTACTAAATTATGGATCACAAAAGCCTAAAATCTAATATGTAGACATATTTTTTAAGAAATTTGATCTCTTTAAGTACTTGGTAGATCCATAATTAAAATAGATCTATATTGATATTAATAAATACAAAATCTAAAAACCTACTAAATAAAAAATAAACTTGCACTAAATATAATACATTGACTTTATATATAGAGTTAAATCCAAGTGGATACTTGATATGATTGACCTTATATATGTAGCTAAATCCAAGAGAGAACAAGAAATACTAATTAGAGTTGAAAGCATTCTTTTAATCATGCAACAAGACATACAAATATATCTATTATTGATTAAAAGTTAGTTTAATTGGGATGAAAGGAAATGGATAAACGATTTATGGTTGAGAATGACAAAAAAAAATCAACAAAAAATCATTTCAAATGGCTTGATTGTGTTTTTTTAATAACTAATACATATTTATAAATGACAACAAATAAATCCTATGTTATCGGGCTGTATTGAGTGGCCACTGTATATGCCCACCGTTCCGGGCATATACAATCCCACTCAATTAAAGCTCGATAGCATAAGATTTATTTATTGCCTTTATAAATAACACCTAATAATAACTGTTTTCATTCTAAATTAATTAATTAAATTATAATAAATTTTCATCTTATGAATATATGAATATAATTATATATATATATATAGATATATATATATTTAAATGGACAAAATCATGCATCGTTGATTTACGCCGCCGGCAATACCGACATTGTTATTGCCAACGAGGATGAGAAAGACAGCGCCGATAGACAGAAGATAGTGGCCACTGGTACCGACATAATCGTTCAGTAAATCTATTGTAAGTTTTTTTCCCGAGCCGTGAGAAGTTTGGTGGGACCCGCGTAACGTGGCGGTTTACAATTACCAACGTCACGTTGTACAATATATATCACATAATCCCTCTGCTACTATTCATGCAGTGTAAATTATTCAAATTTAAATTATAAAAAATAATTAATAATAAATTTTTTTAAGTAAATAAATATTTTTATAACATATATTTTTGTAAAATAATATAAAAAAATTTAAAATTCAAATAAAATTGGTATTATAGAAATTCCAAAAATAGAGAATCAAAAGTTTCGATGGATATATTTAATAGACTTTCCCCACTCACTCCGAGTTTAGAAACTAGAGATTAAATGGTAATTATTTATTTATTTTATAATTTTAAATGGTGGTTGATTAGACTTGACTGTCGTCCTCCCATCTTTCAAATTCACACAAATTCAAAAATTGATTGGTATAAACCCTAATGTGGAAACTTGGTATCATCCAAATTCTATATTAAAATTCACAAGCCACATATTCCATAGAAGTTCGTATCATGGCCCTCTCAACATGAAGTTTGTTTTCTACCTGAAGATATTCTTTATTATAGTTATATTCACAAATATATAATTAGTTGGACATTTTCTTTTATTTCAAGAAATGGATAATGTAAAAGTTTAAGTTTTCTGTTTAAAATTATTATTTAAAAAAAAAGAGATTTATATTAAAAGAATTTGGGTTATAAGGTTTTAACTTTGACTTATTCTAATTTTCTTTAATTTTCTTTACAGGTTTGAAATTAAGTATAGAGTCTCAATTCAAACTCTCAAATGAGTTCCCCATAACACAAATACTTCAGTTTTTTTTTTAACTAATTTTTTTCCAAAAATACCTTAAAATACGGATACAATTATTTTCTATTTTCACTATATTTTAATTTTGATCAAGAATGACTCCTTATTTTTCTTGGAGAAAAACTTTTTCCTTTCTTCCCAATTTGATTCCAACCCATATTTTTTGCGAATTTCGGCAGATGGTTCTTTGGCAATTGCACGAATTTTTTCTTGAAATCTTCCTCATCCGACTGATCCATCCAAGAAGTTGATTCCTTGTGGTTTTCGGAGGTAATCTACTTTCCATGAGGGTTTGCTTCTTTTCTACTAACGCTACATCTGGGGAATCCTTACTGGCAACCGAAGGATCCACATTGGCAAGTGAATTTTCCTGCTTAGATTATGTTGTCGCAATTGTGGTTTCTTTGACTGAATCTGCTTCCTTCTTGTCTTCTGGTTCCTTCTTACCCTGAAGCTCTTCTTCTTTGAATATTGTATAGTGATCATCTTGTGCACCTTCCCACCATTTGGGCACTCAGTGTTTTCTTTGATCTTTGCTATTATGAGGATGCTTGGGGCAGTTTTTATTTACATGCCTAGTTTCATAACATGCTCTACACTAAAATGATATATTCCCATAGTCTCTCTTTTGGACCTAAACATAGTTTTGATGCATTAAATTAATCTCCATGGGAAAACCCTTGCTAAAGTCCATCTCCACACAAATGCGGGCATAAATAGTTTTGAATTTTTTTGTTTGTTTAAGGACAACTATGATGGAATTTTTCCAACATATTCCGAATGGAGAAAAGCGTTGTGTGATTCTAGAAATGCAAGGGAAGATTCGAGAGTCTTACCCAAACTGGGGTTTTAAAAATTGATGTTTTTACTGGATCAAAAGTGGGAGGCCAGGGCTGCATGCAGAGGCCAACACTCCCCCAAAACCACGGCCCAACTTCACAAATGGCCTGCTTGTCTTCAATGTTTTCAAAAACCACAATGAAAAAACCTCGTGTCATAGGGCTTGTCTGTCAAAAGGGGCTTGCATGTCTCAGAGATCCATTTATGCAGATCGACCAACCGATCCCAAAACCCATTAAACCTACAAACCAAACCATTCTCCAAAAAAAAAAAATCACAATATAAAGCTTCCTTATCCACAAGAACATTAAGGGAAGAAATTTATTGCACCATCAGATGACCAGCAACCATACCTGCAAAAGAAAACAAATTACTGGCCAAATCACAAGGATTCTGAAAGATCTCCAAAAAATCCATGCAAACAGAGAAAATATTGAGCGGCTAGGGTGAAATCCTAACTGTCACAAGGGTTTCCAAAGCTCCTTCCAAATTTTTTGTTTAAAATTATTACCAACTTATATTCATTTTAACTATGGATCTATCAAGTACAAAGAGGGATCAAATCTCTTGAGGTGCAAACCTCTTTTAGAGAGAACAAATATTTGATCTCAAGAGATTTGGTCCCTTAAGAGATTTGATCTTTCTCTGCACTTGGTAGATCCAAAGTTAAGATGGATCTAGGGTAGTATTCCCCCCCTTTAAAGAGTCTTTCCCCCTTAAATAGGTTATATTCCACTTGAATGCCATGGGTGAATTTACTGTGGGTCAATAAGTTATTTTTATTTTAACATATGGTTGTTTTTGTTTTTATTATTTGATTATTTTTGTTTACATAACAGGACAAGGTAGAACATGACATTACAACATCTCTTCCATATTAGGCTAGAGAGTGCCTCTCGATGCAATAATAATATATTTATTAAAAATTCTATATTATATATCTTTAAGAAGAATAGATGTGAATGGATTCTCTATAATTTTGGAGGAAAACTAGTTGCTACTTATATTTGGGCCTTGGTCAAGCTTTAAAGAATTAAGCTAAAGTTTATGTATTTTTACATGGCATTAACTAAGAAAGTCAATGTCAAAGCATTGATAGTTATATGGGATTTTATGGTGGTTGTCCAATCAATATTAGGGAAAAATTCTCCAATGGATTATAAACTCTTTGTTACTATTACACAAGTAAAAAAGAAGGTAAGCTCCTACTTCAAATCCCCATATTATCATGTCAAACTAGAACCAAAGTTGGTGCATTTCGTTGGGCTAATAAATGCACTAAACTAAGTTTGGGTTAATATGTGAAAAATGGAGAGTATTTTAGTTACATTATCCCCTAAGATTTGAAATGGTTTGGTACAATAATCATGATTAAACTCTCACATGAACTTATAAGTAGCACATCAACTCAATTGCATCAAGATGGGAGTACAAAGGACAATCCTTAGCCTCCACAACATGTGAGCAATTAACATCATTACAATTATTAAATGCCTTGGATTAAATCATTATTGGTTTTATGGAATAATGGAGATTCCAGACACTAGAATTGGGCCCAAGGGAGGTTTGGATTTGGAACTGATCGAACCCTTGGTAAGTGTAAAATTGTGGAATTATTCAATGGAAGGTGGAAAAGGTCATATATTTGGCTTATGGTGAAGGTGTCTATTGCTATGGATTTAATCTCCTTTACTAGTTGGTTCTCATTATCTTCATGTTCACTCCTAGGATTGCCTTTAACATGACATATTGTGGTGGAAAGTTGGGCTCTACTTTTTATTTTGTCTTCAAGTCTCAAAGCATGTACGAGATTCATGGTATATTTTTCTTTTTTATGTTGGCAAACAACCCCTTCTATGGCCTTGCCATCTTTTATCTAGCTCAGATAGTAGATATATCTCTCATTGGGAGTAGAGAAATTTTCGAATTCAGGAGAATACAAAGAAGGCGTGAAGAAAGAATTCAATGTAATAAGAGCTCTTTATTACATTTGAAAACAAAAGTGGATGAACATGAGTACCATTGTGTATCTCAACATGTAACCATCATGATGTTTATTGGTCTAACAAAAGTAGATGACTCATATTTTAAGAGCATAATGTAACATACAACATAATTTGGCTTTAAATGTTTGCAAGATGGGGTCTTTATTCATCACTTTATACATCAAGGTATTGGATAATTTTGCTCCAACCAGTCGGAAAGAAGAAGAAATGGTTCAACTCAAGGAACCAATGGATATTGAAAAACATAATTCTCCCCTCTCAGATGTTGGCTAAAATGAAGCAAATGGCCATCATATTTTCCATTAATTACCATGTTTTTCTGTATCATTATATTTTAGGTGTTTTTGAAACCACTTACAAGAAAATTTGAAATGAATATCATATAATTTATTGTAAACTTAAACAAAAGAAAATTGTTAACTACAAATTGTTGGGTAGCGGAGGTCTCGCATAACAGTTTTGGGGCATAGAGCCTATAAATTAGGATAAAAATATTGTAAAAACTCTTAAATATGCGGAGCGCGAAATGTAATAGATCAAGTCAAAGGGTTGTCTACCTAAGAGATAATATAGAATAATAGGAAGTAAGTCGGCTTGCCCATGGTCCGTGGACCATGGGAATGCATAAATAGAGCGAGGCTCTATGGGTAGAAAGTCAGCGTTTGATATGTACTTTTGATCTGAATTGTAACTTGTTTTTGAGGAGCGAAGTCTTGAAGCGTTTGTAAGTTCGAGTCAAGGGTGCTGGTAGGTAGATAGAGGCTCTGTAGCTATGTGCGCAGAGGCCTAGTAGAGTCTGCAGCTGTGTGCGTGGACCCCTGCAGCTGAGTGCGCAGGGTGGATCTGGATGTATTGGTGAAAGAATTGAATAAAGATAAGTTGATTCTGAAATTTTGTGTAAATTTTGAATTATTGCAAATCTGGCTAATTTATATAACTGTTTGATCTATGCATGTATGCTTATGTTATGAGTTTATGCAAATCTGTATCTTTCCTAGGTGCACGAACTAGTTATGTCTGTTAAATGTTTGCTTAAAGACCATAAAAAGTAGATCGAATCTATAACAACACATTAATAAGTATTAAGGGGTTTCCTGTGTTCGGATCTACACGAAGCAAAGTGGCGCGAAGACACTGAACGGTGCGCAAACCCTATAGACCACATCAAGACATCCCAAGGGTGTGGAAACCTGGTTCTAGCATCCTCCCCTGCTACCTCGAGTGAGACCTCAATCCGCGCTCCACGGGCTGTTGCCGAAAGGGCCGGTAGTCGCGGGATTTGTTTGGCTAAATAACTCCTTCGAACCTGGGTCAGGCCCATATAAGCCAACAAATGGTTTCGTTGCCGGGACCAGGATCTGCCTAAGGGGTGTCTGATGTCGGAACACTGAAATTCTACAAAGAAAGAGCTTGAACATTGATTGGATCAGGAGCAGTACGAGGTGATAGAACACCGACGCGCAAGCCAAAGGTTAAAAATGATGAGCGCGATCCAGCTTCCAGTATTCAAAGGAGTAGGAAGCGAAGATCCAGAACAATTTTGGTTCGTGGTAACGGTGGTATGGGAAGCGCATGGAGTTACGGATGATAACATCAAAAAGGCTACCTTAGTTAGTGCATTGCAGGACCGAGCGCTGACATGGTATATAAAGTACTCAAGCGATAACCCGAATGCGGGAACAGCGGAGATCCAGACCAAATTAAAAAAAGAATTTAGCCAGCCGAAATCAGAAACGCAGTCGATCATAGGGTTCAAGGAAATCGCGATGATGCCTGGTGAAACTCCGTGGGATCTAGATCAGAGATTGAAAAGTACAATCCATGAGGTGAACATGACACTGTCAGATGTGCAGCACTGTGCGTGGTTTGTGGTGTCCCTAACACCACATCTAAGGACGATGCTATCACAGCAAAAGATCTCAACCCAAGCCGAAGCATTAGAGACCGCGATGAGATTGCATGAAACCCCAATATAGGATCTGGGGTTGGGAGTTCAGCAAATCCACGCGCAAATACAAAACCTGTGTTTAGAAATGCAGAAGTTAAAACAAGAACAGGCACCTCGCCCAGAAGCCCAGGAGGAAGTATGGTGTATAAAGTGTAGAAGCCAGGGTCACGATAAAGATCACTGTCCAGTCTTTGCGAACTATGTGACAGTGGGGGGACCAACGCCATTGCGACCAGAGGTACAGGCAGGGCCAAGCGCGGCACCCGCACTTTGGTGCGCGATATGTCAGGAGGGAGGAAAGCATGCCACAGACAACTGCCATCTATTATAGAACATGAGACAACCCCCCCCCCCCCCCCCAAGCGGCTATTTTGCAACTTTTGTAGATCAGTGGGCCACGAGGAACGAGACTGCTGTAGTTATCAATTATTGATGGACCAATCACCTGCCTATAGAATGCATACTAAAGTGCGAGGTCAGGATCTAGCTGCGGCGATAGCACGCGGTGGGTTCTAGGGACGTGGACGAGGACGGGGAGGAATGGGGCCAGGAAGGGGTCGCGGGCAGCTCATTTGTTACAACTGCAGAGGACCAGGTCACTACGCGCGGGACTGTACCAATCTGACCAGAATATCGTGCCCTTACTGCGAACAATTCGACCATGAACTGATAGATTTCCCCACACTGATAGCGTAGATTCGTGAGAAAAAGGAAACACAACCTATGACGACACAAAACGTCCAGATGATGAGGTCTGAACCACGCGAAGAAGATCCCAACGTAAATATGGTGCTCAGAAGTGGCACGGTCACAAGAGAAGATAAGGGAAAACCAACCAAGGAGGACGCAGGAGTTCGCAAGGAGACAAGTCTGGAAGCTAGGGAGAGCTTCGTGGAGGTCTCTACCCCAGGTAGTAGGGATCAATCCAAGCTAGAAAGGGATCCCTCGATGCTGACTACCTTTTTAGAGACATGCATGAAATTGCTTCGTGACAATAGAGCGGTTAAGGGCTTGCAAGAATTGATAAATAGGTGCGCAGGGTCAAGTGAACCTCGCGTGATCCGAAAATTGGGAAAACATGTGTCACGGACTGGGCAGGAAATGTGGTTAACAATGTAGATTGGTGACTATGAGATGGATCAAATCATTCTGGACTTGGGCTCAGACGCAAATGTACTACCTAAACAAACGTGGGAGCGCATGGGCAAGCCCACACTGCAATGGTCTCCTATTCAATTAAGGATGGCGAATCAATAGAAGATCCTTCCCATGGGAAGACTGCAAGGGATTATAGTAGATATAGAAGGCACGAGCACCCGAACGGACTTTGAGGTAATCGAAATTGTGGATGAAAGTAGCCCTTACCCTGTATTATTAGGAATAGACTGGGCCACTGACATGAATGGAGTTATTAATTTAAAGAAGCGGAAAATGATCTTCGAGAAGAAGTTGCTCCACATAGTCATCCCATTAGACCCGACTGAAGGACCACGTTACACTGGACCCGTTCGCAACGGAGGCAGTGATGATGAATTAGATTGTATTTATAAAATCACTGCACGACATCAAGTATGGGACAATCCAACGGCGGAAGGAAGAATATCGTGGGAGCATGCAGAATCCTGCACCAAAGATTCAGATGAAGAAGATGAGCGATGGCGTAACCAGCTGAATGGGTCACCATATTAAACTGCAATATGGTGACTAAATCGTTGTGTTGCGTTAAAGCGCAGGATCGTGAACTACTGATGTATGATGGGCTAACAGTAGTAGATGAATTCTTGATCAAATTTGAAAGCACGGTACCAGAGCACCAGCGGTTCGATGCATTGAAATGGGCATTGCGTGTGACGCCTGTGCGTTGGTGGGGCACACATGAAGGAACCTTCAAAAATTGGCGCGACTGTAGGTGAATGATGCAGATAAGATTTGGGAGGCCAAAACTATGCACAACGGAGAAATACGATGGACGTGATGATCCGCGCATGCACCTGACCAGATGGGTCCAAGCCTATGGAGAAGAGCCTCAACAGGAGTGGGTACACTTATTTTATCATACCCTGGACGTCGTCCCAAGGAATTGGTATACTGAAACAGAGCTTTGACATGGCACAAGCGAATGGGATATCCTGCGCGAAGGGTTTCTGTCAACGTTCCTCTTTGAGGATCAATGGATGGATACTGTGGACGATGTGTTGCAGGTGGTAAAGGCCACTATTTTCAAAATACCATCAGAACCAGAAGAAATTGTGTAGTCAGACTGCTCACGACAGTTGAGCCAGGCTCGAGAATGTTACAATGTGTAGGTAGAAGATGATGAGGATGACCCTAGAAACATCAATATTCCAGAAACAGAGGGGAGTCACGAGGTGCACGGACCAGCAATCGAGGATCCAAACATCACCGCGCCACTGAAAACGAAACAAGTAAACATCGAAACGGAGGACGAGCCGAAGTATGCAACGTTGGGAGACTATTGGGATGATGCCACGGTGGAAAAGGTGGTCGAGTTGCTTCGAGAATATCAAGATTTATTCCCCACAAAAATCACAGAGTTAAAAGGGATCCTCGGTGACCTAGGAATGATGAAGATAACCCTGAAGCCGGATGCAAAGCCAGTTAAGCAGCAACCTTACCGGTTGAATCCAAAATACAAAGCGAAGGTCCGTGAAGAGTTGGACAAGATGCTTGCAGTAGGAATAATTGAACCGATAGAAGAGTCTGACTGGGTAAGTCCTATGGTTGTGCAAGAGAAGAAACAAAAGGGTGAAATTCGCATCTACATCGATCTCAGAAAGCTCAATGATGCATGTGTCAATGATCCCTTTCCGACGCCATTTACAGATGAGGTACTAGAAAATGTGGGAGGACAGGAAGCCTACTCATTCACGGACAGTTTCTCGGGTTACCACCAGATTAAGATCGTGCTAGAGGACAGGAGTAAGACAACTTTCGCCACCGAGTGGGGCTATTTTTAGTATACGGTGATGCCCTTTGGACTAAAGAACGCGCCGACGATATTCTCCCGCATTGTGGTAGTTGCATTCAAAGAGTTTATACACAAGTTCTTAGAGGTATATCTTGATGATTGGACCGTATTTGGGCTAGTTAAGAAACATACCGCGAGCTTACGGTTAATGCTGGATACTTGCTGACGGCACCAGATTGCGCTTAATCTAAAGAAGTGTACTTTCCTTGTCCCCTTCGGGAACCTTCTCGGCCATGTGGTTTGTAAGCAAGGTCTAATTATGGATCCAATGAAAATTGTTGTCATACTCAATCTGCAAGTGCCGCGAAGTGTCAAACAACTGCGTGCCACACTGGGACACACTGGTTACTATTGGAAGTTCATAAAAAGCTACGCGCAGATCATGGCACCAATGGAACAGTTGCTGAAGAAGGATGCTACGTATTGTTGGAATGAGGAATGCAACAAAAGTCTGGAAACGCTTAAGGAAAAGATGGCATCAGCCCCTATATTGGTCTTTTCAAAATGGGACATCGAATTTCATGTGCATGTTGACGCATCATGTATTGCATTGGGCGCGATACTCACTCAAGAAGGAGTAGAGGGAATTGATCATCCGATCGCGTTCGCAAGTCGACGATTGTCAAAAGCTGAGAAGAACTACTCCACTACTGAGCGAGAAGGATTGGCGATGGTATACGCGCTCCAGAAATACCACCACTATCTGCTCGGAGGACACTTTAAGATGTATACTGACCACTTAGCGCTAAAATACCTAGTGAATAAGCTTGTGTTGGGGGGGCGCATTTGCAGGTGGCTGCTATTATTCCAAGAGTATGAATTTGAAGTCATCATAAAGCATGGACGTCTGAACGCAGGCCCAGACCACCTATCTCGAATTGAGAATGGTGAAGAACCACAAACTTGGAGGAAGGATTACGGGATGCATAGCTGTATGCAGTGCGCGTCATGGATGGCCATTTTGAGGACATAATCCACTTCTTAACCATAGGAACCACGCCGCAGGGATATTCTGTTCAGCGGAAGAAAGAATTGGTAATACACATAGCAGAATTTATTGTTATTGCAGGACACCTCTACAAGATGGGCAACGATGAAATATTACGTAGATATGTACCTGAATTCGAGCGAGGACAGGTCCTGACCGAAGCACATGGAGGGGTTGCTGGAGGACATTATGCGGGTCGCGCCACAGCACAGAAGATTCTTCGTGTAGGACTATGGTGGCCAACTCTACATCAAGACTCGAAAGCATACTGTCGGGCTTGCGACGTATGTCAACGGACTGGGAAACCATCGCGAAGGGACGAAATTCCGCTCAATCCATAGATGATGCTGCAACCATTCGAGAAGTGGGCAATCGACTTCATGGGACCTATTGCACCTCAAGGGAAGACGGGTGCACGCTATATCATCAGCGCAACATAATATTTGACCTGGTGGGTAGAAGCATAGCTGGCTAAGGACTGCACGACTGCTACAACGGTGAAATTTTTGTTCGAAAATGTGTTGACACGGTTTGGATGTCCCAAAATTCTAATGAACGACTGGGGAATGCACTTTCTGAATTAAACAATGAGTGCACTCATAGAGGAATTTAATATATATCATCAACAGAGTATGCCATACCATCCGCAAGCGAATGGGACCGTTGAAGCGTCAACAAAATTTTGGAGACTGCATTGACTAAGGTATGTAATGTGCAGTGAAACGACTGGGACTTGCACATCCCTACTATGCTATGGGCTTCTCGAACCACATGCAAGAAGTTGACGGGCCAGACACCTTTCCGGTTAGTCTATGGTAAGGAAGCTGTTATGCCCATGGAATATATTGTACCTAGTTTGTGAATTGCGGCAATGGCAGGCATGGCCAACCACAGGGCTTTGGAGGAATGGCTCGCGCAACTGTAGGAACTTGAGGAGGAACGGTTTTTTGCCGGATTCCATCAACAAGTATAAACACAACGAGAGAAAGCGTGGCATGATCGCCATATCAAGGTGTGCACTTTTAAGGAGAATGATCTAGTATTACTGTATAATAGAAAGTTCGAGAAATTCCCTGGCAAGCTCCAAATGCATTGGTTGGGTTCCTATGTAGTCAAAGAAGTTACAGATGGAGGCACAGTCTAGCTTGTTAAGCTCAATGGAGACCCCTTCCTCAGACGAGTAAATGGTAGTTTCCTGAAGCTCTACACGGGTGGGCCGACCACCTGACTAACCGACCGAAGGACAGTCTCACCACTCCAGCCAGTTGAAAGAGAGCATAGGACGTTAAAGTAGTCTGGGGGGAAGCTGCACAACCACCGCGGTGCGCGTGGATATGGTTTGTCACAAGGGTCACGGTCGTGCGGAAAGGGATGCACTGCTGCGTTGACAAGCAGAAAGGTGACCATTGCTGTCACTATTCCTGACAAGATGTCTGAGTTACGGCAAAAGGGAGCGGGCGATGGGCAATTAAGAGACAAGGTATGAACCGGATTTGGAAGGATCTGCCACAGGCTTACCATGAGAACAAGGTTGTTTTCATTTGGTCCCAGTCAGTAATGGTACCTCCACCAAGCCCCATAAACCAACGTAAAGCTGCTCCCTTCAGAGTAGAGGGGAACAGTTTCAGCTTCTGGGGGTCGGTAGTGTAATCATATCCCCTACATAAAACATCAAATTCGAAAAGGAATGCATCAGGATCCTCTGAAGTTAGCCCATGAAAGGTAGGAATATTCTGTAATGGAATAGCTTTCATGGGAGCATTGACAGCTGTATCAACAATAGGGTATTGTAATGTAGAGGTCTGAGGCTATTGTTGATTATGAGCCATTTGGTCAAAAATGTGCCAATATCCTTCAGGGATTTCCAGAGCTAGAGATTTGTTCCTAGGGGGTTTAGAAGAGACTTTTAGAATGATTTTAATAGCACTACCTTGGTCCGGAATACTGGGTGTCCTCTGTTCAACCACTACTTCAGGAGATTTGGGTTCTGATGATTTAATCTTTTTAGCACTACTTATTTCTCCTTCTCCTTCATGGAGATTGCAAGAATTCCCTTCTTGTAAAGGGCTAGGCTGTAAATTTTCAGTGTTCTGAAAACTCTGTTCAAACCCTTCAGTCTTGCTGTGAATCTCAGCGTCAGCTACAGATGGTGATCTTGCAGCCTGAAGGGTTACAGTAGGATTTCTTGTAGAAACGGTTCAGGGTCCTACTGATGACTGAGACTCAGCTTTTATTATGATTTTGTCAATGAAGGTTGATCGTCGAAGGGTCACTGATCCCTTATATTTTTCATATATAGGCGGAGGAATTATATCTTTTTCTACTCTCTTCTTCTTAGTCATTCATACAGAAATACAAACATTTATTTATACTTCAATTCCTACGCAATTTTGTTGAAAAGTGGGCAAAGGAGAAAGCAATTTACTTGCTAGTATGTAGGTTCTTACCTTTCGTTTTTAATACCCAATTATTTCACAGCAAACAAACATCAAACATTTATTTCTACTTCAATTCCTATGCAATTTTGCTAAAAAGCGGGCAAAGGAGCAAGCACTTTACTTGCTAGTATGCAGGTTCTTACCTTCCGTTTTTAATACCCAATTCTTTCACAACAAACAAACATCAAACATACATCACCTTTTGTGAAATAGAAACACTCTCCCTAACAATGGTGCCAAAATGTTGGCGCATATAAGATGTCCTTTTAGAACTCCTAAATGCTTCACATTAATTATCAACCTGGGTAAGTCTTTTGTTTCAAGAGTGTACACAGTATGTGTAGGTGATGGAAATCGTTGTATCTACAAAAAGTAATGCTTTAAGATAACTTATTGATTTCAATACAAGAGTAAACAGATCAAACCATAAACTACGAAACTTGTAACTTCAAAGAAATTAAACTATTCAAGCATTAAAACTCAATCTTAATAAAAAAGCTCTAATTGCAATTATAGGCCATAAGCACATCAACCGAGTGCACTGTAGTGGTAACAGAGCTCTTTCAGTTGAATAGAAACTTTTGCATAACAGTAATACACCTGATCTAACCAATAATACTCTGGCTCTCAATTAACAAGAAATAACTCTTATCTAATAATTGAATCAATCTACAACATAAATAAATGAAACCAATCAACAATAATAATGCACGGAATGCACAAACTCAACACCAGTGATTTATATATCAAGTAGATCAATCATAAAACTATAAAACAAAGTAATTAGACTTGTAGTAAAAAGGTAAATTATAACACAGGGAAAAGCAGTGAAATCCACCAGTGACCGGGTCCAAGCCGCCAATGATTACTTCCTAGTTACTCAGAATATCGCGAGCAAACAGAAATACAAATTATATATTACTCATCAACTCCAAATGTCATTACAGTAACAACATGTTCTTCAGAATAACACTACCTCTTGAAATTACAACGGAAGTAAAAAGGCAAAAGTTGCTCTATTCGTTTTTCCCCTCTTATAGTCAAAGAGGAAAAGAGATAACTGCAATTCCTCAAGATCAAGAGATCCTGAGGAATTCACAACCAAATGCTATTATCAGAACAATCTTTCGTCTTGCACTGATCCTTCTGATTCACTTCTCAACTGACCGCAAAAGACACACTCTTTTCTCCTTGTTTAGCCTTTGATGTTTAATAGATTAAACAACAATTGTCCCATTCACATATCTCTGCATAAAAAGAAACGAAAGTTAGTTTTGACAGCCAAATCATATCAAAAGCGGTTTCATTTACCTTCTATTGAAATTCTATCAAAACCTTACTACATCATGGCACAAATGCATAAAAAAGAGGAAAAATATAATGTAATCAAGGGTAAATTTACACCTATTTCACGACCCAACAATTGTCACAAGGGGAGTGGCCATTGAGCTAAGAAAATGTGATGCAATGACTAGTAATGCGATGTGCCATGTAGATGTTAAAAGATACTCAAATTAAAAATCCCCTTACCTTACTAACTTATGATATGAAGAGAAGTTTGATGAGTTTGATCATAAAGATGTTTATGATTTGAATGAAGGGGACTCGAAAAATTGGCTCTTGTCGAAAATTTTGGGGTCGTTGTAGTTGTTACAACACTACCCAACTCTCTAATTCCTTATCCAAATTTATACAAGAAAGAAACATAATACATATGTAAACATAAACATAGAGATGTAGCAAAAATAAAAACTCATTCCACTAATATCAAAGAACTGAAATATGCTTACATACAAAATGGAAATAAACTAGCTTGGATGATGGTAGCTTATCTTTGAGAAGAGATGTGGCAGCTACATGTCTTTGAACCGTGTTACAATGAGGCTCAAGGGCTCCTTCTACAAATGTAACTAAACTTGGTCTCCCACTTGGAACTTGT
This sequence comes from Pinus tabuliformis, assembly GCA_031772625.1. Taxonomy (NCBI): domain Eukaryota; kingdom Viridiplantae; phylum Streptophyta; class Pinopsida; order Pinales; family Pinaceae; genus Pinus; species Pinus tabuliformis. The sequence continues at coordinate 2,011,965,220 of CM062817.1, read as the reverse complement.
GTGGCACTCGATGCTGATCATGACACTGCTTATACTTAGCATTGACTTTGTCCAATATGTCATGGACCTGCTGAAGGATGTGCTGAATGCACTTAATGAAGCTATTAACCATGTCAGCTTCCGACTGTTAGAAAATTATATATTATAGAGCAATGGAACACATAAAATCTATTGCAGAAATACAAACACAGAAAACACATAAAACAAGAGAGACACAAATATACGTGGTTCACCCAATTTGGGCTACGTTAATGGAGAAATAGCCAGTCCTTCCTTTTATATTATCTAGCAAAATGAAGAGATACAACCTACACCAGATCCGCTGTAATTCCCTCTTTGCTCTCACACAATCTCCTCTCTCTTTCTCACTCAGAATCCAGATCGACATAGATGCAATAAAATTCCCTCATATATAGCAAGGGGTTGCTTTCTAGGGCAAAAAACCCTAAATTAAACATAACTTCTACCATCAAATCTCCAACTAATGAATGGCCCAGATTGACTACGAAATTAACACATTTTTACAAGGCAATTTTACATGTATTTTTAGCTTCGAGGGCGTTGCCCCTGATCCCCCCGCCAAGGGGGGCTCCCAAAGGTCACAACTTCCCCCCTTGGACCCCTCCTATAGCGTATATTTTATAGGCAGCGTTGCCGCCACATTACGAACTGGGGTCCAATGTGGCGATACCTCTAAATAAAGAAGATAATCAGGCTCCACACCCAACACAAACTCGACATAAGCCAAATCTACCCAAGTAGTTGTAAATGGTATGGCCACATCAATAAGACATAATGGTTGGAATCCCACCCCACCTAAAAGGGGATGTGGCCAGTTGAGCTATGGATAGCTTTGTTTTAGCTGTGTTGGACATAGGGGAGGCTTTCATCCCATGTGCATGCATGCTTCAAGTTGTATATGTGAAAAATGTGCACGACCATCCTGTTGATGACGTCTGTTTGGCCATCAGTTTGGGGTTGGAAGGTCGTGGACCTAGTGAGCTTGGTATCCAACATTGACTAGAGGCTTGACCAAAATGTACTCAAGAACTTGTTGTTTTGATCTGAGATAATGGATTGTGGGATCCAAAAGTGCACCCACACTCGTTCAAAGAAGAACTTAGCAATGGATTATACAATGATAATATTCTTGTAGGTCGCTAGAAAAGCCATCTTAGAGAACCTATCGACGACCACGAAAACTGATCCAAGTGGCTCCAGAAATGCTCAATAATCCAAGAAGGCTCAAGAAAAGCTCAAAAATAAAATTTATTTGATTGTAATTAAACTAGGGCCAAATAGAATAACTTGTCGCAAGATTTCCAACGACGTGAATGACACTTGAAACCGACATCGTATGAAGAAGTTATGGCCCGCTGAAGTTTTTCCAAAACAACTAAAATTTTTGTAGGGCAAGACCCATAGTGCCACTTGGCATGTTGATGTCAGCCGAACTGATGATGACATCATTCGTACAGCTGCTAACATCAACAGGGTAACATGGTCATACATTTAGTGGACATCTAATCATAATGCAACACATGTCAAGCCCAGTCAGCATGCCAAAAATTGCTAAGGAGACGACAATTTGGACATGTCTCGTGGCTGGCGGAGGCAAATTTGTTGCGTACTTAAAATGCCTAATATCCCATAAATAATTGCGGGAATTCTTCTACCTCCTCGGTTGATCGAAGGCTAAGAGAAGTCGCTTCAAGTAGAGCTAACAAAAGCTCAACTTTGAACTATTTAGGAAATTATTTTCAGCCAACAGGAGCTTCCCCATGTCCAGCTTCTGCCATCGGTCCATCATGGCCAAGATAACGCGTCACAAGACGTATGGGATCTTCCTTCCCACCTCATGTAGATTGATCGTCTCTAGCCTGCACTTGAGTCTGACAACGAATTCTAATAGCAGACCACCCTTTTCTCGTCTACTGCAATTACAAGAGCATCAAGATTTCCGCACATTGACTGCATTATGTACTTCCAAGGCCTTACCTAGCCTTTCAATATGGTTCAAGCCTCTTCTAAATATCATGATCACAATCATACATTAGGGCATCACCACCTCTCTCCAGCCAACTGCAGGTACCTCCACTTAATAGCCTTGGTTTTAGCCACACACAAGATCTAGTAAAGTCCTTAATGCCAGATCTGCATTGTTGCAACAAATATCCCTTCACACTCCCATATTTATTTGTCAGGCCATAAAAAACCATTGGAAACACAGGTTTCATGAAGCCAATATCTGGCACTAATACCAAATGTTAGAAAATTTAACTAAAGAGATATAAACAGTTATGGAGAGGAACATAAAATAACCCAAAAAAACACAAACCATAAACATTAACACATTTTTTACATAATTTTTGCCCTAGGAAAACCCAAACTGTGGGAAAAAATATAACTAACAAAATATTTCATTAGATCCTTTGGCCAAAAACTCTGGCCAATAGGGAAAATTTAGGGGTAAAAGTTTGCTAAGTGGTTATTTTTTGGACATTTTCTGAAAAACATATTCACCAATTTTGTTAAAATTTTGCCTATTTTTTACATATATATGATTAAGTGGATAATATTCACTAAAAATTGCAAATTTTAAAATTAAATTACATGTTTTTTATTGAATATTCACATGCATTCTATACATATGACTTTTAAAACCAGAATAGTTACCATAATACTATAAATAGGCATAATATTTGAATCCTTAAAAAAACCCTACCCTTCACTGCTCACCTACCTCTCCCATTACAATGAAGTCCTATTAGCCTTTTAAAGGCTCCATCACATGTAATCCATAAGCTAATTACCATGGGAAACCAAAAAATCATGGGCCCAAAACCACTACTATGACTCAATCAATATTTGACTCTTTCCTTGAGTCAAGTTTACCTAATAGATCCTCAAGGAAAATATCCTCAAAATGCTCAAGGTTTACTAGGGAGGTAACAATCTGTTTGCAATCTTGACCAAAAGCTTCAAAATGATATGAATGAGGAAACCCAACAACCATATAATGACATCCCTCCTTCTAGCACTAAAAAGACAGTTGACGGGGCGAAATGTATTGCTTACAGTCTTAAGGGGATATCTTCAGTATGATGTCTCAATTATAAATCACACCATTTGGGATGAGTGTCCCATCTAGAATTTTGTCTAGACTACCATATTTTTCTATGTGAAAATTAGATTTTGGACAAAAGAGATGAGAAAGGGAAAAACAAATAAAACCCTTGGTGGGATACAAGCGAAAACAACTTTACTAAAATATCTTAAGTGAATTATACATTGAACATTACAATAGATTTATAAGTGAGCATGAATCTCAAAGAAATAATGTTAGCAATATTTTATCAAGAGACATGGATGTAAAAGTATATTATCTATTAACTATAAAATATATTGCAACTAATAACCAACATGAAAGCATGTAGAAATCAGGAAGCTATTCCTAGAAAGATAAAAGTTTTCAATTAACAAAAATAACTCATTAACATTCAACAAGTGAGTAGAAATCACATACCATCAAACAATAATGAAGAATAGTCTTATAACATTCAATATAATGCATGAGAATATGGTTGTCATGTCCCAAAAGGATTTTGAGTATTAATGTTGAAATGTTCCATGCACAGTCACACAATATCTGCAAAACACCCAATAGTGGGAATGCAAAAGCCAAGACTTGATTTCAAGGTAATTACAAGCTTTTCTTCTTGCAAGGATGTTTCAAGAGTCCAAAAGCTAAAAGTCATTTATCTTTAGTCTAGAGGGTATGTTTCTACAAAAGGAAGTGACTTTTCACCTTCCATGACTCTTCATCTACCTTCATGGCTAATTTCTAATTTACGTTATTTCTAATTGTATTTTCTTTACATAATTACATGAAAATTAGAAATGAATAAACATAAAAATATTTTGTGGAATTACTTGCAAAATGCACAAGGCTTGGGTCAACAATGGACAATATTGTCTTCTAGATCAACATTTCATTGAAAGCTTCACACTCATAGGTAGTATGTACTACTAACTTCAGATCGACTTGTACCCTATCGAAGGAGGTAAGCATAGTGTATAATATGGTAGGTTCCACTAGGTACCATTGTAAAACTTCCTTTGTTGGATTTGTGTCCTTTTCTGTGATGGCCAATTTGTGTGCCTATGCCATCTCCTGTATTTCATGTTCCATCACTTGTTTTGGCTTCACTTCTCTTTATGCTCTGATAGGGACTAGTTTGTGGACTTTGATCAATCTCTCCATTAGACTATAATTTTGTTGATATGTTCAAAAATCTCTTGCCACTTATTTTTCAACCTTCTATTGGGCTCTGATGTTAATCTTGACTTCTGCTTTATCTCTATGTGTGCTCGATTCATTTTTTCTTCAAAATGTTTTGAGACAAGCTGGGTATGTTGTACTCCATTCGTCCATTAGGTCAATATTCATCAAATGTTGAAAAATGTAGCAAGAAAGACTCAATTTGACTTTAGCCTTAGTCAAATTGAGTAAATCTAATTTCCATATCGACTGGACAACTTGGAGGCAGTTAACTAGTAGTACATGGATCTTGTCACTCATTTAGCTCAGTAAATTCGAGTTAGAGGACTTGGAGTTTAGTTATGCATATGTGATTGCTAAATTTTATAATCCAGTTCAGTTATTTTTATTTTTATTTAGTTAACTAACCTCTAACTATTGTTGGAGTCAGTTGAAGGTCAGTTGTGCAGTGGGACATCAATCTAACTTAGAGACCTGTTAGTTAACTGATCAATCAACCCAAAATAGCTATTGCATGCAAGGAATTCAAATTCCTTAGTTGAAGTGGAGATAACACGACAACATAACAAAAGTTGTAGACTATCCTTGAGTGTACAAGTGTAGCATGCAATCAATGATCAATCCTTGGGAATTGCACAATCATTTTGGAGGAATTTCCAAAAGAATAGGGGATAATTTCCTTAGGAATTGCATAAGGAAATAAGATGCTAGGTGACCTGATATTTGGCTAAGTGTTGTCTAGAGTTGTTCATTGAGAAAAGAGAACAATTATTTTTTTGCAGGTTAAGCTCAGAGATGGAACTAGAAATTGTAATAGATTCTCTATTCATATGATTAATGCAAAGAGGCTTGAGGGGTTTTTCCTAGTTGGGTTCTCCTAGAAATCACCGTGTATTTGTGGTTTTTATTATTGCATGTCTATGCATGTTGTTCTAATTTGTGAATTTCATTCTGTAGATTAGTAGAGTTTAATTGTGTCTCTTCATTTTAGATAAAATTTCTTGATCAATTGGAATTATCAAATTTCTACATGGTATCAGAGCCTTAGAATTCACATTAGAACCAATATTTTGAACTTAGCTCTCAAGAATTTTGAATGTGTAGCTTTCTTGCAGTTATTTTTCTTTAGGATCGGGAGAATGTCTTTCAATGGCCTAAGCTTGGAGTATTCCCTGGAGGGTAGTTCAAATTTCATAGCTTGGAAGGATCAAATCGAAGTAGTGATTGATGACAATGGTGTGTTAGAATATGTTAAAACTGACATTGCAAAATCTCCATAGTCGGATGCACATCAATTAGCCCAATGGAAGAAGGATGTTGCAAAGACCAGGAGAATTCTTTTGGAAGGTGTGTGAGACCATGTGGTCTCAAATATCCATGGAAAAGTGACACCACTTGCCATGTGGAAGGCACTAATTTAGCTATTCAAAAGTAATAGTGACCATAGAAGATTTTCCCTCAAAGACAGACTTTAAACATTAAGATGTAGAAGAATGATAGTATTATGTAGTATTGCTCCAAGTTTAACAAATTTGAGATGATATTGGAGGGGTTGGTGTGAATTTTGTAAAATATGACTTGGTAAGCCTAACTCTTTTAGGCCTTCCAAAATCCTGGTACAACTACCAAGACTTTGTGAATGGAAGGGAAAAATTACTGAATTGGGAAAGGTTGTGGTCCGATTTGTTTTTAGAAGAGTTCAGGAGAAATAACCCGAATGGAACATCATCCAAAGCTGAGGATAAAGAAAAATTTTCATTGGTTGGAAAATGGAAGAAGGGAAAAGGGAAGAAGACCCAAAGAAAAATTGAGTTCAACAAAAATAATGGAAGGAAGAAAGACATGAGTAAACTACTAAGAGTTCAGGCATTATGCAACAGAATGTCCACACAAGAAGTCTACCAAGAAGCCTTTAGGAGCAGAAACAGGTGAAGCACTAGCTTCACAATTCTAATTAGAATTCACCCTAATATCATGCATGACCATCACTCTTATGGGGAGTGTGTGGTACCTTGTTTCTGATGCCTCGTTCCATGTGACAAAGTGCAATGAGTTTTTCAGTAGCTTGGAGGAGAAGGATCTCTAGATGCACATTGAAATGGGGGATGATGTGTGGTACAATGCTACAGTAATTGGTACTGTTACTTTTGAGAGGGAGACAACCTCTGCTCTTTGCCTCAAAGATGTTATGTTTGTGGCAGAAGAAGAACCTGATCTCTATAGATATTTTGGAGGATCATGGCTATGATGTTATTTTCAGTAAAGGGAAAGCCTTTCTGAGGCACATAGCTACCAGGTCAGTGAACCAGATCGGGGTATGAGTGAAGAGCCTACACAAACTTGAGGTGGGATATTGCACTGCATTGAGAAATAAGGTTGAGAAAGTGTTCGGGCGCGATGTTGAAGAACTATGGCATAGGATATTGGGTCATCTACACCATGGTTCCTGAAATATCATGCAAAAAATTACCATCAGTGTCGCTACAAGATCCCTTGACCAACAGGATGTTGAGATTTTCTGTTAATTAAATTTGGAAAAAATCTCATGAATGTGAAACAATAGGATTTGTTGCTAAATTAGCTCCATTTATTCCTGAGGAGGAGTTATTGCATCCTATATTTGTTGTGAGAGAATTTATGATTCAGTTTTCTTCTCCCAGCTATAAAATGTAAGCCTGTAGAGAATATGTGAGCTGAGAGGGTGTGAGGAATTATGTTGTTGTAATCTCCTGTTGAATAATAAGATTGTCGATGCCTCTGTTTTGGTGGATGTAGCCCAGATTGGTTGGGTGAACCACGTTAAAATCTGTGTTTTTCATGGTTGAATGCTATGTGTCTTATTTGTGTTTTAAATTCTGTTGTGTTAACTCTAACACTTGGTATCAGAGCAGGTTGTTGAGTGGGTACGTGTGACAGAGACCAAGAGATGCCAAGTCTGCTGCGTGGATCTAGATGTGCCATCGAATGACATGGTGTTGTGCAGAGGCGATGTGGATGCGTTGAAATGCCAAAGAAAAGTGTTTTACAGTTGCAAATTGGAGTGGTTGTATACGTTGTGTCAATTCAGACATAAATGGTACCATAGCGAAGTTTTAAAATCGATTTTAATATCATTGTAATTGCAGAATGTGGCTCGGACCTGGAAATGGTGCAAGAGGTTAATCCATTTGATGGATCATATCCTAACGCAGAGGAAACATTTTATTTCCAGACGTGATAAATAATGCAGAGGTTAAATTATATAATTGCCAGAATGATGTTTTGCAGAAGTGGCAGATTCGACGGATGAAGACAGATCGATTTACATAAATCGATGCTAATTTATGTTAAAGTTCCTACACAAGGAGTCAAGGGCGCAGAGAAAGCACTGTCAATTCGATGATGGATGGATGGTAAGTCAGTGGGATGTTGAGATTCAAATGCGTTATAAACTTTATGCAGTGACTCAGTTTATGTTGACTTGGTAGCTCTTGGATAATCTTCGCACAGCTTACTTGATCTGTTTGAAAATTCTTTCACACCAATCTTTACAAGAAAACAAACAGTTTATACTTTTAATAGCACAGTGTATGGCCCATTAATTAGCAATAGGAAATGCTTCTGCATTAAAGTCGATTTGAACATTTTTTATAAAAGCTATCTATATCAGATTTTGTTTTTGAATGGTAATATGCCATGATATTTGAAGGCAAAGGCATTTTATTGATGGAAGGTAGTTTTTTTTTAATAAAAACTTCATTTATTAAAAGTTTCAATTGGAGATTTTGTGTGACACAACATGGCAAAAACTCAAAGTGCTTGATTTGAGATCGAGATGTTCAATGGCAAAAACAACTTCGAGATCTGGAAAGTAAAGATGTATGATCTACTCGTGCAACAAGGCGTGGCGAAGGCCTTGTTGGGAAAAGCCAAACAGCCTTACACCATGACAGATGAGGAATGGAGTGACTTGGATGAAAGAGCACTGAGTGTTATTTGACTGTGTTTGGTGGATGATGTTTTGTTTAACATCGTGTCAGAAAAAACTGCTACTGGTTTGTGGACAAAGCTTGAAAATTTGTACATGACAAAATCCTTAACCAATAGGATTCTTCTGAAGCGACAGTTATATAGTTTGCGCATGAAGGAAGGTACATCTATTACTGATCATTTGAATACCTTTAATACTCTCCTGGTGCAGTTAGAAAGTATAGAAGTAAAATTTGAATCAGAAGATAAAGCTATAACTTTATTATGCTCGTTGCCCGAGTCATGGGATCATTTTGTTACTTCTATAAGTCTTAGTTCATCAGAAACCCTTGAGTTTGATGATGTTGTTGGAGCTTTGTTGTCCGAAGAAACAAGGAAGAGGTCAAATTCAGAAACCTCTACATCAGAAGCAATGATGGTCAGAGGTCGTTCTAAAGAAAGACGCTTCAGTAAGCACAACAACTCGCATTCAAAATCGAAAGGGAAGAAGAGTAAGGTAAAGTGCTAGTTTTGTGGAAAATTGGGACATTTGAAGAAGGACTGTTGGAAGAGACAACAAACATCCAAAGAAGACTCTTCGACAGAAAAGAAAGAAGCAAACATGACAGATACAGGTTCGGCATCCATTTCAGGTATGAGTGATGAAGTGTTATCAGTTAGTTTGTCTAATCATGATCAACATTGGCTGTTAGATTCTGGTGCATCAAATCACATGTGCATTCATAGAGAATGGTTTAAAACTTATAAATCAATCAATGATGGAGTAGTTTACATGGGAAATGATGTCACATGTAACATTGTGGGAATTGGAAGCATCCAGCTTAAAATGTTTGATGGGACAAATAAAATTCTAACTGATGTAAGACATGTACCTGAACTAAGAAAAAAACCTCATTTCACTAGGATTACTAGACACTAATGGATATAAAACTTTTATTCAAGGTGGAGTAATGAAAGTTTATAAAGGAATTTTCTAGCAATGAAAGCAAAGAAAGTTGGAAATCTTTTTCAGTTAGAAGGAAGAAAAGAGTCAGATGATGTTTCCACAGTGTCTGAAAACGACAGTAATTCTATTCGTTTATGGCATCAAAGGTTGGGCCATATTAGCGAAAGAGGTTTAAATATTTTATCTGATCGTAAGTTACTTCCTAATTTAAAGTCTGTTAAGTTAGATTTCTGCAAACATTGTCTATTTGGGAAACAAAGCAAGCAGAAGTTTAAAACTAGAAAACATACTAGTAACGGAATCCTTGATTATATCCATTCTGATGTTTGGGGTCCATCTCCTACAACCTCATATGGAGGATCGTAATATTTTGTATCTTTTATTGATGATTTCTCTAGAAAAGTGTGGGTCTACATGTTAAAGAAGAAGTCTGATGTATTCACAGTTTTCAAACAGTTTAGAGCATTAGTTGAAAACATCACTGGAAGAACCATTAAATGTTTAAGAACTGACAATGGTGGTGAGTTTACTTCAAAGGAATTTGATAATTATTGCAAGGATGCTGGGATCGAAAGACATAAAACCACTGTATATACTCCTCAGCAAAATGGAGTTGCTGAACGCATGAACAAGACTCTTTTAGAGAGAGCAAGAAGTATGCTGAGTAACGCCAATTTGCAGAAGGAATTGTGGACAGAAGCGGTTTCTACAGCTTGTTATTTGATAAATCGATCACCATCAACTGCAATAGGATGCAAAATTCCTCAAGAGGTATGGAAAGGTCATCCTTGTGATTATTCTAAACTTAAAGTTTTTGGTTGTGATGCATATGCTCTAGTTCCGAAACATCAGCATTCTAAATTAGATCCTAAATCAAAAAGATATATCTTTGTTGGATATGGTGATGGGACTAAGGGATACAGATTGTGGGATCCTACTACTCACAAGATCATCATTAACAGAGATGTTAAATTTAATGAATCTTCACTTGAAAATCCAGATGTAGATGATAAATTGAAACAGGATAATGTATCTAAGCTTCAACACATTCAGTTTGAAACCAGTTCAAATACTGATGATAGTCAAGATGAACAAGTTTCAGATGTAGATCATGAACATGTTTCAGATGCAGATCATGAAGAAGTTCCTACAGATAATAATCAGCAAATTGTGGAAGTACCAGAAACATCTTTAAGGAGGTCCACAAGAATCAAATGTCCTCCTAAAAGGTATGATGATTATGTTACTTCAATTGCTTTAACCGCTAATGATGATGAACCTTTATGCTATCAGGAAGCTGTAGAAGGTTCTAAAAGTGAAAAGTGGAAAGAAGCTATGAAGGACGAGATGATGGCATTAGTCAAGAATGGCACATGGGATCTGGTAGAACTTCCTAAAGTCAGAAAAACTGTGGGTGTAAATGGGTTTACAAATTGAGAAGGAGTGTTGATGATACAGAGGATAGGTAAAAAGCAAGGCTGGTCACAAAAGGTTTTTCTCAGAAAGCAGGCATTGATTTTCATGAGATATTTTCACCAGTTGTAAAAATTGTTTCAATTCGAATTGTATTAGCATTAGTTGCTTTACTTGATTTAGAATTACAGCAACTAGATGTTAAAACTGCATTTTTACATGGAGATTTAGATGAGGAGATTTACATGGAACAATCGGAAGGGTTTGTTCAAAATCGCAACAAGAAATTTGTCTGCAGGCTCAAGAAATCATTGTATGGTCTGAAGCAGTCGCCTCGACAATGGTACAAGAAATTTGATTCTTTCATGATGAGTCAAAATTATATAAGAAGTGAATATGATCATTGTGTTTACTTTAAGAAATTAAGTAATGGCATGTTCATTATCTTAGTGTTGTATGTTGACGATATGCTTTTAGCAAGCAAAAGCATAATAGAGATCAACAGGTTAAAGGCTCAGATGGCTAGGACATTTGATATGAAAGATCTAGGAGCAGCAAGACAGATTTTGGGCATGGAGATTTTTAGAGACAGGAGAAATGGTAAGTTGTGGCTATCATAACAGAAGTATATTGAGAAAATACTCTTGAGGTTTGGTATGAACAATGTGAAGCCTGTTTCAGTTCCTTTAGCTTCCCATTTTAAGCTTTCTTCTAGTTTATGTCCTAATACAAATGAAGAAAAAGAATATATGTCTCGAATTCCATATGCCAATGTAGTAGGTTGTTTGATGTATGCGATGGTTTGTACTCGACCAGATATTTCACATGCAGTTGGGGTTGTCAGCAGGTATATGGCAAATCCAAGAAAATAACACTGGTCAGCAGTGAAATGGGTGCTTCGGTATTTGAGAGGCACAAGTTATTATTGTATTACTTATAACAGGAGTAGTGAATTTGTTTGCGGATATGTTGATTCCGATTTGGCAGGTTATTTGGATAAGAGAAGGTCAACTTCAGGGTATGTCTTTACTCTTGCAGGTGGAGCTATTAGCTGGATGTCAAAGCTACAGAACATTGTTGCTTTATCCACTGCTGAAGCATAATACATAGCTGCTTCACATGCTTGCAAAGAAGCGATTTGGTTGAAAGGTTTGTTTGGTGAGTTTGGTAGGTTATAAGACAACATCAAGTTATTTTGTGATAGTCAAAGTGCAATTCATTTGGCTAAGAATCCGGCCTATCATAGTAAATCAAAGCATATACCTATCAAGTACCATTTGTAAGACAGGTTATCACTGAAAGGGGAGTCTCTCTTGAGAAAGTGCATACAAAGGAAAACTGTGCAGACATGTTCACGAAACCAGTTTTGTTAGAGAAGCTACGTTGGTGTCTGGCTTCTCTTGGCTTGCAGAAAAGATAAAATAATAAAGGAACAGGGTATCAGGCTAATTGTTGTCAAGGTGGAGATTGTTGAGATTTTCTGTTAATTAAATTTGGAAAAAATCTCATGAATGTGGCAACAATAGGATTTGTTGCTAAATTAGCCCCATTTATTCCTGGGGAGGAGTTATTGCATCCTATATTTTTTTTGAGAGAATTTATGATTCAGTTTTCTTCTCCCATCTATAAAATGTAAGCCCGTAGAGAATATGTGAGTTGAGAAGGTGTGAGGAATTATGTTGTTGTAATCTCCTGTTGAATAATAAGATTTCCGATGCCTCTGTTTTGGTGGATGTAGCCCAGATTGGTTGGTGAACCACGTTAAAATCTGTGTTTTTTCATGGTTGAATGCTGTGTGTCTTATTTGTGTTTTAAATTCTGTTGTGTTAACTCTAACACAGGATGTCTACAAGGGTTTCACATTGGGGAAATATGCCAAATCCAAATTCCATGGTTGAGATAGCAGAGAAAATGTAGCCTTGGAGCGATTCCACTCTGATGTTTGTGGACCCTTTTCTACGACATCCACTAGAAAACATAAGTACTATGTTATTTTTATTGATGATTTCCTAGAAAATATTGGATCTTCTTCATGCATAAGGCAGATGAAGTTTTCTCAAAATTTGGTGAGTTCAAGGAAATAGTTGAGAAGGAGACGGAAGAAGGTGAAGGCTCTCAAGAGTGAAAATGGAGGTGAATTTATTTCACATTCCTTCAAGGATATCTGTGTGAAAGAAGGTATTCAAAGAGAACTGACATCAACCCATAACCCACAACAGAATGGGGTATATGAGAGGAAGAACATGAGAAAAATGGGAGTAGCAATGACCATGTTTCATGATCATGGGTTGCCATTACATCTATGGGCAGAAGCATGCAACACCGTAGTCTACTTACAAAACCGAAGTTCACATATAATACTTGGTATGATCACACAGAGGAAGATTTCTCTGGGTGAAATCCTGATGTGTATCATTTCAAAATTTTTGGAGCTTCAATTTATTGTCATGTCTCGAATGATTGAGGAAGAAACTTGAGCCTATAACAAATTTGGGAGTTTTTGTAGGATACGCCGAAACTCCACACAATTACTAGGTGTATTTTCCTTCACTAAGGATGACAGTTGTAAGGAGAGATGCCAAGTTCAATGAGGACAAGGCTATGAGATTCTCTCTAGAATGAGAGTTGAGTATCCCACCAGAGAAGGAGCTTCTAGATCCAAAGGAGGAGCCTTAGGATGAGCTTCAGGAGGTTGTGGAGTAGCCACATGCAAAGGAGAAGACAAGAGGCAGAATGGAGGCACCCACTCAACCAGAATCTTCCAGAGAGGGGAGAAAGAGAACCAGAGAAGATGATAGATTGTTGCAGGATGCATGGGAGAATGTGGGAGCCCCCACATCACAACACAAGAAGAAAAGGTCACCTGATAGGTACACTAGTTACATGGCTCTCATGACAGAGCTCATTGAGACAAATCCTTCTTCATTTGAGGAAGTAGTTTCTCAACCAGTTTGGGTTGATTCCATGGTGGAAGAATATGAATCCATCATGAAGAATAATCTATGGGTGGTGGTGCCAAGACTAGAAGGGAAATCAATGGTTGTTTCAATATCGATATACAAAGTGAAGAATGCATGAGATGGGAGCATCGAGAAGTACAAGGCTAGATTTTTGGCCAAAGGATTCTCTCAAGTAGAGGGAGTGAATTATGAGGAAATTTTTGCACTAGTTGCAAGATATTCCTCAATCAGATTCATTCTAGCATTGGCTACACAAATGGGTTAGAAAATCCATCACATGGATGTGAGGATCACCTTTCTCAATGGTATTGTTGAGGAGGAAATTTATATAGAGTATTTGAAAGGATTTGAGACATATGATTGATAGTTGCATGTGTGCAAACTCAAGAGAGCATTGTGTGGTCTCAAACAGGCACCCTAAGCATGGTACACACAGATTGACAATTTTCTCATTGGATTGGGCTTCACTAAAAGTGAAGTAGATGTGAACCTCAATCACATTGTGGTTGATGGTAAGTTACTTATTCTTGTTTTGTATGTCGATGATTTAATATTGACGGGTGATGAGTAGCCGATCTGCTCTTGTAAAGAGGATCTTGCAAGAAAATTTGAGATGAAAGACATGGGCCTCATGTATTACTTCCTCGGGCTATAAGTATGGAAAGGTGATGGTGAATTGTTTGTGTCTCAAGGAAAGTATGTCATCGAGATACTTTAGAGATTTCACATGGAGAGTTGTAAGCCCATGGAGACACCTATAGCTAGAAACTAGAGGAAGGAGAATTACGCTTTAGGTGAAGAGGTGGATGCTATGATTTAAAGGTATCTCGTGGGTTCACTATTGTATATTGTGAACACATGACATGACAAGTGCTATGAATTCAACTAGCTTAACCAAGTTACGGTGAGGCCTACCAAATTATATTGGAAGGAAACAAAGCATTTGTTACAGTACCTCAGAAGCACTACCCAATATGGATTATGGTACAAACAGAAAAATGGAGTGAAGTTGCAAGGCTTCACCAATGCAGATTGGGCAGGAAGTACATCTGACATGTAAAGTACATCAGGTGTTATCTTCGGTGTTAGGTCCGCAACTATTTCCTGGTACAGAAGGAAGCAGAGGTCTGCAACACTCAACTCAGTAAAGGCTGAATACATGGCTACAAGTCAAGCAACATGTGAAGAAATCTGGATGAGGAAAATACTTGTGGGACTATTTAGTTAAGATATGGATCTGATAGTGATATATTGTGATAATCAAAGTTGCATTAACCTCTCACAGAATCAAGTATTTCATGACAGGTCCAAGCACGTTGATATTCCGTATCATCATTTGTGGGATTGTGTATAAAGGAGATTATGTTGCTACAATATATTCCAACTAAGGAGAAAGATGCCAACATCTTGACAAAGGCATTGTCAAGAGGTAAATTCGTATTCCATAGGTGAAATATAGGGGTGGATGAAAATCCCTTTCTTGCTAAGAGGATGTGTTGAAAATGTCACAAGAAAGGCTCAAATTGACTTTAGCCATAGTCAAATTGAGTAAATCGAATTTCCACACCAACAAGACAACTTGGAAGCAGTTAACTAGTGTGACATCGATCTTGTCACTCAGTTAGATTAGTAAATTTGAGTTAGAGGGCTTGGAGTTTAGTTATGCATCTGTGATTGCTAAATTTTAGTAATATAGTTCAGTTTTTTTCAGTTTCATTCAGTTAACTTACCTCTAACTATTGTTGGAGTCAATTGAAGGTCAGTTGTGTAGTGGGACATTAGTCTAACTCAAATATCCATTAGTTAACAGATCAATCAACCCAAAATAGCTAGTGCATGCAAGGAATTTGAATTCCTCAGTTGACGTGGAGATGAAAAGGATGTCTAACATCAATTGTCGACTAGTCTCGAGTGTACAATTGTTGCATGAATTCAGTGATCAATCCTTGGGAATTGCAAAATCATTTTCGAGGAAATTACAAAATAATAGGGGCTAATTTCCTCAGGAATTTCACAAGGAAATAGGATGCTAGGTGAGCTGATATTTGTCTAAGTTTTGGCCAAAGTTGTTCATTGAGGAGAGAACAAATTTTCTTTTGCAAGTTGGTCTCAAAGTTGGAGCTAGAAATTGTAATAGATTCTCTATTCATCTTATTAATGCAAAGAGGCTTGGGGGGTTCTTCCCAGTTTGGTTCCCCTAGAAATCATTATGTATTTTTTGTTTTTATTATTGCATGTCTATGCATGTTGTTCTAAATTGTGAATTTCATTCCGAAAATCAGTAGAGTAGAATTATGTCTATTGATTTTAAATCAAATTTCTTGAGTAGTTGCAATTCTATAAAAATTTTACATCAAGGCTTTCTTTAATTGCACTCTTTACTTCAACTGCATATTATACTGACATAAGTGATGAAGCCATATTTTGGAAGGTTCTAAGCTCTTGGTATAATTGTTTGATACTATCTTTTAATCACCTGTTTTCCTCCAGTGCTACATCATGGTAATATTTATCACAAGATCTTGAAGCTAATAAGGTTTTATTTTCCTTATGAAGCCTATTATTTTACTACTATGCCTTTTTTAGGCTCATTTCTTGCTCCTTAACTTTATCCACGAGGTGTTCAATGTTTCTCTCTGTGGTATAATAGAATGTAGTTCTTGTTGCAACAATGGCTAGTGGATTTTCCAATGTGTTAGAAACTATGTCCCATTTAGTGGTTACCAAGATTGGTTTTGCCATTTCTCAGCTAAATATTTGTGTATTTCTTAGACAATCTTATTGGAGATGCAATCAAATTGAAAGCTTGCTAGTTTCATGACTTGATTTTCTTCTTCAACTATGGTGCCCATCTCACCGTTTGGTAGATGACCTCATGTGAGTGGTGTCATACACACCGAGCAAGTTGTTCTGGAAATTAAATTGAGCTTACTTTTATATTAGCTCCTTCATTCTTGCTTCTTCTTGAGCCTATTTCTCTAATCTCTCTCTTTCCAACCATTGTTCTTCCCGCTTCTTTTTCCCTTTCTACTATTTCTCTTTCTTCTTTTTTCTTCTATTCGTCCTTTTCTTTCTCCCTTTTCTTCCTTTCTGTCTCTTTCCATTTATGTTCCTTCAACTTCATTTGCTTTTCTCTTTTGGTTGCTTCCTTTTCCCTCTCCCATTTTTGGGCAACCTTTTTATCTTTGAAATCTTTCCCTTTGAAGACTCTCCAGTGGTGGGTTCAACACCATTCATAGGTTGAGAGCCATTGAAAATTTTCTAAGCATCTATGACCTTTACAACATTATAGTAATTCTTGATTTTCTCTTCATCCTCATTGGTTTTGAATGTGTATGGCCACTTATATTTCAACTGAGAGCAATAAGACATGACTACGCCTCTTAGATCGTGCCTATGGAAATTGATTTCCCTGATTCTCAAGTGTTTCAAGTTAGCTACTTCAACCAACACTTCTTAATAGAATTTTATTTAGTATGTACCTACATAGAAAGGGTAGGTAGGCCATGGTGCTTTCTTCATTCATGCTAACATTCCTCCAACTCCCCTTGTCAATTAATATGCACTTCTTATTGAAGATATGATTCCATGTAAAATTGTGGTTGTTTTCCTACTACTAGAGTTTAAGCTTCTTTCATCCTAGTCTAAATTTCTTCAAACGTCTTCACATTAGGTTTGGCACTAATTTTCTTCAAATGTCTTCACATTAGGTTTGAATTAGAGTTGGAAACACATAACCACAATTAGTTGATATACTCTCCTCAATAACTTAGTCTTATAAACCCCCTTGACCTTCTTCTAGATTTTTTCAGGGTCTTGCCACCAACTCTTTAGGATGCATTTTCCACTTAGGATGAAATTGTTGTACCATCTAACTGTGAGTGCCACATGATACCTAGGAAATTTGTAGTATTCACCAATGCAGGTCTATGTCAACGCAGTTATGTCTTCACCATGGCTATCTCGAATGGTCATATCTATAACATCAATACACTTTATAATCCATTCTATAGTCTCTCCACATAGGGATACTGTTAGATGGCATGAAACGTTGTGTAAACAAGACCTTTTAACATTTTGAAATAAATCAGTGTCTTCTTCTTCATGAGAAATGAATTCTTGGTGAATGATAATATATCTCTATCCAGGTGATTGACATGGATTTGTCAATAAAACATATTGTGTCTATGTATGTGGAAATTGAGGCAACAAGGCTTTCCCCTTCCTCTGCGTTTTATTTCCAAGGCATCTTCTTTAGGGGATCCATTTCTCCTGATGATGATGGTATGTTGAAATGTCATATATCTAATAAATTGAACATATCAAATATATTCACCATGGTCACAATGTTAGAAAACAAATGAAAACTCAAAGTGTAACATAGGAAGACAATGTAGTGAAGGGAAGGGTAATGTGTTGTGGTTAAGGGAAGGTGCTAGGCTAAGGTACATGTTTGCACTACGATAATATAATGTATTGTGATATGATTAAAGAGGCACATCACATTAAACTATTGCAGTCTCAACAAAAGACATGCATCATAGCGCAGGGTAAGAGGTCATGTTTCAAAGTGGGAATGTGATGCAATATGCATACACACTAGAATGTCTTGATGTAGAATTAATGAGGAGAATGTGCCGTGGTGTATCTAGGATGGGTAGACTATGCAATGGCTTCAAAAAGAGATATAGGTTTTTTGTAATAGGTTACTAAGCATGTCACAAAAATGTGTTAGAAAATGCATGAAGGGTGAGTGCCATTTGGCAGTAGGGAAGGCTAGGCGAGGAGACAAATCTGCGATGTTGGACGCATAAAGGATATGCACTATTGCATGTGGTTAAGGGCTAGGGTATACAATGAGATGTGATGTGATGCATCAAAAATCATATCGCAAAGGGGATGCATAATTGTGTAATGGGGAAGCTAGGCAGATTAATAGGTTTGTAACATGGTAAAGTTACAATGTGGTAGAAAAGGGTGAAATGACTAAGTGTTACGAGGGTTAATGGTTATATGTATATTGGAGGCCAAATAGGTTATGTAACTGAAGGGATGCATAAAAATAATGAAATGTTAAGAAAAGGTTGATAGAATGATTAAGAAGGTAGGAGCACAAGAATTACCTGACACATGGCACAGACGTTATGCGGGATGGTAGTGTGATGCACCTTCGAAAGGTCGGGAAGCACTGTCTAGTCACAATGCGTAGAACAAGGAGAGAGTTATGTGATAAAATGAAGGATGAAAATGAATGGGGATGAGCAGTGGGGGGTTATATAGGTCTCTCGCATGTGCAAGCATCATAAATGTGCAATCAATGCATTATCATGAGGGGAATTTGCGATTGAGCTAAGACAATGTGATGCGATGACTAGTAATGTGATGTGCCATGTATCTTTTAAAAGATAGTCAAATTAAAAATCCCTTTACCTTACTAAATTACGATATGAAGAGAAGTTTGATGAGTTTGATCATAAAGATGTTTATGGTTTGAATGAAGGGGACTCCAAAATTTGGCTCTTGCTGAAAATTTTGGGGTTGTTGTAATTATTACAACACCACCCAAATATCCAATTCCTTGTTTGAATTTATATAGGAAAGAAACATAATACATATACAAACATAAACATAGAGATGTAGCAAAAATAAAACTTCATTCCATTAATATAAAAGAATTGAAATATGCTTACATACAGAATGGAAATAAACTAGCTAGGACGATGGTAGCTTATCTTTGAGAAGAGATGTGACAGTTACATGCCTCTAAATTGTGCTACATTGAGGCTCAAGGGCTCCTTCTGTAAATGTAACCAAACTTTGTCGCCCACTTGGAACTTCTGTGGCACCTGATCCTAATCATGACACTGGTTATACTTAGCATTAGATTTTTCCAATATGTCATGGACTTGTTAGAGGATGTGCTGAATGCACTCAATGAAGCTATTAGCCATGTCAGGTTTAGATTCGACATGAGCTAAATCTGCCTGAGTAGATGCAAATGGTATGGCCACATCAATAGCACATAGTGGTTGGAATCCCAACCCCACCTAAAAGAGGATGTGGCCAGTTGAGCTATGGACAACTTTGTTTTAGCTGTGTTGGACATAGGGGAGGCTTTCATCCCACGTTCGTGGATGATTCAAGTTGTATATGTGAAAAATGTGTATGACCATCCAGTTGACGATGTCTATTTGGCCATCAATTTTGGGGTAGAAGGTTCAACCGATCAGTCCGCCGATGCCGAAAATAGAACCAACAAATGATAAAATAGTTACCAACCAAATGATAAATGACAACACAAACGTGCCAAGCATGTGCCATAATAGGTCGGGCCCGAGATTTGACCGGTGGCCTCTGACCCCAACTTGGAATGCACCACCAATGGACCACCCAAGTGGTTGTTGGTTCCAATGTTGCGCACATTTATATAACATGTCCATGCCACCAAGCCAGAGGAGAAGATGCGTCGCTGAGTTAAATTGTGCGCCTGAGTGTTGGAACTGTGCACCCTTGGAATGAATTTTGAGAGCCATCTGGAGGAAATATTTTGAGGAATATTCTATGGGAATATTATAGAGAATCTTTGTAGGGAATCTCTAGATTCCCTAAAGCCTCAAAATTCACCAGAGCATAAATAGGTCGAGTTTATACTCATTTTACTCGGTTTTCCGCAAGGAGCACAATGGTGCAATCAAATTCATCATCTGGGCAGCTGAACTCCAGTCAACCCTCGATAAGGAATCTTTAGGGGAATGATGCGGGAGCACCCAGCAACAAAGCGAGCAAACATGGGCCACAGAAGCAGAACAAAGGAAAGTCTGCCTTAAAGCAGAAAAGATAGATTTAAAGCGGATAAAGTAGACTTAAAGCAGATTTAAAGCATGCATGCATCTTTTGTTGGAGGAAAAGCAGGAGAGGATAGGATCAATCCTTCTCAAGACTTCTTATATAAATGTAATGCGATAGGCATGTAAGAGAGATATCTGATTAGTGAGGCATCTGTGAGTAGGCAAGATGTAGCCGAGCGTGAGCTCGTTCTTAAGGCTGAAATGCCTTAATTTTGTAACTGTTTTATAAATATATAGAATCGTGTTTAGTGTTATCTGTATACGTCTACGTGTATTGTGAACTTGTTGATCTGAATTATCGTATAACTGTTATATATAATTATGTGTGCGTAAGCGGTTTGGGTTTATGTGGATTGATTGCTATAGTGGGAAGTTGTAAACTGAGAGAAGTCTTTAATACCAAGAAGTGGCTTTAAAGAGATTCTGTGGATCTTTTTGATGGAAATGAATTAATATACATATTAGTTCTAAATCTGTCAGACCTCGCAAAATATACGTTCTTCGCTTCGATTCTGTGTAATTGTCGCAGTGAAACGGGGAAGATTGCTATATCACACCACATTGCTATAACTCGGATATGAAGCACTATCAACTGTGTTGGGTTCAATAATCCAGCGGATCAGATTTATTGTGTTTAAAATCATATTGCGCGGAGAATCATTCCATATCACTATAAATTGGACGCGAACTGCTATAAGTCAGGGTGGAAATCAAGCGTTTCTGGGTTTGAAAGGCTCGAGATTATAGTCATCACCGATAACTGTCCAGATTTTGTGCGTGATGAAGTTTGGACTGTGGAACGATATCTCACCGGGTTGTTGAAACTGCTGACTATTGGAGATAGCCGTGAACGATCAGATCATCAGATCGGAGGTGCTGTCATATGTGTGGAACGCTGTTTTAATAGATTATAAGGACAGCTCAAATGTTAATAAAGATCTGCATAAACAATATCTATGTTTTAAATCGCTTCCGACGGGACTTAGTGGGCCATAACCCACGGTCCAGGATCGAATTTTATCTGGGAATTGGGATTTTGGGCAACCCCCAAATTCTCATCCCATCAGTTTGGTATCAGAGCGAGAAAAAGATTCTGCGGAAGGAGGTACAGTTCTTGATAAAGTATGTCTGGTCTTTATATTTTGTGTAGGTAGTAGCAGAGGAAGGTGAGAAGATTGTAGAGGAAGGTGAGAAGATTGCAATAGCCTAGAGTGATTACCAAAAGACCAGATCCGGAGGAAAGGATTGGTGAGGTAAGATGCAGCAAGGAGGACTTGCTGTTGCAGAGGCAGATTGCAGCTCACAAGTTGAAGTTATTACGAAGACCAGGAGAAGCATATGACCAGGAGGTCATAAATTTTTGTGCCTCGGGAGTATGATGCGGGAGCACCCAGCAACAAAGCGAGCAAACATGGGCCACAGAAGCAGAACAAAGGAAAGTCTGCCTTAAAGCAGAAAAGATAGATTTAAAGCGGATAAAGTAGACTTAAAGCAGATTTAAAGCATGCATGCATCTTTTGTTGGAGGAAAAGCAGGAGAGGATAGGATCAATCCTTCTCAAGACTTCTTATATAAATGTAATGCGATAGGCATGTAATAGAGATATCTGATTAGTGAGGCATCTGTGAGTAGGCAAGATGTAGCCGAGCGTGAGCTCGTTCTTAAGGCTGAAATGCCTTAATTTTGTAACTGTTTTATAAATATATAGAATCGTGTTATTGTTATCTGTATACGTCTGCGTGTATTGTGAACTTGTTGATCTGAATTATCATATAACTGTTATATATAATTATGTGTGCGTAAGCGGTTTGGGTTTATGTGGATTGATTGCTATAGTGGGAAGTTGTAAACTGAGAGAAGTCTTTAATACCAAGAAGCGGCTTTAAAGAGATTCTGTGGATCTTTTTGATGGAAATGAATTAATATACATATTAGTTCTAAATCTGTCGGACCTCGCAAAATATACGTTCTTGGCTTCGATTCTGTGTAATTGTCGCAGTGAAACGGGGAAGATTGCTATATCACACCACATTGCTATAACTCGGATATGAAGCACTATCAACTGTGTTGGGTTCAATAATCCAGTGGATCAGATTTATTGTGTTTAAAATCGTATTGTGCGGAGAATCATTCCATATCACTATAAATTGGACGCGAACTGCTATAAGTCAGGGTGGAAATCAAGCGTTTCTGGGAATCGAATTTTATCTGGGAATTGAGATTTTGGCAACCCCCAAATTCTCATCCCATCAGGGAATCATTGAGATTCCTAAGGGCCAACTTTTCACTGAACCGACATAGGTTTGACTTTATAGCCATTTTTCAAATTTTTTCGCCAAGAATCCAACCATGCAGCCAGTTTCTTCTACAAAGGTCTATATTTTCTAGCCATCGCCGGGAGTGGAGGTATAAGGTGTCATTTGTAATCGCTTGTAAATGATTTCACTACCAATTAATGAAAGAGGCCTCCCGTGAACTCCGTTATCAAATTGTCTTATGCCTTTGATCTCATGGTTTCATTTGATTTTTGATTCTTTATGTGTTTATGTTAATTTGTTACATGCCCATTGAAGTGCAATTCTATATGCATCCCTGAAGTAAAAATATCTAGATAAAGTTTGGTATTAGAGCAAGTCTTCTATTGATGTGAATTTCAAGTGTATGATAACCAGGGGAAAGCTCAAAATAGGTGAAGGAAAACTTAATTCCTTTGATCCAAAAGAGGGGTGTGCATCACGAAGAGGGGAAATGGAACATGAAGATTTTCGATTGGAGGAGGAACGAAACTACCACAAGGCCTTCTATGCCATGGCAGAAAAAGCGGACAAATTGTTTGTAGAATATGAGAAGGCAATGAAGCAAGAAAAGAAAGAACAAGATTATCATGCCTCGTTAAATCATGAAGGTGGAGGAGAAGAACCCCCTCCCTCTCCTTCCTCCATTGAAAGTTATTCTTCTTCCTCTTTTCATCATTCTAACATGCATCATAGGAATGAATCTAAGAAGCCATTTTTTAAGTTGAATGTCAAGTTTGATTTTCTTGTGTTCAATGGGGAATCTAATGCAGAAAATCTAGATAACTGAATCAGACAGGTTGAAGTGTATTGTCGCATCCAACGAATCAAAGAGGATGAAGCCAAGATCCAGCTAGCATCCCTTCGATTGAGTGGCATTTCTCTCGTCTGGTGGGAAGGCAAGCTACAGAAAGGTGGTAAGAGTAGTCGTAAACTTCTTTCATCTTGGTCTGAGTTCGTTTATGCTTTAAGAGGGCAATTTTATCCATTGGGTTACAGAAAAAAGGGCACGACGGAAAGACAACATTTGAAACAAAAGTAAAGGTCAAACTATTCATAATTTTACAGAGGAGTTTAGGAAACAAGCATTAGCATTGAATGTTCCACTAGACACTTCTGAGACATTGATGAAATATATTGGCTCTTTGCATAGTTATTTGCATCATTCATTGTTATTATTTGAACCTAAAACTCTTGATGAAGCTAGTGTGAAGGTTGTACATCTTGAAAGCAGGGGGAAGCATGAGCAAGAAGACCACCCAAAGAGGACAATAACAAATAATAGAAAGGAAGAAAATCCCTCTTGTAATCATTGTGAGAAAGAAGGGCGTGATGAGGAACATTGCTGGAAACTGCATCTGGAACTGAGGCCTAAGAGGAACAACAGAACAGAGAAGTAGAAAGCAGTTGGAACTGTGCAACAAGACCATGAATAAGAATAAGAGGATGATGAAAGTATCACAGCTACGTGATTTGTAGGTATTGGACCAATTGAACTGGGATCAAGCTCAGGTGATGAGATGAAGATTGCAACTCTTAGGATCGCAGAAGATGGATCTTTCGACTAGGGTTCTGATTCAAGCGACGAGACAAATATTTCAACAGATGTTGTATAAAAAATAAGTAGGACACCAAATACTGCATGGATCCAAGAAATCAAAGAGATCAACCAAAGCATTTAGGCAGAGAATGCTAAACTAAGAAGACTCCTACAAGAAGCAGAGAAGGAGAAACAAAGTTTGTAACAACAACTACAAGCCAAGGAGGAGGACTTGGAAAAGTTGCATCATAACAACCTTGAGGTAAAAAGTGTTTCTTTAATTTCATGTTCTTTTTATGATGATGATTTCACTGCTTTTGAGAAACATACTACAGGAATTAGATCAAAATTGTTAAATAAAATGGGGTATCAAGGAAATGACCTCAGAATTAATGGCCAAGGCATTGTGAATCCTAACAAAGTGGAGGAATTACCTCATTATACAAGACTTGGGTATGTTAGAAAATAGGTTGGATAATGCTCCAAGAAAAATAGTGACCAACCAATGACAAAATATGGGATCACCTCATCACATTCCAGTGATAGTGAGGATTCCACAAGCACTTATCAGAGGTGCACCAGGAGTAAGTGTTCCAAGACGATCAAGAAAGTTTAGAGGAGAAAGAATCATTGTAGTCATTGCTACGAGGTTGGACACCAGAGAGCCATGTGTAAGATGCTCCATTCCCATAAAGAACTTATGAAGGAGCCAGCTGGTGAATATGTTCACCAAGTGAATCTGCCACAGGGAGTTGAACCATTCACCTTGTTGAGTAAGAGATGATTATACTAGATATAGTAGCTTGTCATGGTTGCATTTTGTAAATCATGTGTTGGAATATAAGTGTGAAAGTGATGATGTGTTTTCCATAGCTTATTAAAGCAATGATGATGTTTTGGCATTTTTGTTGATAACTGGGGTATTAGATTCTATTATGATGTAAACTTGACCAAAGAGTGCGTGTTATAAACTCTTGGCAAGAATGGGGTTGTTTGAGTCATGTTTGGTCTTGTATGTAATTTAAAAAAAAAATGTGCCACAACTTTGCATCGAATGTAGATGTTAAAAGTGTGGCTTGACAAAGGCACATGCAGATTGCAGAATATGCTCATGCTTTTGGAGGACCAAAATCTCCTAAGTGGGGAGGAATGATCAAAGTGGTTCTAGAAACACTCAATGATCCAAGAAGGCTCAGGAAAATCTCAAAAATAAAAGTTCTTTTATTGTAATGACATTAGGGTCAGATCGAAGAGCTTGTCACAAGCTTTCCAATGGCATGAACGACACCTCAAACCAACATCGTATGAAGAAGTTATGACCTGCTAAAGTTTTTCCAAAACAACTAAAAATTTTGCAGGGCAAGACCAATAGTGCCAATTGGCATGCAAACATCAACAATACAGTTGTTGATGTCATCCATACAACTGTTGATGTTAGTAGGGTGACGTGTCCGTACGGCTAAAGGACAACAAATCAAAATGCGACATGTGTCAAACCTAGTCAGCATGACAGGAATCACTAAGGAGGAGACAGTTTGGACTGGTCTGGTGGCTGATAGAGGCGAGTTTGTCGCCTACTCAAAATGTCTAATATCCCCAAAAAATCGGCAGGAAAACAAGTTATTATAATATAATAATATTATTTTTAAAAATTACCGGCGACGAAGACGAAAACGTGAGTTGAACCCACCCGACGATTCTGCCGGCTAGTCCATCGGCGTTGACAATAGAACCAACACACGGAAAAATGGTTACCAACCGAAGGATAAAGGACAAGGAAAATGCAACAAGCATGTGCCATAACAAGTCAAGCTCAAGCTTTGAACTCATGGCCATCATCCCTAACTTGGAACACGCCACCAACGGACCCCCCGAGTGGTCGTTGGTTCCAATGTCGCACACATTTATATAAACACCTCCAAGCGACCGAGCCGGGGGAGAAGAGAAGTAGCCGAGTTGAACCGTGTGGCCGAGAGCCGAAACCGTGCGCCCTTGGAACGAATTTTGAGAGCCCTACAGAGGAAATATTTTGAGGAATATTCTTTGGGAATATTACAACGAATATTTGCAAGGGATCTTTACATTCCCTAGAGCCTTAGAATTCACCACAGCATAAATAGGGCTAGTTCATACTCATTTTACTCGGTTTTCCGCAAGGAGCGCAATGGTGTAGTCAAATTCTTCATATGGGAAGCCAAACTCCAGTCAACCCTCGGGAATGAATCTCTGGGGGAATCTTTGAGATTCTCGGGGGCAAAATTTTGACTGAACTAGAACAAGGTCGACTTTATAGTCATTTTTCAGGAATTTTCGCCAGGAATCCAACTGTGCAGTCGGTTTCTTCAACATATGTCTATATTTTCCAGCCATCCCAGGAAGTGGAGGTATAAGATGTCATTTGTAATTGCTTGTAATTGATTTCGATGCCAATTAATGAAAAAGGCCTCCCCACATTGAGAAGGACCCGGAGACGTAGCCCACATTGGGTGAACTTCATTATCAAATTGTCTTGTGCCTTTGATCTCATGATTGCATTTGATTTCTGCTTCTTTATGTGTTTATGTTAATTGGTTACATGCTCTTTGAAATGTAATTTTGTAGGCATCCTTGAATTAAAAAGATTCGGATCAAAAACACTGTTGTTGCCATACTTAGTAGAAGGAAGGTTCGACATGTAATCCATGGAGATGGATTCCCAAGGCCGACTAGGAGTAGGGAAATGAGTATATAGGCCTTACTTCCTAATTTCTGGTTTGGTAATGGCATAGGAAGTGCAAGATCTGATGTACTTCCCAAAATCCTATCGAAGGTTTGTCCAATAAATATAATTATGCACCACTGCCACTGTTTTCTCTACTTTAAAATGTCTAACGACCCTACTATAGTGCGCCTCCCAAATCATATTTCCATGCTCACTTGAAGGAACATAGAGGTGTCCCAGGTGGCATAACAGTGTGCCCTGGAGGTGAAAATCTAGAACTTTCTTGCCTTCTAGGAGCATCTGATATGTGTTTTCAAATTCTGGATCACTCTTATAAAGATCCAGGATCGAATTTTATCTGGGAATTGAGATTTTGGCAACCCCCAAATTCTCATCCCATCAGGGAATCATTGAGATTCCTAAGGGCCAACTTTTCACTGAACCGACATAGGTTTGACTTTATAGCCATTTTTCAAATTTTTTTGCCAAGAATCCAACCATGCAGCCAGTTTCTTCTACAGAGGTCTATATTTTCTAGCCATCGCCGGGAGTGGAGGTATAAGGTGTCATTTGTAATCGCTTGTAAATGATTTCACTGCCAATTAATGAAAGAGTCCTCCCGTGAACTCCGTTATCAAATTGTCTTATGCCTTTGATCTCATGGTTTCATTTGATTTTTGATTCTTTATGTGTTTATGTTAATTTGTTACATGCCCATTGAAGTGCAATTCTATATGCATCCCTGAAGTAAAAATATCTAGATAAAGTTTGGTATTAGAGCAAGTCTTCTATTGATGTGAATTTCAAGTGTATGATAACCAGGGGAAAGCTCAAAATAGGTGAAGGAAAACTTAATTCCTTTGATCCAAAAGAGGGGTGTG
The DNA here is from genome assembly GCA_031772625.1 of Pinus tabuliformis. Lineage (NCBI taxonomy): Eukaryota > Viridiplantae > Streptophyta > Pinopsida > Pinales > Pinaceae > Pinus > Pinus tabuliformis. The sequence goes on along the minus strand of CM062817.1, from coordinate 2,011,937,386 downwards.
CATCACGAAGAGGGGAAATGGAACATGAAGATTTTCGATTGGAGGAGGAACGAAACTACCGCAAGGCCTTCTATGCCATGGCAGAAAAAGTGGACAAATTGTTTGTAGAATATGAGAAGGCAATGAAGCAAGAAAAGAAAGAACAAGATTATCATGCCTCGTTAAATCATGAAGGTGGAGGATAAGAACCCTCTCCCTCTCCTTCCTCCCTTGAAAGTTATTCTTCTTCCTCTTTTCATCATTCTAACATGCATCATAGGAATGAATCTAAGAAGCCATTTTTTAAGTTGAATGTCAAGTTTGATTTTCCTGTGTTCAATGGGGAATGTAATGCAGAAAATCTAGATAACTGAATCAGACAGGTTGAAGTGTATTGTCGCATCCAACGAATCAAAGAGGATGAAGCCAAGATCCAGCTAGCATCCCTTCGATTGAGTGGCATTTATCTCGCCTGGTGGGAAGGCAAGCTGCAGAAAGGTGGTAAGAGTAGTCGTAAACTTCTTTCATCTTGGTCTGAGTTCGTTTATGCTTTAAGAGGGCAATTTTATCCATTGGGTTACAGAAAAAAGGGCACGACGGAATGACAACATTTGAAACAAAAGTAAAGGTCAAACAATTCATAATTTTATAGAGGAGTTTAGGAAACAAGCATTAGCATTCATTGTTATTATTTGAACCTAAAACTCTTGATGAAGCTAGTGTGAAGGTTGCACATCTTGAAAGCAGGGGGAAGCATGAGCAAGAAGACCACCCAAAGAGGACAATAAAAAATAATATAAAGGAAGAAAATCCCTCTTGTAATCATTGTGAGAAAGAAGGGCATGATGAGGAACATTGCTGGAAACTGCATCTGGAACTGAGGCCTAAGAGGAACAACAGAACAGAGAAGTAGAAAGCAGTTGGAACTGTGCAACAAGACCATGAATAAGAATAAGAGGATGATGAAAGTATCACAGCTACGTGATTTGTAGGTATTGGACCAATTGAACTGGGATCAAACTCAGGTGATGAGATGAAGATTGCAACTCTTAGGATCGCAGAAGATGGATCTTTCGACTTGGGTTCCGATTCAAGCGACGAGACAAATATTTCAACAGATGTTGTATAAAAAATAAGTAGGACACCAAATACTGCATGGATCCAAGAAATCAAAGAGATCAACCAAAGCATTTAGGCAGAGAATGCTAAACTAAGAAGACTCCTACAAGAAGCAGAGAAGGAGAAACAAAGTTTGTAACAACAACTACAAGCCAAGGAGGAGGACTTGGAAAAGTTGCATCATAACAACCTTGAGGTAAAAAGTGTTTCTTTAATTTCATGTTCTTTTTATGATGATGATTTCACTGCTTTTGAGAAACATACTACAGGAATTAGATCAAAATTGTTAAATAAAATGGGGTATCAAGGAAATGACCTCAGAATTAATGGCCAAGGCATTGTGAATCCTAACAAAGTGGAGGAATTACCTCATTATACAAGACTTGGGTATGTCAGAAAATAGGTTGAATAATGCTCCAAGAAAAATAGTGACCAACCAATGACAAAATATGGGATCACCTCATCACATTCCAGTGATAGTGAGGATTCCACAAGCACTTATCAGAGGTGCACCAGGAGTAAGTGTTCCAAGACGATCAAGAAAGTTTAGAGGAGAAAGAATCATTGTAGTCATTGCTACGAGGTTGGACACCAGAGAGCCATGTGTAAGATGCTCCATTCCCATAAAGAACTTATGAAGGAGCCAGCTAGTGAATATGTTCACCAAGTGAATCTGCCACAGGGAGTTGAACCATTCACCTTGTTGAGTAAGAGATGATTATACTAGATATAGTAGCTTGTCATGGTTGCATTTTGTAAATCATGTGTTGGAATATAAGTGTGAAAGTGATGATGTGTTTTCCATAGCTTATTAAAGCAATGATGATGTTTTGGCATTTTTGTTGATAACTGGGGTATTAGATTCTATTATGATGTAAACTTGACCAAAGAGTGTGTGTTATAAACTCTTGGCAAGAATGGGGTTGTTTGAGTCATGTTTGGTCTTGTATGTAATTTCAAAAAAAAATGTGCCACAACTTTGCATCAAATGTAGATGTTAAAAGTGTGGCTTGACAAAGGCACATGCAGATTGCAGAATATGCTCATGCTTTTGGAGGACCAAAATCTCCTAAGTGGGGAGGAATGATCAAAGTGGTTCTAGAAACACTCAATGATCCAAGAAGGCTCAGGAAAATCTCAAAAATAAAAGTTCTTTTATTGTAATGACATTAGGGTCAGATCGAAGAGCTTGTCACAAGCTTTCCAATGGCATGAACGACACCTCAAACCAACATCGTATGAAGAAGTTATGACCTGCTAAAGTTTTTCCAAAACAACTAAAAATTTTGCAGGGCAAGACCAATAGTGCCAATTGGCATGCAAACATCAACAATACAGTTGTTGATGTCATCCATACAACTGTTGATGTTAGTAGGGTGACGTGTCCGTACGGCTAAAGGAAAACAAATCAAAATGCGCCATGTGTCAAACCTAGTCAGCATGACAGGAATCACTAAGGAGGAGACAGTTTGGACTGGTCTGGTGGCTGATAGAGGCGAGTTTGTCGCCTACTCAAAATGTCTAATATCCCCAAAAAATCGACAGGAAAACAAGTCATTATAATATAATAATATTATTTTTAAAAATTACCGGCGACGAAGACGAAAACGTGAGTTGAACCCACCCGACGATTCTGCCGGCTAGTCCATCGGCGTTGACAATAGAACCAACACACGGAAAAATGGTTACCAACCGAAGGATAAAGGACAAGGAAAATGCAACAAGCATGTGCCATAACAAGTCAAGCTCAAGCTTTGAACTCATGGCCATCATCCCTAACTTGGAACACGCCACCAACGGACCCCCCGAGTGGTCGTTGGTTCCAATGTCGCACACATTTATATAAACACCTCCAAGCGACCGAGCCGGGGGAGAAGAGAAGTAGCCGAGTTGAACCGTGTGGCCGAGAGCCGAAACCGTGCGCCCTTGGAACGAATTTTGAGAGCCCTACAGAGGAAATATTTTGAGGAATATTCTTTGGGAATATTACAACGAATATTTGCAAGGGATCTTTACATTCCCTAGAGCCTTAGAATTCACCACAGCATAAATAGGGCTAGTTCATACTCATTTTACTCGGTTTTCCGCAAGGAGCGCAATGGTGTAGTCAAATTCTTCATATGGGAAGCCAAACTCCAGTCAACCCTCGGGAATGAATCTCTGGGGGAATCTTTGAGATTCTCGGGGGAAAAATTTTGACCGAACTAGAACAAGGTCGACTTTATAGTCATTTTTCAGGAATTTTCGCCAGGAATCCAACTGTGCAATCGGTTTCTTCAACATATGTCTATATTTTCCAGCCATCCCAGGAAGTGGAGGTATAAGATGTCATTTGTAATTGCTTGTAATTGATTTCGATGCCAATTAATGAAAAAGGCCTCCCCACATTGAGAAGGACCCGGAGACGTAGCCCACATTGGGTGAACTTCATTATCAAATTGTCTTGTGCCTTTGATCTCATGATTGCATTTGATTTCTGCTTCTTTATGTGTTTATGTTAATTGGTTACATGCTCTTTGAAATGTAATTTTGTAGGCATCCTTGAATTAAAAAGATTCGGATCAAAAACACTGTTGTTGCCATACTTAGTAGAAGGAAGGTTCGACATGTAATCCATGGAGATGGATTCCCAAGGCCGACTAGGAGTAGGGAAATGAGTATATAGGCCTTACTTCCTAATTTCTGGTTTGGTAATGGCATAGGAAGTGCAAGATCTGATGTACTTCCCAAAATCCTATCAAAGGTTTGTCCAATAAATATAATTATGCACCACTGCCACTGTTTTCTCTACTTTAAAATGTCTAACGACCCTACTATAGTGCGCCTCCCAAATCATATTTCCATGCTCACTTGAAGGAACATAGAGGTGTCCCAGGTGGCATAACAGTGTGCCCTGGAGGTGAAAATCTAGAACTTTCTTGCCTTCTAGGAGCATCTGATATGTGTTTTCAAATTCTGGATCACTCTTATAAAGATTCGGCCACCCCGAAGTATTGTGTCCATAAGAGTTGAGCACAAGTGGTTAGCGCCATAACTGATGGTCGACTGAGATAGTTTGCAACATTATTGGTTCTTCCCTTCTTGTAGTTGATGTTCAAATGGAATTGTTGCATATATGCGGACCATTTCTAATGGTGATTTCTCTGCAACTTTATTTGTGTCTTAATGAACTACAGGGGTCGGTGGTCTGTGTGGATGAACGTTCCTTTCCCTAGGATGTAATGTTTCCATTGTCAGTAGCCCTGCATAATGGAATACGTATTTTTTTCATAAGTGTGATAATTTCTAACTATATATGAAAGTGTCTCACTGTGTTATGCTACCAGATGCCCCTACTGGGTAAGAACTACACCAATAGCATAGTCAGAGGCATCTGTCTCAATTTCAAATGGTTGTTGCAGGTCTGGTAATGTGAGCATTGGTGCAGAGTAGAGGTGATGCTTCAACTCGACAAACACCTTCTGTTGGGATTCATACCAAAATAACTTTGCTTTCACTCCACCCTTGGTGACTTGACTCAAAGGCCAAGTGATATGAGAGAATCCCAACACGAACCTGTAATAAAAATTGGCAAGACCTAGAAAGTTGCAGAGCTCTGTTAGAGTGGTTGGGGCTGGCCAATCTCGAATAACTTGTATCATGGCTAGGTCCACATGCACACTCCGCTTATAATTAATTAACCCCGGATATTGAACCTAGGTCATACTAAAAGTACATTTCTCGAAATTGGCACACAATTTGTTCTGCCGCGGGGTTTAGAGGACATATCAGATATGATGTATGTGCCCTTCCCAACTCCGGCTGAAGATCGTGATGTCGTCCAGGTACACTACCATGAAAAAGTTGGTGAAGGGCCGTAATATGTCGTCCATCAGCCACATGAAGGTTGTGGGGACATTCGTCAACCCGAAAGGCATGACCAACCATTTGAAAAGGCTCTCCTTGGATTTGAAGGCAGTCTTCCACACATCGGAGGGTTCAATTGATACCTGGTGATAATCAAACTTCAAGTCAATCTTGTTGAAATATTTGGCACCCTTGAGCTAGTCTAGAAGGTCATCAATCTGTGGGATTAGATACCTATTCCAGACAATGATCTTATTCAGCGCCTGATAGTCAATATAGAGCCTCCAAGTTCCATCCTTCTTCTGTACCAACACGATTGGGCTACCACAGGGTGATGAACTTGGCTTGATGTGCCCTCTTGCAACAACTCCTGAATCTCCCTCCTAATCTCATCGTTCTCCCGAAAAGAGTGTTGGTAGATTGGTCCATTAGGTAGTGGCATGCCCGAGGTCATATTGATGGAGTGCTTGACTTGACAGTGTTAGGGTACCCTTATGGGTGAGGTGAAGATGTCCCTGTACTCCTCCATGACCTTGTCCACCTGCTGCTGCCGTGCGGAGAAACCCTGTTTGGAGGGCATGGAGATGACCACAATATTCTTCTTCTTTCCCTCAGGGAAAATCATAAGGAAGAAAATTATCCTATCTAGGAAATGATCTTACTGCATTGCTTCGCAAGATCAAAGAGATGGCGGTAGGCAGTGCTACCTCTGGTATCTTGTATAACTTATTTTCCAAAGTAATAATAATAGTGTGAAGCCTATACTCATACATATCATGACGTTTCCACAAGTATGGTTGGCCTAATAATACATCACAAACTTCAAGAAGAGCAACATCACACAATACCTCATTTGTGAAGGGCTTCATGTTGTAGGGAAGGTGACACTACTAGCTGATGCGAAGATTATTTCCTTAGTGAAGCCACCCAATGGTGTATGACTGTGGGTGTGGTGTGGTTGGTAAGTATAGCCGATTGACGACCTCTGCTGCAATGAGGTTCTTTTGGCTTCTGCCATTGACAATGAACTGTAGCGGAGAAACCTTCACCCACATCTATGAGTGGAAGAGGCATCCCCCCTCCTTTGGATTTTCAGGCTCAATATTCTGGATCTTGGTTGTGGAAACGGTGGCACTGGGCTTCGCATCAATAATATTTTTCCCTTTTTCATCCCACTTATTGGGTTCTAACTCAGAGTCAGAACATGCACCTAATTTGGATGCCTTCAGCTCGACCACCAGTGGCTGCTTGTCTCAACATCCACTCGTTTTGTGAGTGGGGCTCTTATGGAACTCACACCATTTTCTTGTGTCCTTCTTTGTCTTCGTGGTGTTGTTCTTTTCTTGCGGCTTTGACTGGTTGTCCTCGATCGCTCTGCCATGCACTTTTCCTTTGATCTCCAATTTCGGGTTGTCTTTCCCTTAATTCAGATTTGTAGATCCAAAGTCTTGCTTCTTCTATATAAATTTTTGTTAGTTCTTAAAATCGTATCGATAGGCGATACCAAGTGAGGAGATGTCCAGGAACTCTATCTCGTCTTGTATATACTTGTGGAGACAATCGCGATACTTGAGTACCAAATTCCACTCAATTTTGTGCAAAACGTATGAAAAATATTTTTGAACTCTAGCACATCTTGGTCCCTTCCTTGCTGCAGTGTGGTCCACTTTATGTATTTACCTTCATAACTCCCGACAGGGTAATACTACTCTTTGATGGCGTCTCGGAAAGGATTCTAAGTGGGTGCAGCTGAAAATAGTGAGGGTTTCCTCTCATCCCTCTTTTCATAGTAGGTTTCCCACCAGTCGTTGATGTGGGGGCAGCTTTGAGGTGTACAAAAGTAATCTTTTCCCAATTAGAAAAATCATGAACCGAAAAATATCCTTCTAATAATTTATCTACAATATCCACATCTATCTGGCCTTCAAATATGGGGATATCAAAGTTGAATTATACCTTAAAAGGAATGGTGCTTCCAAAGTGGTTGCTAGATGAAGATGCATTGCCTATGGGTAGTCGCCAAAGGGTTTGGGCAAAGTTGTCCATCATCGCGTTCCTTTGTTGCTCGAGGGCTTCTTCGAGCAATATTTTGAAAGGATCTCCTGCTCCCTCATCTTTCTTTTCTTCCGCCATGGGAGGTCGTCAAGGCATGCGAGGTTGGTCTTGCAAAGGTTCAATCAATTCGAGCCCTAACTCCTTATACCCTAACCTCTTTGGGTAAATGCAAAGAAAACAGAGAAAGAACATACCTCTCTAATACCATTGATCCAGATTTATTTAGGAACACAACAAAATAGAAATATAAACATAAACATAAACACAGAGATGCAACAGAAATAAAACTCCATTCCATTAATATCAAAGAATTGAAATCTGCTTATGTACAGAATGAAAATAAACTAGCTCGGGCGATGGTAGCTTATCTGTGAGAAGAGATGTGGTGGCTACATGCCTTGAACTGTGTTACAATGAGGCTCAAAGACCTTTTTGTTATTGAACAACAAAGAGAAACCTTAAACAACCAAAACCCTAACCCCAGGAGATGGAGTGCCAAGATTTTGTGGGCCCCGTTGGGGTTAGTTGGGTAGCGAACTTCCCAGGGTCGTAACAAGATTTGCTACAAGCCCTTGCCTATGGCTACGGGTCTGCTGCGGACCTCAAAAAAACGTCATTTAGGGGGGTCAAATCAACTCGAGAAGTTTAGGGCCCGAAAAACTGCTAAAAATAGTAAATGATGCTATAATCAAGGAAAATGATGAAACCGATTGGAGGTATAGGTGGAATATGCAGTGGGCCACCAATATCCACCTGGATCAATTCCATTGTCATACAAAGTGGAGACACAACACATTAATTTAGAAACTTCCTTGTTCTCTTGATACACAAATTACCCAATTCTCATATTGTTTAATTTTCAGATTTATGTGTTTATTCTTTAAGATTCTCCACCATCTTAGTTATTTTTAATTTCTTTAAATAGTTATCACTTTACATAATATCAATTATTTTTTTTTATTGATTTCCACATAAGAGCAAAGCTATCATTAAATCTGTGAACACATCTTATTATTTTCAATTTAACTTTGTTGTTTTATACTCCATACTCTTGTGTAGCAAGCCGGAAGACGATAAAAGATAGTAAATATTTTATAAATACTTGAAAATCTAATGTAAACATCAACTCACCCACCAAAAAAATAAAAAATCAAATTAAACTCGATTAACAATCCATGCCAAAATATTAAAAAACATTTCTCATAGTTATTTAAAAAAAATGGTAAATCAAAACGCATTTACTGTAATTAAGATAAGTCTAATAACATAATCCAGAAAATATAAAATTTACACAAAATTACACGTCACTTATCATTACTATTGAGCTTAATATTCTCTATAGGTATCTATTTGTATATAGATATGTGTCAAACAAATACATATGTTTGTAACATACATACGAGAAAGTGACCAGATGAGAGAGTTTGAATTTACTCTATGTCGTTTTAGTTATATATATATAGATAAGTTAGGTTGTGATGGAAGTGGAGGTGGAGATAGAGGGTATGTAATTGTTTTTGGTTATTATTTTAAGATTACTTTTGTGTACGTAATTTTAATTTGTTTGACTCGGACATAATTTGATGAAATTTTGATTTCGAAATAAAACTTGTTTTCCATCTCATGCATATGGTGGGTGGATATAACTGTTGTACTTTGATAAATACAATGGATGACAATTCTTTAGGCATAATTCATTTTACAGATTATAATGTTCTCATATGGTGGATCTCCCTAGATATTTCATTGAAAAAAAGAGACATGCCATTGTTTTTTTCCTTTTTTATAGATAAAATTTGTACATGTGGTTTTAGTTTGTTTTACTTGACATAATTTGATGAAATTTTGATTTCAAAATAAAAATCGTTTTCCATTTCATGCATAATTGTTGTGCTTCTATAAATATCATGGATTTCTATAAATACTTCTATAAATATCATGGATTGCTATAAATGCTATATTTTCATAAATACCCTGAATGACTATTCTTCGAACATAATTCATTATACCAATTATAAACATTTAATAACTTAGGAAAATAAAGTTCCAAGCGCGATTACATAATAAGAGAATTTCTAGAAGAGATTATCTCGCAAATAATTAAATGCAAGAGATAAAAACATAGCAATGATTTTTATTTTTTTTAAATAGAAAAAATTCTTTTTAAAATTATATAATAGTAATTATTACATATACATATATACTTAATAAGATTATATATATATATATATATATATAATTATTTTTCATTTCTAAATTATTTGAATAAATGTTTCCTCTTTTAAGTTTAATTTATCTTTTTATATAATCTATATAAATCATAATTATACATAAAAATGATTATTTCTTTCTTAATACATAGTTAATAAGATATTTTTTTTTCATGTTTTTCATATTTTATAAAAATTAATAGTAAATTTAAGCATGGGCTTGATTGAAATTCGTGTTCGATTATACCGACGGAATTGGATGATACGGAGTTCAATTACGCAGATGGCTAGGTTAGGGGTTATAGCGAGGAAGCTGGACGTGTATAGAAACAAAACAAGAACAATTAGTCAAATTCAAAATGATAAGTCTATGATTAAAAATATTTACACGATTGATGATCTTGACAACGCAATTTCCGAATCATATTCCATAACTCTGTCTAAGGAAACGGTAAGATGCTACGCACTTTTAACAATTTCAGTAAATAAATTTGACTAACTACTTTATTTTAAGTGGTATTTTTAAAATTTGTATGTTATTAATCACATCTAATTATTTTTTGCCGGATGATCTTGACAACACAATTTCCGAATCATATTCTAGAGTTGAGATGCTACACACTTTTAATCATTTTAAATTTGACTAACTACTTTAAGTGATATTTTTAAAATTTGTATGTTTTTGATCCATAATAATATTAACAATATCTTTTTGGAAAAAATCATATAGGAGAAAATCTTGTCGACGTCAGCGTGATTCATCTTCAGGATAAGATGAACCACATCTATTTTTTTTTTTTTAAACGTAAATTTGATATATATATATATATATATATATATTCAAAGGAAATTATCTTCTCTCACTTATATATATATATAATATTAAGAGAAGATAATTTCCTTTGAATATATATATTAATTTTATTAATTTTTCTATCTAGTAACAAAAAGTTTTGATTGTTTTATAAAATAGTAAGTAGTTTTAATAATAATTTTTTCATAATTAATAATGGAGAATTTGATTTTTTACATAACTAATAAGAAGAGATGTTGAACATTTTGACTTGATAAAATAAAATTAATAATTTAACATTGAGGGTTTTTTAGCTCCTCGTTATAACAATTTGTAGTTTGTCCCATGGTATTTGTTATGATGAAGCCTATTTAAAGGCTTGAGGAATCCATTATGGAATGTAAGAATAGTGTAATCCATTTCTATATATCAATCCAGTGAAGCACAACACACCCACTTGATGCAAAATATGTAAGTTTTAATCTTTTCAACTAGTTTAGATTTTCTATAAGATAATTTTATTTAATGTATGCAGGTTGTTCGTGACTACATGTAACACGTATCACCATGAAACTATAATAGCATAAACGATTAATTTTTTTTTTACTTTTACCCTACATGTAAGAACCTTGGGTGTCCATCTATATATATATATATAATTGAATTTTCACAGTTATCGCACCGAGTGCATAGTTTAGAAGCCCAAAGGTTATAACCTAAGGGTATACTTTGTAAACTTAGAGGATTGTACACCTAGCAATAATATACATTATAATTTCGGGACTTGCGTAGACTTCACACATAGTATGGTTATACATTATGTTTGTAGCATGGATATACATTATGTTTTCGGAACTCTGCATAGTAGTATGATGCAACCATACTCTTCTGGAGGCTTCGATGACAACTGGTCCTCACTGGCATCACATCTAACCAGATGCCTCAGGTTCCTCCCAACCCTAGGCATGGTACCTGGCGCACTCTCCTCCGTTGATATGTTAGGAAGTCCATCCAACGATCTCGGTTGCTTGTTGTTGGTTTTTGTAACCACCCTCTTTTCCCAGTGGAACTGTTGTTCATTCGCTCCCTCGACGTTCATAGAATGTGGCTCTACAACTCCCAAACCCTCGGGGTACCCTTTACAGGTAAGCTCTGGTAGTTTTATTCTCTTTCTCATCGTTGTTTTGTGGGGAAAGCACCAGATAGGGTTTTAATACTTAACAATGTTATTTTTGATATGTTGTAATCTTAGATAGAGGAGGAATGACCTGTTGTAGAGTTTTGTGAACCCAATGTTTCGGACTACCAAGTGAGTCCATCATCAGGGGAGGATGCGTCAATAGATATTCTCCAGATCTTAATGATGTATCCAAGATCTATAATTAGTTTAGCTCTGGATAATATTAATTTCTCGAATTCTGATGCGTTGTCCATCATATCCCTTCCATGGTAGGATTTGATGTTGTTAAACACTGAATCCATACATGTGAGGATAGTTTTAGATAGAGGAGGAATGACCTGTTGTAGAGTTTTGTGAACCCAACGTTTCAGACTACCAAGTGAGTCCATCATCAAGGGAGGATGCATCAATAGATATTCTCCAGATCTAAATGATGTATCGAAGAGCTATAATTAGTTTAGCTCTGGATAATTTTAATTTCTCGAATTCTGATGCGTTGTCCATCATATCCCTTCCATGGTAGGATTTGATGTTGTTAAATAATGAATCCATACAAGTGAGGATAGTTTTAGATAGAGGAGGAATGACCTGTTGTAGAGTTTTGTGAACCCAACATTTCAGACTACCAAGTGAGTCCATCATCAGGGGAGGATGCGTCAATAGATATTCTCAAGATCTTAATGATGTATCCAAGAGCTATAATTAGTTTAGCTCTGGATAATCTTAATTTCTCAAATTCTGATGCGCTGTCCATCATATCCCTTCCATGGTAGGATTTGATGTTGTTAAATAATGAATCCATATAGGTGAGGATAATTTTAGATAGAGGAGGAATGACCTATTGTAGAGTTTTGTGAACCCAACGTTTTGGACTACCAAGTGAGTCCATCATCGGGGGAGGATGCGTCAATAGGTATTCTTCAGATCTTAATGATGTATCCAAGAGCTATAATTAGTTTAGCTCTGGATAATCTTAATTTCTCAAATTCTGATGCACTGTCTATCATATCCCTTCCATGGTAGGATTGTAATCTGTCATCTGTTATTTCTCCTCACCTAGCGTTTCAGTTCTTAAACGTGGTTACCCTACCTCAATTAGCTACATGTTAAGAATGTTTCCATCTGTTTTCTTTGGGTCGCTATCTTATTTTCTCATTTGGTAGGGGTTCTGATATATTTGCCTTCGAGATCTTGACAGTTGGCATTGAGCCAGTCTTTATTTGGCCCTACAAGTAACTAACTTGCTGGCTCCTCTGGCACACTTAACCTTTTTTTTCTCTTCCATTATTTCAACGTGTTGAAATTCTGTGCTTTGTAAATATGCAAGTAGTTTACTTAACCTCCTTCGCTCAACATTTGGTTTTCTACCCCAGTGTTCGGTTAAGTTTTGACTTCCTCTTCGCATTACAATACTGTCTAACATGCATGCAAGTTCTTTGGGTTTTAGATTCTGTGTTTCTCGTGTTCGTTGTGGAAATGATCGCCCCCCAGTTTCTTGTTGGGTTTTTTTATAATGGTCACTACAATGTAATTTATTTGCGTATTTTTAATTTATGTTATTGGGGCCGTCATGCCCATCTTCTTGGATCTTTCTCTATTTGTTGGATAACCATTGCATTTGTTTTTGGGGTTACGACATGAATGTAGTATGGTTGTTTAAGTAGTGAGTGGTTAGTTGCCAAACCTCTTGAATTGTTCTCTGAGGTTATACTCTTATTGTTATCAGTACTTAATAGTGATGCTCATGAAATTTCCTTAAATATGTATACATGGGTTCTTTCTAAATTTCTTTTCCAGTTTATTGTACATATGTGAGACTTAATATGTTCGCTTCATATATAGTTGCTTTATGGTTCTTTGTTCATCATTGATGATTTCTTTATAGTTAACAGTGGAAAGATGATTATGGTATGCATTTAGTTGTTTCGAAGATTTATCATCTTGACAAATCCCTAGACTGGAGTCCGGACACGGTTCCTTTATCGTTTGTCCGAAGTTAAGCTAGGGATTTCTACCCTTGCTCGTATTATGTATTCTAGTTTTGACTGTTATTAAAGAAAATTATAACACCAAATATATGTATATTAGTGACTTTTGTCCATGTATTGCCTTATTGCAATAATCACCGTGCCATGGAACTTCTGTCACCATTCGATGTTTCCACTAAACTCTGGAACTTATTTATGGTAGTTGTTGTTCTTTACCGAGAGACCCCACTACCTCTTCAACAGATAGAGGTTACCTTTGTGAGACTGCTTGGTACACGATCTCACTATGACATTTCAGGGTTTGTAATGGTTACCCATATCAAACACATTTACACAATGATAACTCTACCATTCCTTATATAGAATAAAATATATGTACGCCTAAACCCTCACTAACCTTTCTAAAATGGAACATAGTAGAAGTTATTCATTAATTCTCTTAAAACAATAAATATTATATGTTGCAAATATTTCTAGTTAATTTTCCGAAAAGAGTTAAACACCCAGTAACCTTTCCAGAAAGAATATAAACACACAATAGTCTTTCCAGTAAGAAAGTAAACACACAGTAGTCTTTCTAGAAAGAAAATAAACATACAGTAATCTTTCCATAATTTCACTTAGTTGCCTCTTTCTAAACTGGAATTTTCAGCAAAAAGGACTGCTCCACCCAGCCTTGAGGTTAGCGATTACATCAAACCTCGCACAACAGATATAAATTAATTTTCAACTTGAATTCTCAGACATCGAGACCACTAGTCTAGTATGAAATTCTCATTTGTTTACACTCAGGGCTTCCACTGGTTCCTGCCAGCTTTGGAAGAATTTTCCCTTTTTGTGTCTTTTTTTTTCCTTCTTTTTTCCTTCTTCCTTTCTTTCCCACTGAGATCTCTATCTCTAGGGAGGGAGAGAGGGAAAAATAACTATCTATAACTATCTGTTGGTTGAAAAAATACATTCTAGGGTCTTTTCCCTGAACTTTCCATTTTCATTCACACATTTATAAATATATGTATGTATATTTATTCATAACCAAAATTAATTATCTGTTTGCTACTCGCTACCAGTTCCTAACTAAGTAAACTTAAACAATAAAATAAAATAAGGTAAAAATAATTACAACTCTCGGGGTGTTACATCTTCCCCCTCTCATACGAAACACCATCCTCGGTGTTTAATCCAATCCTCTAAACAATTCTGGATATATTTTTTGCATCAATTCCTCATCTTCCCAAGTGGCTTATTTTGGGTTGAAGTGCTTCCATTGCACTTTAACCTAGGTGATGGCTCACCTTCGGAGTGTTATTTCTCTCTATTTGAGGATACGCTGAGGTTTTATGAGGAAATCTCCATCTGGTTCGACCTATTACACAACCATACTACAATTAATTCATGAAAATTATCATATTAAGATCAAATTAAATCTTTTTAAAACATTACCTAAACATCCTACCAATGAATCACATGTCTAGGGTCATACACATATCGTTTTAACAATGAGACATGAAATACATTATGAACTTTTATATGACTTGGTAAAGCTAGCCTGTAAGCCACTGGTCCAATTCTTTCTAATATCTTGAAAGGACCACAAAAGTGAGGGGCAAGATTTGCACAACTAGTCCATCTCAAAGTGATTTTCTTGGGTTTGATTCACACATACACATGGTCTCCAACTTTAAACTCTCAATATGTTCTTTTCCGATTAGCATAAGCTTTATGCCTATCTTTAGCAACTTTTAAATTATGTCGGACTTTCTTTACTGTTCGCTCCATCTCCTCCAAAATTTATGGCCCTAGCATTAATCTGTTTTTAGGATTGTTCTAGTTTGTAGGTGTTCTACATTTCCTTCCGTATAACACCTCAAAGGGGATCATCTTTAAGGACTCATGATACCCATTGTTATATGAAAACTCTACCAAATGCAGGTATTCTTCCCATTTACTGGGTTGTTGCATAATATACATTTGAAGCATACCCTTCAAAACCTAATTCATCCGTTCAGTTTGCCCATTAGTTTGTGGATGGTATGCAGTGTTGAATTGGATTTTGGTACCCAGCCTTGTAAATAGGGCTCTCCAAAATGCATAGGTGAATTTTACATCTCTATTTGATATAACTACCTTAGGAATACCATGCAACCAGAACACTTCTTTCATAAAAATGTCAGCAATTTGAACGATCTTGAAAGTGGATTGTACCAAAATGAAATGAGCTACTTTACTGAGTTTATCCACGATTACCATGATTGAATCATTGTGCTTTTTAGATTTGGGTAACCCAGTAATAAAATCAAGTGTAATAACCTCCCACTTCCACTCTGGTATAGGTATTGGTTGAAGGAGGCTAGCAGGGTGTTGATGTTCAACTTTAACTTGTTGATATTCTATGCATTTTGTCAAATATTCTGTGATATCCCTGCACATTCCTGGCCAAAAATAATCTTTTTTAATGGCTAAGTTTTTTCTTTTTGGTATCCAGGATGGGCATTGTAAGGACTCTTGTGAAATTCATCCAAAATTAGTTTCCTAACTGAAATTTGGTTAGGGACATATATTATTTTCCTAAAAGTTAATAATTGATCTTTATTTATGTCATAGTCTGACTACTTTTCTTGGTTGTTAACTTGCTGAGCTTGCTGCCACAAAAATTTATATTCATGATCCTATTGGGTAGCCTCTTTAATTTGCTCCAGAAACTTAAATTCTATTTGATTATAATACAATTCATAAATACAATGTATCCTTCTACTTAATGCATTTGCGACATGATTTTCTTTGCCTTTTAAATGCTTGATGTCAAATTCAAATTCACTAAGGAAAGCATTCCACCTTGCTTGCTAGGCATTTAAATTAGGCTACTTGAAATAACTTGTCAAACTATTATGATCTATTAATAGCAAAATATTTTGCCTAGAAGATAATGCCTCCATACTTTCAGTGCATGGACTACGACAGTTAATTCTAAATCATAGGTAGAATATCTCTGCTCATTCTCTTTCAACTTTTGTGACTCATATGCAATCACCTTCCCATCTTGCATTAATATGGCCCCCACTCCTTCCAAACACGCATCTGTGCAAACCACAAATTCCTTATTTGGGTCAATAATTTTTAATACAGGGGTAGTAGTTAATAAATGTTTTAATTGTTCGAAACTTTGCTGACATTCATTGGTCCACTTAAAAAATTTCCCTTCTTTTGTAAGGAAGTGATGGGGTATGCGATCTAAGAAAATCCTTCTATAAAACGACAATAATACCCTGCCAAACCCATAAAAGATCGTATATCAACCACATTTTTGGGCACCGACCACTCCATAATGGTCCTGATCTTCTCGGGATCAACTGTTATTCCCTCAGCTAAAATGATGTGTCCCAAGTACTAAATCTGATTTTTATAAAAATCACACTTACTAAATTTTGCATACAACTGATGATCTCGTAATGTTTGCAATACTATTCGTAGGTGTTCCTTATGTTCTTCTAGAGATTTTGAGTAAATCAATATATCATCTATAAAGATCAAAACGAATTTATCCAAGAAAGGATGGAAAATGCCATGCATCAACTCATGAATGTTGCGAGCACATTTGTCAGTCCAAAGGGAAGGACTACGAATTCGTAGTGCCCATATCGGGTTATAAAAGTTGTCTTACACATTTCCTCATCCTTCACCCGAATCTAGTGATATCCCAATCGTAAATCAATTTTAGAGAAAATTGTTGCACCTTTGACTTGATCAAACAGATCGTCAATCTGAGGCAGAGGATATTTATTTTTAATGGTTAATTTATTAAGTTGCTTGTAATCAATGCACAATCACAATGTGTCATCCTTCTTCCTTACAAATAACAGTGGAGCTCCCTAGGGAGATACACTCGGGCGAATATATCCCTTATTAGTTTTGTTTTGATCTCTTTCCAATTTGATGTTCTACAACTTGATTTAGTTGTTTAAGTAGAATAAAATATGATTTTGTTATTAATGATTTTTTTCATGAACTATGCCTTATGGTATTTGTTATTAGATTTAGTATATTATCACATAATTTTATATTAATATCGAGTGAAAAATTTATTTGTCAATGAATTTTATTTTGGGTTATTCCTATTAATATATATTAAAAATTATATTTCAATTTCAATTTCATGTAAATTAACCAAATTTATTATTTTTAGTTTTATAGATCAATCCATGTATGTAACTTCAATATTTCTAACAAGCATTGTTTCTAATCTTTTGAATAGCTAACCTTGCGTAACATATTGAACATTGCAATGTGTAGTTATAAATAGAGATTAATGAAAGTTAACGTGAGTGTTTAATCTGGTTCTTGTTTGTTGTGGAGCATATTTTAATTGGGAATAAGAATATATATATATATATATATATATATATATATATATATATATATATATATATATATATATATATATATATATATATATATATATATATATATATATATATTAAAAATTAATTTATTCGTTCCAGTGTATCTCTTAGTATATTTTAATTGGAAATATATATATATATATATATCTATATATTAATTTATTCGACCTAGTGTAGCTCCCAGTATATTTTAATTGGGAATAAGAATAGCAAAATAATATTCTTATTTTGAACAAAAGGGGAAACCTCCTTTGCAACACATAAATGAACAATTTTTGGATGATACAAATGACAAGACCTCCTTGGTATATATAGGAGTCTAAGGGGGCACAATATAATTAGAGCCTACATAAAAATAATAATGTAAGAGCACAACAATAACACTAATGGGCTTCTATGGGGAACAACAATAACAATATGGGATCTACATGGGCACAACAATAACAATAGAGGGATACACTAATATTAACAATAAAGGGGCTACACTAGTATTATAAGGACCTATCATGACCATCTCCTTCAAAAAAGTGTTGTCCTCAATGCTTGAGCAGTTATGGATGCTTCTGTATAAAATTATCATCCTCCCATGTGGAATCTTCAATGAGTTAGTTCTTCCACTTAATGAGATACTCTGAAATTGATCGATTTCGTAGCTATCGGGTTCTTGTTTCCGTGACTGCTTCAGGATCCAATATGATTTTTCCTTCTTCATCAAGTTCTGGAAATTCTGTTTGAATTAGGATCTTGTCACCGAAAAACTTCTTTAAGTATGAGATTTGCAAAAATGGGTGTACTCGCAAAGATGCAGGAAACTCCAATTTGTATGCCAAAGTACCAATATTTTGCAACACTTTGTAAGGACTATAAGACTTGGGTGATAATTTATTATGCTTCTTAGCTTTGTTGAGGGACATTTGTTTGTATGGTTGTAGTTTTAAAAATACCCAATCGCCTACATCAAAACTTCTTCTACTGCGATGTTGATCTACCTTTTGTTTCATTCGATTCTGCGCCAGAGAGAGGTTATCCTTTAAGAGTTGGAGAACTTGTTGTTTATCCTCGATGTTATCTTCCACAGCTTGAACCTTAGAATTTTCTCTTAAAGATGATGTGATGGACAACGGATGATATCCATAAAGTGCCATAAATGGGGTCATTTTTGTTGTATTATGGAATGAAGTGTTATACCACCATTCAACCGGAGGTAACCACTTGACCCATTATGTTTGTTTATCAGATACAAAGCAAGAAAAATATCCTTCGGAGATTTTTTTCACTATCTCAGTTTGCCTGTCGACTTGAGGATGATAAGATGAGCTATAAGTTAATTGAGTACCAAGACAAGAAAATATTTCCGTCGAAATTTTTCTAGTGAAAATGGGATCTCTGTCACTTACAATAATCTTTGGCTTTCCATGTAGCTTTTTGAATTTTTTCCATAAATGTAGTAGCAATTGTACTGGCTTTAAAACGATGAGATAAGGCACAAACGTATGCATACTTGGTAAGCCTATCAACTACCACCACGGTGACACTCTTTCCTTTAGATTTGGGTAAACCTGTGATAAAATCCATTGAGACCTCCTCCCAACATTGACTTGGAATGGTTAAAGGTTGTAACATACCCAGGGTCTTAATTGTCTCAAATTTATTTTGTTTGCAAACCAAACATTCTTCAACAAACTTCTAAATATCAAATTTAAGGCCATCCCAAAAAAATTGCTTCTTAAACCTATGGTAAGTTTTTAAAAATCCTAAGTACCCTCCAAAGGGGGAGGTGTACAATTCCAAAAGAATATTCTGTTTAGGTTGGGAATTCTTACAGAGATATAAGCAATATTTGTATCATAGTGAATCAATTTCTAGATAAATGTATTAGATGTACTGGGATCTTGCTACAACTTTTGAATGAGTGTCCACATCTCTTCGTCATTATTCCATTCATCCCCTGATTCAGTTATCCAATCAGGTCGGATAATAGAAATGGCATAGAGAAACACTTCCACATACTCATCCTTTCTAGAGAGTGCATCTGCAACAATATTTTACTTCCCTTTTTGTAGATGCTTTCAAAGTCATAACCCAACATCTTTAAGACTCATATTTTCTACTCTTCTAAAGATAATCTTTGCTCCAAAAAGTATTTAATACTATCGTGATCTATTTTTACCTTGGATTGTCTTCCCATTAGGTAAGATCGTCATTTCTTTAGTGCATGTAGTATCACCAACATTTCTTTCTCATAAATAGGTTCTAGTAAATACTTTCCCTTGATTGAATGAATTTCAAAAGTAATTGGTCTTCCTTCTTGCATTAAAAAAACGCCAATTCCATTTCCCGAGGCATCACATTCCACAATAAATGTTTTTGTGAAGTTTGGTGTAGCTAAGACCGATGCTTGGCACATTGCATCTTTAAGATGTTAAAAGGCCTTAGTTTATTCTGGAGTCCAAGAAAATGCATCTTTATTTAGTAAATTTGTTAAAGGCATTGTTATTCTCCCATAATTCTTAAAAAACTTGCGATAATACCCTGTCAACCCGAGAAATCCACGAAGATGCTTTAGGGTTGTGGGAATTTTCCATTCCTTAATGGCTTTAATTTTGTTAGGGTCTACCTTAACACCCTCATGAGATACAGTATGACCCAAATCTTCTGAATCTTGTAATCAAAAGAAACATTTGGACATTTTTGCATATAATTATTTCTTATCCAATAGTTTTAGCACCCTGTCAACATGTTGAACATGATCCTTCCAAGACTTGTCGTAGATTAGTATATCATCAAAAAATACTAATAAAAATTTTCTAAGGGAGGGCTTGAAACTGGAATTCATCAAACCTTGAAATGTGGAAGGAGGATTAGTAAGGCCAAAAGGAATGACCAAAAAATCATAATGACCTTCATGAGTTCTGAATGTTATTTTCAGAATGTCTTCAATCTTAATTGTAATTTGATGATATCTTGAATGAAGCTCCAACGTGGTAAAGTACATTTCTCCATGTAATTCACCTAAGAATTCATCAATGATAGGATTGAAAAATTTATCTTTAATAGTGAGTTTGTTGAGCTCCATATAATACAGACACATATGCCATGATCCATCCTTCTTGTGCACCAATACAACTAGAGCAGAGAAAGAGCTTTGACTAGGTTGAATTATACCAAACTCTATCATTTATGCAACCATACATTCAATTTCACTCTTTTGGGCATAAGGATATTTGTAAGGCCCGATGTTTGGAGGAACACTTCCTGGAATCAATTGAATAACATGATGATAATCACGAATAGGTGGGAAGCCTTTGGGAGTCTCAAATAACTTAGAATGACTATCCAAGGCTTTTTGGAGATTAGGAGACATAGATGATATCGATGTGTGAACCTCTAGTGAGCATAATTGTGAAATTACACCCCGTTGTTATTTATTCAAAATCTTTTTCATGCCATTAGAGCTAATTATTTTCCTATTTTCCCTACAATACCCCTTAATTCAATTTCCTTTCCTTCCCAAAAAAAATTAAAAAAAAGTTCTTAAAAAATTAAAATCTATTGTCCCCAAATATTATAGCCATTGGACTCTTAGTACAACATCAACACCAACCATTGAAATGGAAAGAATTGGACTATTAAATACATATCCCCCCATGGTTAGCTTGTTATTATGGAACTTTCCACAAAAATTTATAGTTCCTCCATTTGCAACCATCAATTGACACTCTAGTGCTGGATATAGAAAGCAGTTCAATTCCTTGGCCATATTACAATGAATAAAATTATTGGTACTACCCGAATCAATCAATACTATTACCTTTTTATTTTTGATATATCCTTCTATCTTAAGAGTTTGAGGAGTGGTAATTCCTGCCAATGCATTACAAGATATGGTAAGATTCATTTGTTCTTTCTCTGGGGTTGGTTCCTAGAGTATATCCTCTTCTTCTGATGTTTCTTGTTCATTTTCTTCTTGCTCTTCACAATCTATGTAAAATAATTTATTCTCAACACGTTTCTTACCTTTTGTGTATTTGCTATCAATATTGTAAAAAATCCCTTTTTCTCTTTTTTCCTCCAATTGTTGTGGTGTCAACCTTGTAGGTTGTGGAAGACTAGGAGCAACAACACTTCCATCTTTGTATTTGTGGGAGGTAGAATTCCTTATTTCAATCATTTTACTTTCAACTTTTCTTTTCACCCTGAGTGCCTTTTCCAATGAATAAAGTTTCCAAAGGTGAACCTCATGTTGGATAAGTCCCTATGAAAACATCAATCCTATGCTCCTTGGAATATCAGTTACCCTGATATTCAATATTTGTAAGTCCTCAATGTGCTCCACCATTGAACACTTTCGTTTGAGATTTATCAATTAGCTAAAGAAGGTGTTTCTCTTTGTATTGTCATAATGTGCTATCATTTCTTCCATAAAAAATGACCAAGTCACAAGTGGTTTACTAGAACAAATCCATTGATACCATCCAAACTAATTGGGTTTTAAATATAAATATGCAATGCGTACCTTTTGTGTGTTTTTCACATCATGTAGATCAAAATATTGCTTCATCTGTAGTATCCATGTTACTGGATCCTTGCCATCAAATTTCGTCATATCGATATTTGGAATGTGTTTGGTATTAAATCCATAGTTCAAGTCTCTGAAATCATGATTAACATTACTTTTGTTCTCATTGTGAATTTCATGGAATACCTTTTCTCCATTACGAAGCATTCCTTGTAGCAACTTTGTCAAACCTTCCTTCAAATCTTCCATGTTTGCTTTTAAACCATTCTTCATACCATCCATATTAGCTTCCATGTATACTTTTAATCCATCCTTCAAACCTTCCATGAATGATTTTCAACTATTCTTCAAACCATCCATCATAGCTTCCATTTCATTTCTTTTACTCTTTGTGAGAGCGATTTTTTTTGCACTTGGCCGCGTAATTTTGAATATCATGTTGCATTTATTCCTCTTCTTCATGAGATATAGTAGAGATATTTGATTTCTTACTAGGAGTATCCATTTTTTTGTTTCGAGGCATATTGGAATCAAATAATGATATCTATTCTTTATTATTCCCTTTGAATTACTTTAGACTGATTTTTCAAACAAAACTTATGCAAGTTTAAAAAAAGCACACCTTTTTCTTCTTGTTTTTTGGAGCTTGATATTGAAACCATTGTATCTCTGAAATTTCAGCCTCCCAAGGTCTAAAATTTGGTCCTGTATTACCACTATGAGTCTTCTTTCCAATGCCACAAGTCATACCAATATTGGATTCTTCAATATAAATTTATGCCAAGTATCCAAAGTTGACTTGATTATGGAATGTTTCAGTAGAGTGAACTTGCATGGGATGCCACATGTCACTGTTTCAATCTTCAACCCTGAAATTAATATACAAAAAACTACATTTTGTGTGCTTTCTGTGACTTTTTACAGAATTCAAATATGATGCTTGAAAGGAAATTTGTGACGATTTTCTCTATGTTACCTGTTTGAGACTGAATTATGGAGCATGCAAAAACCCTAACTTATTCTAACCATATCTCAGAATATATAACAAACCAAGACCTGAAATTACTAAACGAAGTTCATCACAATTTCGTCTCCATGTGGTCAAAATTTTAGCTTTTGAAGCTTCGTAGAAGAAACATTATAGAGAAAATTCCAAGAGGGTTTCTTTGAAGCAGTGAAACCATAGAATCCAAATCTCTAATACCAAATGTTATGCAGCCAGATCACAAAACAGAGGAAAAGATAGATCAATGAATTAAAAATTAGCCTCTTCAAGGGGAAACCTCCTTTACATCACATAAATGAATAATTTTTGGATGATACAAATAACAATACCTCCTTGGTATATATAGGATTTTAAGGGGTCACAATATAATCAGAGCGTACATAACAATAATAATGTAAGGGAATAACAAAAAAAATAGTGGGATTATATGGGGCACAATAATAACAATATGGGGTCTACATGGGCCCAAAAATAACAATATGGGGCTACAATAACAATAAAACTAAGGGGGCTACACTAGTATTATAAGGACCTAACATTTGGGCTCAGGTTTATGGGCACCCAAGGTTTTTCCCATGATATACATCTCCGATGTAGCCTATTTAAAGGATAGAAACATCATGTTAATTTTTATTGCTGGCTAGTGAGATCAAACAACAGTGTATTTAGACACCACCACTTCTCTCAGTGCTCTGTGATCTCAACATATGGTTTCAAAGCCAGAGTGGTAAGTATCAAAGCCTAGTGAATGTCAGAGCCAAAGTGGTGAGTATCAGGGCCTAGTGAATATGAGAGCTTAGAATTGAGTGTAAAGCATGAATAGCCTAGTAATATATTTTTGTTTTGAAAGGTTGTGGTTGCTCTTATAAAAGGGAATGATGCTTTTTGATGAGAAATTTCATTAACCAGGTGAAATCGTGATGAAATTCCAAATCAAGGTATGGATCAAGCAAGATATAGTGAACGAGAGAGGTGGTATGGACATGAGAAATAAATGAATGGAGATAAAGTCAATAGTGCTAACGTTAATGAAGGATCCAGTTTGTTATAACACCCTAAGCATTTTGGTATAAGGAATTTTCCTAGGAAGTTGTAAGACTTGATATTTAAGAAAACATGTTGTGTGAGAGCACACATAGTTGTAAGGCCTTAAGAGATTGCTTAGGAATAAATGAAATGCAGTGGTGCAAGGAATTTTCAAGTTATGGAATGGACCACTTGGAGAGGCATCAAGGTGGCAGGTGTACTGGTATCCTAGCTTGAAGGGGGTAATGTGAAAACTCAAATGAGATGGATGTTGATGAATGGGACCAGGTCAATCTCCTGGAATCAAGTTTAAGGGCGTGGTTGCTTGGGTTTTTCTAGTAAAATTGACTCAGTCAAGTTACTGTGGTTTTTGGCTCTAGGTTTATGGGTACCCTGCATGGTTTTTCCCATGGTATTCATTTCTGATATAGCCTATTTAAAGGCGGGAAAAATCAATGTTAATTTGTCTTGTTGGCCAATGATATCAAACAACAACGTATTTAGAAACCGCCACTTCTCTCGGTGCTCTGTGATCCTAGCACAAGAAAATGGAGATATATATTCATTATTTTAATTAGTTATTCAAAGCCAAAATAAAAATTAGCAATGAAATATTAAGCTTAAATATCAAAACCTAAAAAATCATACAAATAAATTCTCTTTTTTAAATAATACTTTAAGAAACTTTTAGTTCAAATAAAACAATTCACTAACCACCATCTTCATTAATACATGTTCTATAAATAAATATTGTTACAATACAAGGAATTGTTTGATGCAATAAACTTTGAAAATGAGTGACAAACCAATTTCACAATTGTCAAATAGTATAACTTTAATATGGGGAATGGCGGGTTTGTGGAGGTTATTAGATCATGAAGAAAAACATAAATGATTTTTGCTTTGAGTCTAGGACAATCCATAAACAAATAAGTCAAGGCCTATGCACTTCTCCAATATCTCCTCCTTGCAAAGGAATCTAGCATCAAATAGTTGATTTCTATAAGGGACTCAAGTGTTATCATCAATTCGATGATTGTAAAATCAATTCTAATATATAATAAGATTACATTTATCATTTCTTGAATTAACAAGGAGGTTAAAACATGTATCAAGGTTTCATTATATTGAGTCTCGAGAGAATTTAATTCTTAATATGTTTAGTTTATTTTAAAACTAGAATGAGAATTTATATTAAGTGAAATATGTATTTTGATCACAAGGATTACATCAAAACCATGGGGGATTCACGGGGGGAGGAATACCATACCACATGCGTTCATATTGGGGGATATATATTAAGGAAAAAATGACATAATATATTGTGCATATCATAGGGGGTAAAGGGATTTTATATGGTGTGTATAAAAAATGGAGCTCAAGGTTAATGAAAAAAAAATAAAGGGGTATAAAAAATGTTAATGAAAAAAATGGATATCTACAATATCTAGTGAAAGTAGGTTTTTTAAAATTGGGAAGGTGTATTGGGTTCGTATTTGTAGGGGGTTAAATAAAGTGAATTTTTGAGCTATTTTCTAATATGTAGTCAAATTAGGGGTATTGTTTAATATGCCATGAACACATAAAGTATGTCATAGGTTCATTGAGTGAAGCCCCCATGATAAAAACACATCAAAATAGAGAGATTATTGGTTGGATGGTTTAGATAAAAGATTCTTCTGACCAAACTATAACCTCAAAATGCTAGCAAGAGACTACTAGAAGGTGCAAAAATTTCCAAAGAACTCCTAAAATCCTAAAAGCTTTTACAGCCACAGACATCATGATGAAAAGAAAAAACATCATGGGAAAAAACCATTCCTATATCTAGAGTTGGTTTAGTTAGATTCAAGATAGTTAGTTGAGGGGAGCTAACAAAAGTACTTGTCGAGAAATGTTTTGAATGTTGATGTACCATAAAGAGCTAAATTTATTCCATTTCCTGACGTAGAGTGAAGATTTAATCTTTTGAATTATGTATCAAACCTTGATGTTCTATTATGATTTCCATAGAGGAAGTTAGACTGGAAACCAACTGATTGTGATTCAGTTGGAGAACGAAAATTCTTGTTGTATTTTTTGTAACTATTCATGTACATGATCATATAAGGTTCATGATATTCATGATTATGGGGTTGTGACCAATGAAATATTTCTCACTTTCCATGTATTTTTGAGTTACACTATTATCTTTTCCTCCAATGGCCCAAAATCTGTCCTTACAGTTTGAGGAAAGCTAGTCAGGCTAACTAAAACAAAAGATGTAACACACTTCGAAACCCAAGCCAACTAGGTTATGTTACATTTTCCAAGATGTGTAAATTCAACTTACGACCTTAGAACATGTTTTTAAAGGTGTATTAGAAGCCCAAACTAGAATAATCGCATAAAAATAATGTTACATGCATTTATAAGTACAAAAAAAAAAGGAAATAAGAACAAAACCAAGAGATAAGGGTCAAGATGTAGCACCAAGTGTTTTAATAGCTTTTTTGCACTCAATAGAGACTTGATGACTGATATTTTATAGATCTCTTAAACTGGCAATTGGCCACATATTCAAAAATTGAAATGAATTAGTTACACATTTTGAGATGTCATAGATGACCATATCCATACCTTTCTTGCTAATGGAATGTTTCCTAATTACTCAGCACAAGTAAGGTGAGACTAAATCGATTCCAATTTCTCTTGCAAACACCCATATTTATCATGAATAACAACAAATTTGAATTTCTCTAGAACATACAATTGGTAGAATTGAAAAAGTAAACTATCTTCACACTACAAGGATACATACTAGGGGCCACATAAGGCACGATCATTGATGAATGCAAATTGTTTATGATTTGGTTGGTTATCTTTATGATTTTCTTACAATCAAAAATGAAAATATGACACAAGAAATTCTGAGATATAAGCTGAAGAATGGATGCTTGCATTGAACATAATCATTTGTACAACAATATGGTATATCATAAACCCTTAAACCCATGAATTATAATGTTGTTGAAGCTGAAGAAATTACAGAAGAATCCTTAAAGCCATTAAAATATGGAATTTACAAATCTGAAAAAGAATTGAAAAATATAGCTAGTACAAATCTAAAAAGAAAATAGGCTTTATCTTTTGCAATCATTGATGCTGGACCCCAAATTTTCAGTTTTCCAAGAAACTCATGGAGTATTTGTCTTGAGCTTAATTTTAGATTTGGAAATGAAGAGGTATGTGAATAGCCCTAAAAGACTAAGTGATAAATCCTCAATTCGATTTCCTGCATGGAATACAAACAATCAACAAATCATGTTATAAAACTATGCATATTTGAATGACATGGAGGTTTTAAAAATTGAATATTGTGTGGGAGAGTTCATGAACAACTTGGTAAGGAGAGATAGAGAAAGAGGAGAAGAAGTGGAGCAGATTTGGGAAGGAGAATCAGAGAGGATAAGCAATTGAAAAGAGAGAAAAAAATTAATTTTAGAACATAGACAAAGACAAGGTAACCAATAAAATCAATTTCTATTTTCAGAGGGGATAGTTGTTTCCTTTTAGGTTGTCTCATGAAAAAGTGCAGGTTGTAGCCTATCGAAGAGGAAATAGGAGCCTCCTTGCAAGTTGTATCTTGTTGAAGACATTCGAGGCAGTAGCCTCATGTAGGTAGTGTTCTGCAGAAATTTTTGATGTAATAAGGGGAGTAGGAGATTGCCTTCACATCATTTCAATCAAAATTCATGGTTTTTCCCTTTCGTTAATTTTTTGCATCTCATTGACAACTTCCAATCATGGGACTAGATTCCTCTCTCTGAGAGGATCAATTTTTCCTATTGAAGCACTCAAGTTGGATAAGGGAAAGTGTATTTTTGAAGAAAAACCTACGTGTGCACAAAAGGATGGGTCGACCCAAAAGAGAAATTGGAAACCCTCTAATGGCTATAAATACAAGTAAAATAACCCTCATTTTGACATCATCATGATCATTATTCTTTCTTTGGTTTGGAAATTCCAGGTCTAAGGTGGTTCACGGAGATTGGTTCGTATAGATCCGAAATCGCAAGATCCGAAGCTCGCACATGAGATCTAAGGTTTTAGTTTCCAGTCACAGGGATAACACAAGCGTTTTTTGGTTGCAACCACAAGAATGTAGACTCATGAGTGTGGTTGGAGGGTTCCAGCCACATGCACAAACACACTCTATGTGTGGTTGGAAACTAGGGTTTGATTTTTTAGTTGGCCATAGTTGACCACAAAATTTGGCAACTGACCACAAATAGTGACAATTGACGACAAGCTTCTGTATCAGGGTTTTGATTATTAACATTGTTGGGTTCATCTCTTGGATTTTGTTTAGTTTATTTTTGCGCGTAGTTTTGTGGTTGAAGATAGGGATCATTGTACTCTCTCTTTGCTAAAACATTCAATGACAATATAATAAGAAGAAGAATTTGTAAGGATTTTCTCCCTTGTGGGGTTTTCCCCTAGTCTTCGACAAATCCCGATGTCTCTATGTGTGAATACTTTTCTTCTATTGTTCCTTTATGTTCCAATGCATTCATGGTGATATTTTTCTTTCTATATAATTGCATATGTCGCTGAATAATGTTGTAAAATTGAATAATATTATGATGTTGTGGGCTGAATTTAATATGTAAATGAAGAAATGCAATTATCTAAAGAAAAGAACAATGTAGCCCTAAGAAAAATTAACACCTTTATGGGTTTCCACACATATATGGTGTCTTTGTGTGTTGCATGTTGAATTTCTCACAAGTGTGAATGCTATTGAATTCAATATTATATGTTGAATGAAAATGTATCCCTGATAACTGCAAAAGAAACAATTAAGAGCTGAATATATACATAAGTCATTAGCTGCAAAAGAAAATACTTGAGAGTGAAAAAATATCTTGTATTGATTGTTTAAAAAGACATAATCATTGATTCACCCCCTCTCAGTAATTGCCAAGTATTCCTCACAATATACATTAACAAATAATTTTTCTTTGTTTTCTTTTTTTTTTTCTTTTTTTTTTTTAAGGGTAAAGCATGTGTTTAGGTTCTCTCAAGTGTAAGGTTGGATATTTATGAGGAATACAAAATATTATTACCTTGTCATTGATTTTTCACCAAATTGGGGTTTTACCACATATATTTGGTGTACTTTCTCTTCTCTTGTCTCTTTCTTACTTTGATTAAATGTTGTTATTATAGGAGGATAGTCTAATTTTAGTGTTTAACATTGTTGTATGTTTATTCTTATGTCTCAATATTCTAACATGGTATCAAATATGGTTACTATTCTCTAACTCCTTTACTGATTTTTACACAAGAACATTTTCTTCAACTTGCTTTTAGATCTTACTATTTTGTAATTTTATTGTCAAATCTAGTAACCCTTAAGAATTATCTTTAAATTTGGGCATTTTGCTTCAAATTTGAGTGTTTTTTTAATGATCCCAAAACTGTCTTCAGAATAAAGGAATCAACTAAGATTGACTATTTGTTCATCAAAATTGACTTTGGTTTTCCCATATATTAATTAATTTTCCTAGATTAGCCTAAGAAATTTTATTTTTTTATAATCTAAAGTTTTGAGGCACTTTTTTACATTTGTTGGCTACCATGCCTATCTTTTTAATGAACCTAGTTTTTCTTTCGAAGATAATATCTTTTGATCAGAGAGACCATTTTCTGTGAATTGTTTTTTGCTATGTGTGGTTTTCCTTTGTCTTGTTTCTCGATCCCTTTCCTCATTTGTCCACACACCATAAGGAGTTGTACAAAATTTGTATGGAACAATATATTTTTTTACATTGTGGTCATGAGAATGTGTAGATGATTCATGTGGATCCAGAAAGACTCAGAAGTCAGCGAAGACTCAGAAAAGGCTCAAAAATAAAAGTTATCATAGTTCACCCAAAATAGGACCAAATGATAGAGCTTGTCCTTCTGATTCCAATGGTGCAAATGAAACTCAAATATGAGTTTGTATGCTCAATATATTCACGTTAAAGTTTTGGTCAAAATAGGCCCCTAGCTTAATTTGGTAGACCGCCAACTAAATCTGGAGCCCAACTAAAAACGTTGAACCCGCCAAATTTGGGGAAATTAACGAGGCAAAAAAATTACACTTTGCGGTGACAGATTCCGACGAAGAAAAAGGTGAAATTATCACCTACTTAAAATGACCAGTGACCCGAAAAATATAACGGGAAACATTTAACCAATTTGTCTTTAAAATAGAATTAAAAAAAAAAATGGGTAGCAAGCTGCCACTCCCGCCACCCCCAGCCACCATTATATATGTAGTATAATATGGGTTTGAGGCTTGCATATTTGACCTAGTACCTCACCCGCCACATGATAGCCACCAATTAAAATAGGGTCGACGAAATTCGAACCCACCTGGCCTAAACAGTCGACCCTCCATTGTAACAACTCGCCAAAAAAACAATTGGAGCCATTCAAAAACGACGCAACAGAATGCAACCAAATGGAGAGCCCGCAGGATTCGACTATGGGTGGGCCCTGAAACAGTGGGGGCAAATTTCCAACTGGCCAACGATCCAACTTTGAAATTAATGCCCCATGAAATATAT
This sequence comes from Pinus tabuliformis, assembly GCA_031772625.1. Classification (NCBI taxonomy): domain Eukaryota; kingdom Viridiplantae; phylum Streptophyta; class Pinopsida; order Pinales; family Pinaceae; genus Pinus; species Pinus tabuliformis. The sequence goes on along the minus strand of CM062817.1, from coordinate 2,011,906,669 downwards.
ATATACCTGACTTTTCGTTCGCCCAGGCAGGGAGGAGGCAACATGGAACCCAACAACAATGGAACCATGATGGCACATTTTTTGAGATAAAATATTTCTAAGAATATTCCTTTCTAGAGAATGTTGAGGAATCTTTGAGATTACCTTGGAGGCTGATTTTTGACAGAGGAAAAAGTATGCCAACTTATACTCATTTTTCTCAAAATTTCTCAAAAAGCACAATGGCAAGATTAGTTTCCTCATTTGAGCAACGGATTTTCATTCAACTTGCAGAGAGGAATCTTTATATAATCTTGAGGAATCTTTGAGATTCCCTAGAGGCCCGAAAACGACTATTTCAAAACCAAGATGAATTTGTACTCATTTTACTTAGTTTTTTGCAAGGACCACAGTGGTAAAGCCAAATTTTTCAGCGATCTCTAGAAAGTAATCTTTGAGATTCTTGGGTGCCCATAATTGATGATGTCAGAAAGGGTCAAGTTTATAGTCATTTTTTATGATTTTTATGCAAGAAATTCAACAGTGTAGTCCATTTCTTCAACAAAGGTGTGAATTTTCAGGCCATCCTAGGAAGTGGAGGTATAATGTGTCTTTTGCACATGCATGTAATTTGATTTCACTGAAGATTAATGAATGAAGCCTCCCCACTTTGAGCAGGTCCCAAAGACGTAACCCACACTAGCCGAACTCTGTTATCAAATTGTTTGTGTTTTTTCTTCTCATGGTTGTCATTTATTCCCACTTCTTTTATGTGTATGCATCTTATGGTTACATGCTCTTTTAAATGAAATTTGGTATGCATCTTTGAAGTAAAAATTTCCAGATTTGTAGACATCATTGTAATATATTTGGACAACATTGATCAAAGTTGTGCTTGTAACTTCTTCACCCTAGAAAATCCATTGACAATCATACAAAAAATATTACAACAATTTATATCATTCATCTATGAAAATGGAGTTACTATCATTATCAAAGTCTAAAATTGCCAATTTTTTCTATGAAAAGCCTACATTGATCAATCAAGTGATATTGCATACCATGTGATGTAATAGCTCTCATGATTTGGGGTTTTCTATAGGGAAAATGGTGTGTCCCCATAATAGGAGAGAGGGCAAGTGTGGTGATTCTCTTGAAGTGATTTGGTTCTAGCAAGCAAAAATATCTATGAGTTCATCTGAGATTTCTGTTCACCACGAATAGTAATTGCTATATGGTTTATTGACATACTATTATTTGATGTTCACAATTCTCCATTACATGCCAAAAAAGTTGTATAGTTCCCATTGGTCTTTCTCATTCCATAGGAGAGTTGTGAAAGCATTGTATGGTTTTTGTTTTGTTTTGTTTTTTTGTTTTTTTTTTCTTTTGTTGCAGGTAATTTACAATCCGATATTTGCAATCCTAAATATTTGTGGAAAATCTTCAGTTAGGTAAGTTACTTCCAAATTCCTCATAGGTAAGAAAAAAAAACAATTTATTCATCATTTCTTCTAGTCATAAGTTTATGATCTATATTTTCTTGATGGTTTACTTTCTTTTTTTATTCATTTTAATGACTTCAGAAGTAGCATCTATTCCTAAGTTTTGGGTTCTAACTATATTTCATGGAAGAGAAATACGATAGATATTTTCAAGAGAAAGAATCTATAGTGATTAGTTAATGGTGAACATAAGAGACCTACTAATTCTAAAGACTTGGTTATATTGGAAAAATGATGTGATCAAGCAAGATAATCATTGGTTAAATGGTTTCATATAATCTTCAGGTACATATTGAGGATAAATATAGCCCACTTTAGATATGGAACACTTGAGCTTCTTTATTTGATAAATTTGATGATGTATCTACTTGCTACCTTAAAAAAGTTATTCATGAATTAGATCCTAAATATGTGATAGTATGCAATTATTTCTTATTGAACTTAAAACTCTAAATGAAAAGCTACATAATTGTGGCAAAGATTACAAAAAAATTGATACAACCCTAAAAATTCTTGTCAAATACAAATTGTATTCTTCTTTTGATATGTTCATCCAAACTAGAAATAGAGAAATTGAAATGTTTAAAGGATCTATGCCACCTAGATTTGATTATTTTTGTAAAGGTTTGATTAATTAGCTAAAAAATCCAGTTGTTTTAGGATAGTTAACTCCTAATACAAATTTAATGACACATAATAAAAATAATCCTAATAATTTTTTTAATAAAAATATTAAATCACATGTTAAAGGACCTTCCCAACACTCTTCTAATGATGCTTGTGATGATGCTAGTAAAAAGAAGTGTTTAATCCTTGTAAGCATTGTGGAAAAAACAACCACCCTAAAAATATTTGTGCTAAATGGAGATGTGAACTTGCTAAAGCCTACTAGAAATCCTCCGTTGAACAATGGATCGCTCTGTATGCCTATTCTATTCAACCAGGTAAATATTCTTTATCGATGGAATGAATTATGGATTATGATGCTTCTAACCATATGTATGTTATTGCTTCATTGTTTTCTTATTAGGACACTCACAAGTACACATCACAAAAAAAATCTATTGGTGACGGTAAACAAATTTTAATAGTAGGTTATGGTAATGTTAAATTTCCTAATGGTACATTGGAATATGTTTTTAATGTTTAAGGCATGTCCAACAACTTGTTTTCTATTGATCGTTCATGTCGAAAATGTTATAAGTTTGAAGTGTGGCCAAGTAAGTATGTTCTTAAAGTTATCAAACATCATTTCAAAGCAATTTTCTATAGTCAAGTTAATTAATATCTTGCTTTATGTAAATTTGCTTGCTTTCGTTCAACCAAAAATCAACCATTTTATTCCTATGTTTCTCATGCTTATGAATAAAATAAATAGTGACACAAAAGATTAGGTCACTTGTATTATGGTAAAATGTAAATGTTATCTAAAATGGTACCTGGCTTACCTCCTATTTCTACCACTAAAAGTGTTTGTGAAGGTAATATGCTAGGTAGAAATCATATGAAAATGTTTGATAAAGGTAAATCTTGGAGTGCTAGAAAACAATTGTGTGTTGTTTACTATAACCATCATTTGATTGGTTTCAAGCCAATATACTCCAAAAAAAACATACACACAAGTTGATTCCAAAACTTGCATGCACTGCAAATAGCTACCATTAGAGGAATTTTAAGGTAAAAAATGAGCCTCAAAACAAAAAATATATTAACAAAATCAAATTTAAAAGAACCAATAAGATTCAATATGATGATGTCATCTGAGGGATAAATATTTTTTAAGGGAAGAGAAAACTACTTTTTATTGTATTTTTTGCTTCTCTCCTTATAAGTTTACTCAAACGTCAAGTGTAGGCACTTGTTGGATGCAAAATTAAATTTATCGTCCAACAATTACCCACTTTGCATATTTTTGAGTAGATCCACCCCAAAAAATTTTGAAAATACATGAAGAAAATGTGTTCCATTAAGAAACTTGTTTTTTGTTAATTTGTTATTTTCTTAAGTGTGGGTCTACATAAAATATGCAAAGTGAGTACTCACTAGACGCATAATTTAATTCTAGATCCAATGGGTATCTACACTTTAATTTTAGTAAACTTATAAGGAGATTAGCTGAAAATACAATAAAGAAAAGTAGTTTTCTTTCTTTTTCTCTAAACATTCATAGCTATTTTTGTTTTTTGTTTTTGAGGAAATGTCCAGGCAATTCTACTTGAATGGATCACATCCCGATGGTTTATTAACAGAGCCTAACCTCGAGGGTCGAGGAGAATTGACATTGTGACCTCCCATTAGTGAGGTGCTTTAGCAATGTGAACTTGACCAATTGAGCTAACCCACGAGGCTTCATTACTCTTATTTTATTATTGTAACTATTATTTTATTATTTTCTTTAGGAGACCCCTTTTAGACCTCAAAATTCTCATAATGGACCATTTCCTCCCAAACACATGAATATGCATAATTATGGCATGGTTACAATGATATCAACGAGGAGAAAGAGAGTTTGTATTTGGAATTTTGCTTGAACATATGTATGTATATCTCTTCAACCCTTAAGCACCGTACACTTAGATATACAATGTGTGTTTCTTATTTTGGCATATATAAATTATAGAAGTGGACTTATTTTTCTTGGTTAAGCATTGGCCTTAGCTTTGTGAAGCCAAAAAACCAAGCCTTGAAAGAAAATCCAAAAAAAATCCATTCATCTCAATGGATGGATTCACCTAAAGAAGCTTGAACTCAATTCCCACAAAATTGTTAAGACAGTGACAATCTTAATTCTACAACAAGGAATCCATGTTGGCAAGATGGACAAGCCATAAGCCTACCCTCTATAAGTAAGGTGTGCAACTTGGATTTTCGTGTATGAGTTTAAGAGAGTAAGTCCACAAATTATAAAATGTATTATATGCCATGAAGCTTATACTAGTGAAAGTGGCTCCACAACTATCGTAACGCCATCGTTTAACGTATTGGTTTTTACCTTTAATGGTTGAAAAACCTATCATAACTCAATTTTCAATCAACAATGAGGACATCAATCATTTATCATAATTTGGGAATTTCAATTGATTAATCATCATTATTCAAGGAAAACCAAACCACAAAAAATGATCCACTAATGATTCATAAGGGGGTAGACTTCACCCCTACCAAATACTTTTGGATCTTGGGTCATTAACTTATTTTCTTATGTATGAGGAAGATGAGCTCTTATTCAATAAAAAATAGTGTTATGTGAAACCCCAAGACCAAAAGCATGTTCAACCTAGATAATATCTACAAGAATGCTAGTTCCCTTTGTGGTCATCATTGAGGCTACCTCTAATGGGGTCATGTACTTTCTAGTAGCATTTAGCCTTAGTCCCACACATAAAACCATATACTTCTCTTGGTTGCAATTTAAATATATAGAACGTAAGAAAACATCCTGGGTAAGAGGTAAATTGCAACTAGGTATAGTACCTTGATTTCATGGATGAAATTAAATGTAAGTGGATACTTGCAAGTACACGACTTCTACCTAGCTTCGTTGATGAATGAGAAGAGAGAATATTGGCTATCTTGGGGATACTATAGGGGTTAACACTTTCCTTTTGGTACTACAATGAGACATAAAATTTGGGGAGGTAGGTGCAAAGTGGGCGGGGTCTTATTAAAATCCCTATAGGAACAATATCACTATTGTATACTTTGGGTCTCAATTTTAAATCAAATAATTTAGTGGAAACTTATGTATTAATGCAAGGAATAAAGTCAATAGTTAAAGCTAATATTCACTATTTAATCATCATACGGGATTTAGAGTTCATCATTGGAAAAATGGTTTCAAATATTGTTGTTTTTTTATCATACTCTTAAGTCAATACTAAAGAGGGTTAAAATATAGGTCTTTTACTTTTATAATATTGGCTTCTTCCATGTATTCCAGGAAAATGATTAGGTTGTAGATTATTTTGCTAATAACACCACCCTCTTAAAAGAGGGTGTTATCAACATCAATGGAAAGCAAGACAATCTACCCATCCCATAGTATCAATACACGGTATAGTATTGTATCAAAGATTTAATGTGTTACATGACCTAGCATGTGATCATCACATAATATCATAGGAGTAGTTATGAGATGAGACGAGGGGCTCATTGTCACATGTGCTCAATTATGTAATCACATGCTTATGTATTTGAGAGTAGTGTTATTCTTAGTCACAGTGGGATTAACTGGTTGACATTTGGAGGAAGCAACATTGGTTCATTGGAGCCCTGGAAAGGTTCATAGTGGTGTTCAATTTATCGCTTATGAACTTTGGTGAGTTGCTCCCTTGAATTTTGGGTTTAGAGGGCTCCTAGTTGTTGACTTTGGTTTTTCTTTTGGAAATTATCTTGGTTCAATCTTGCTTCATTTTTCATATGTTCCTACTCAGATATTTCTTAATAGTGCATCTGATATATGCTCCTTTTCTTGAGAGGGCACAAGCTCGTTTCGAATTGTATAGTTTCGATTGGTGCTTTTTTTTTGTCTCTCTCAATCAATTTTCTTACTTGTTCTTGCTATGAAAGTTTGCTCTTTAAAACTTTAGTGAATGTCTCCAATTCCTTTTGGTGTGGCAATTTTGACTTCTATCTCCTCTCTAAGGTATCTCGCTCTTTAGTGCATCTAGGCATGACTATTCTATGATGTTTAGGAGATTGGATTAGTTTTGTTTGCGTCACCTGACAATGAATTATTGGGAACTACATGAGATTAAGAGGGCTTTGAGAAAGGATGAAGAAGGCATCTAGGTCAATATTCGCGTAAAATACGAAGATTCATGAGAATGAACATGATGTGGTAACTTAGCAACAATTATGGCCACACCTGTACATCAATAGCAGCAAATGGAAATCTTGGAAGCAATGTAATATGTTGCAAAGTATGTTGATTAACATTAGGAAAGGGGATCATTTAGGAGCACCAAACCAAATCCAATTGGTGAATTCCAATTGTGGGAATTTGAATAAAGAAGCAATAGTCTATCAACTTAATGATGTAATGGAAATTTACTCGCTAACTCCAATGGCGAGAAATGCAACACTACCGGAGGTGGCAAGTACACAAGCTATTGATTTTCATGTTTTGCAAGGTTATTATATTCTCTAGTTGTTTTGTAAAATATACAACTTTGAAAATCACTAAATTATTTTTCCTTTGGATATGATAAGGCTACCAAGTGGCACATAGATAGAATAAAAATTTGCTAAACGGTGGTCAATAGGTGATAATTTTTTTGCGTTGCCGCTAAAACTAGCCGAAGCCATCCGGTCCATTTGAGCGTCCCTCCATATAGCCACAAAGAACGAATATTTATTTATACAAATGAAAGATGTTGGGATTGTGATAGTGACAGTGACGTCCCCCTCATATGGTGGGAAGTTGCAATCACGACTAATGGAGCACTGCCATGCATGATATGTTGACTTTGACTTTATATCCACAAGATCTATGATTATTTGTTGTGCATTTATGATTATTTGTTGTGCTCGAAATGTCTATATTACTTTTATATCCTTTTAAATGTGTATATCACTTTTTATAGTATGATTTTAAACAATATAGTTTTATATTCGTGTAATTTACAATATTCCCTTAAAGGAAAATTGTTAAAAAATAGATAGTTCCACTTGGAAGGTTGTGAGCAATTTTAAATCACTTTATATTGTTCACCAAATCAAGTTTCATTATTAAATGGAGAAGAAATGTAAAAGTCTTAGGAATATTTCTTTGTACAATGATCATTGCAATTAGAAATAGTTGGAATTATAATTTTTATTAAATGGAGAAGAAATGTAAAAGTCTTAGGAATATTTCTTTGTACAATGATCATTGGAATTAGAAACAATTGGAATTATAATTTTTATAGTTGAATTTGTAATTTTTATTGTAAAACTGAATTCACTAGTCTCGAAAACTTTTTTTCCCATCTTGATTAAAGTTTTTCAACTTTTTAGTTGAATTTTGGTTAAAAATAATTAGATAAAAAGAACCAACAAATATGTAAAGGTTTATATCAAGTGTTATTAAGTTACTTTTATAATTTATTTTAAAAAGAATTGAAAAGTTATATTTGGATAGTTCACTTTGTAGGAAGAAAGTAATTCTAGTAATTTCAATTCCACAATTCTACTTCTTTGTTTATATATAAGTTTTAGAACTAATAATTTAATATATATAATATATGTGATTAACTTTAATAATATTTTTTTGAGAAATCTTAATTTCACTTATTTTTAGAAAAATACATTTATAAAAATATTTATAAAAAATAAACGATAAACCCTTATCAATAATGTTTCATAAAAAATTGAATAAACTTCTTATCCTACAATATCCTATAAGATCCCTATCCAAATGAAAAATCAAAACCTTAAAATCTCAGACTTAGTATTCATGGCCTACTTACTCCAAAGTCTTGTTCGAATAACAAAAAAAAATTACTAAAAAACTATATATAGGTTATATTTTAAAGAGTGTTCATTAGACATTTATTTTATTTTATTCTCCTCCTCCTATTTTCAACTTAACACAAAATCAAAACCTTAAAGTTTCAGACTTAGTATTCATGGCCTACTTACTCCACAGTCTTAGATCGAAATTAACCCAAAAAAAATACTAAAAAACTATATATAGGGTATATTTTAAAGAGTGTTCATTAGACATTTATTTTATTTTATTGTCCTCCTATTTTCAACTTAACACACTTAAATTAGTATTGATTATAGCTCACTTCCTCCAAAGTCTGGTGTGGAATTAACAAATATTTGATAAAATATCAATTAAATAGATTATGTTTTAAGGAGTAGTTGATTAGACTTTTATCTTAATTGATTGTCCTCCTCCTATCTTTCAACTTAACAACTTAACACAAATTCAAAAGCTTGGAAAATGGTAAAAAATTGCAATGATGTACACCTTTCGGAAATTTCGATTACCCAAATTCCCAAGCCACATGTTCCATGGAAGTTCTTATGATGGTCCTCTCAACTAATACAACTTTTTCTTTTCCATGTCACCTTTAATTGTTTTTGTTTCTTCGTTACTGGAAGATATTCTTTATTAAAGTTCAATTCACCTTTCAAAAATTAGTATTTTTTATTTTATTGTATAATATAATTATAATTGTTGTACCTTTTAATTTTAAAGATAATATTTCTGATAAATTAGATTAGGTAAAAGTTTGGTTTTTTTTTTAAATATAGATTTTAAGTTATTAATATGGATTAAAAAATTATATATTTAGGGGTAGCAGGTAAGGGTTTTTTTATAATGTCAAGTAAAATTAGTTGCAAGTTATGTGTGAGGCTTTGGTTAGATTTTAAATAATTAAGTTAATGTATATGCATTTTTGTATGGCATTTTTTTACTTAAAGAAGTCAATGTTAATGTATTTGATAGTTATAGGGGTTTATAGTAGTTATCATTGTCTAAATAGAAGAAGAGGAAAGCCCCTTCTTCACATCCTTATATTATCATTTGGAGTGAATATTGAATTTTCTAGGAAATCTTTGAGTTGATAAAGCCATTGAACTAAGTTTTGGTGGATATGTGAAAAATGTGAAGCATTTTGGTCGCATCATCCGTTAAGGTTTGAGATTGTCTGGCACAACAATCTACGCTGAAATCTCACATGAACCTACAACCATTGCATCATAATTGGAGTATCAAAGAAAACCCTTAACCTCCATAGCATGCAAGCAATTAACATTCCTTTGGATATTGAATGTGTGGATTAAATCATTGTTAGTTCCATGGGATAATGGAGAATCTAGGCACTGGAATTGGACGCAATTGTGGTCTATATTTGGAGATGGCCAACCCCAGTAAGTGTAAATTCCACGCCTACGCTACATGTTGGTTCTCGTTATAAAAATTCAAATTAAGGAATTGTTCAAAGGAAGGAGGCAAAAGTTGCAGGTTTGGCTCATAGTGAAGGTGTTAATTGCTTATTTTAAGGATTTTTTTTTTCTAAACTATGAGATTTGTTTCCTTTATTGTTTGGTTCTCTTTCTCTATTTGTTTATTCTTTGGATTTCCTTTAGCAGGGCATATCGTGGGGAAGACTTGGGCTTTGGTATTTATATTGTCTTCAAGTTTCAAAGCATGTGCAAGTTCCTAGTGGCTCTTTTTTTGTTCTATTGGGAATAGCCTCACCAATTTTTTTTCTAGCTCACATAGTAGAGATATTTCTCATGGAGAGAAGACATTTTGGAACTAAGGAGAATTCTAAGAAGGCATGAAGAAATCATTTAGTCTAATAGGAGCTCATTGTTCTTAGTGACTACAAAAGGGCATGAAAATGAGCACCAATAAGCCTCTTAACATGCAACCATCATGAGTTTATTAGGGTAATAGAAACAAAGGATTGATAATTTAGAAGAAAAATCCAATATGCTGCGGAATTTGCGCCTAAATCTTTAAAAAGAATCTTTATCCACAACCTCAAACAACATGGTATCACACGATTATATGTAGGAAGATTTTTTAGAGAAAAATCAAATCATCAATTGAAGGAACCCGTGGATATTAAGCAACAAAACTCCCCACTCTTAGATGTCAGCTAGGAGGAAGTAAGGTGTTGAATCCATTTATGTATTCAAAAATATAATTTAAACAACTAAAAATTTCAATTCCAACAAAAGTTATATAAACAGATTCTAATAAAAAACTAAAACTTTTTTTGGTAAGCTTAGCAAAACTACATCTTCATCATGTCTAGTATATATCACCCCGATCAGGGTGGAGAATTGAACCAATGACTTCACATCAAAAAGTATCTTAATAAAACACCCAATCACTGTCTATCGAAAACCCCATAGATAAAAAACCAAAACTTAAAATGTCTAAACTTTCCCTTCATATAAAAATCAATCTTTTTTAATCATTTTTAAAACACACTTTATAAAAATTTTAAACAATTTAGTCTAAACCCAATTAACAAGAAGACATCTTTTAATTCATTTCCACATGTGCAAATCTCTCTCCGTACGTTTGTAAAAATTTCACCATTTTCACATCCCACCATCGTAGTTGATATAAATCAGAATTGCTAATATTATATACATAAAATATAAAATTTACAAGTCACTCATTATTAGTCTTAAGTAGTCACTCATTATTCTTGAACTTAAGATTCCCTATAAATATCCAAAAAAAAATTGATTGTAACGTACAAACAAGACAAAGTGAACATATTAAAACCATTCTATTATTATCATCATCTTCATAAATAGATTCGAAAAAAAATTGAATTTTTGGTTCAAAAGAGAGATTGATTTTTTTTTACATGTTTCATTTTTTTTATTCCATCCTAAATTAACATTTATTATAAACATTTATTATAAATTGTGTTAAGCGTTTTTTAATTTTAAATAAAATCATTTTTAAAATAAAATCTTTCTATTATTATCACTATCTTCATAAAAAAATTTGGTTCGAAAACGAAAGATTGAATTTTTTTTATATGTTTATTTTTTATTCCATCTTAAATTAACATTTTATTATAAATTTTGTTAACCGTTTTTTAATTTTAAATAACCGTTTTTTAATTTTAAATAAAATCATTTTTTAAAATAAAATCTTTTTATGTTTTCGCATTGAGTTTTTTTTATCATAAATTAATATTTTATTCTAGATTTTGTTTTCACTTATATAGTAATTTATTATAAATTAATATTTTATTCTAGATTTTGTTTCTCGATTCCAAAGCAATTAAAAATATTTTTATGGAAGTTGGACAACTATTGAATAAATCAAATTTCTCAAAACTCTATGCTTATTTCTTCAATAACTATAATTATTCTAATGTATAAGAGTAGTGGAAAAATAATTATTTTTACTATAGCTCACAAGGTGTCTTCCCTGTTATTGATTCCCAAATACAAGTCTCTCTCAAATAGGATACATAAATCATGAAACATATTCCTCAATGATTCCCAAACACAAGTCTCTCTCAAATAAGAAACATAAATCATGAAACATATTCCTTTCCCAAACACAAATCTCTCTCGAATAGGATACATAAATCATGAAACATATTCCTCAATGATTACCAAACACAAGTCTCTTTCGAATAGGAAACATAAATCATGAAACATATTCCTCAAATCATGAAGAGGATAAGGTTTTGTTGCCTTTAGTGGATATAGAGAAACAACTAATATACAAACACAAGTCTCTCTTGAATAGGAAACACACAACACAATATTACTTCACTGGAGAAGAGAATGAAGTTTTTTTTTAATTTTTTTTCTCCATATTTAGTGGATATAGAGAAACAATTGGTATGCACTATTAGAAAAACTTGAAAAAAAGATAATATATATGAAGAAATATGATCATCTATTCAAAGAAATATAAGTAATATATATGAAGAAATATGATAATCTATCCAAAGAAATTGAGATATAATATGTTCATTGTAATTAGCTATTCAAAGTCAACGTTAAAACAAAATCAATAATAAAATATTAACTTTGAATATCAAATCTTAAATAATTATACAAATAAATTCTTTTTTTGTTATGGTTTATTAAAATTATTTAAAGAAATCCTTGCCAAAAACCATAAACTTCATTAAAACATATTTTATAAATAAATATTGTTGCAAAACAAGGATATGTTTGATCTAATAAACATTAAAAATGAGTGACTGATCAATTCATAACTGTCCAAAATATGACTTCAATTCTAGGAGGTGGCAAATGCAAGAGGTTCATTAAATCTCGAAGAAAATATAGGAACAACTTACAAAACATGGATATGTTTGATCTAATAAACATTGAAAATGAGTGGCAAATCAATTGCATAGTTGTCAAAAATATGAATTCAATTTTAAGAGGTAGCAAGTGCAAGGAGTGGGTAGAGGGGGAGGGTGTTGTTAGGTCTTGAAGGAAAAACTTAAACAACTTTTGTTTTGGGTCTAGGATAACCCATAAACAAACAAGTCAAGGCCTATGTTTTTTTCCAAGATCTCCTTCTTGCAAAGAATCTAATATAAAATCTTTAATTTCTATAAGACACTCCAATGTTATCATCAAATCAATGATCATGAATCAAATTCGATGGACAATAAGCTTGTTGTGATCACTCCTTGAATTAACAAGGAAACTAATAATCAAGACAAGGCTTCATTTTATTGAGTCTTTGGGTCATTTCCTGAATTTTCAAGGAAGTCAATAATCATATCAAGGTTTCATTTTATTGAGTCTTTGGAGAATTTAATTCTCAAGTCATTTTATTGGCCAATAAATCCACCTTGTTAAATCTATGGGTCTTGGAAAAAATGGGGGTGATTATATCAATATATCCCCTAATTATCTAAGGTTTATGATCCCAAGCCACATCACATCTCTATTAACACATACTCCAACACATATCATATTAGTTTTCAAGTGTGAGGAGGGGATGTGCGAGAACAAGAACCCATCAGTGCATGTGGATATTAAACATTGTCTGTAGGTTTTAACCCTGTACAGAAATTACTTGCATATGAATTCTAAAACAGAGAAAATAAACAATGCGAGAGCATAACACATAAAACACATATACACAGAGATTTTCCCCTGGATCCCAAAACTGGGATTACCAACTTGATTTTTCATTATGTTCCTTTCAATGTTACAATACATATTTATACATGCCGAAGCATCCAATACCATGGACCGAAAACCATCGCGTCCAAAACCAAGTGCGAAAACCATGCACAAAACCATAGGTAGGTCCGCCCAACCTAATATAGGGTCCCAAAATAAATTTCATGGGCTAGTCGTGGAAAGAATATAACACAACTCAACATTGTCCAATCTGTTTGGAACTTGTTTTTATGGGTTCTCGTAACTTGGTAAGGTGGGACAATGATGCAAACTTGGAATGAAATTTGTAGTGACTCTAAGAGGTCTCTCAAGTATATTCATTCCCAGTAGTTAAGATATTTATTTGATATCAGGCTATCTCACTAGGATTTTGGCATACAATCTATAGTTTTTGGAATCATTTAGTGGATAATGTTAAAGTGCTTTGTTGTTTGGAGTGCATTTGGATTTTGATAATTGGGATTTGCCTCTAGGTTCTAGAATTGGATTAGAAGGATGTTCTCATGCAAGGTTTCTATCTTCTTCTAAAATTCCATATCATTCAAAGCTTCGATTCTATTATAACATCAATAATCAAATGTTGTCTCTATGTGTTCTAGTTTTTAAATGTTTATGATATGTATTTTTGGTTACATTTGGTATTTAAAGATGTGTTGGTATCTTCGATTCAAGTTAAAGTGATTAGTGTTTGTTGTTCTACGTTTAGGTCTATGAAATAAATAACTTCCCTGTGTGTTGGAGTTTCGTTTTGCTCAACTTGGCCCCAATTTGACTATGTTATGCTTAACTAACTTTTCGAGCTCAAAAACCATGAATCACCAAGATGTTTTGGAAATTTGGAGAACTCTCGAAAGTAATGAGGATTCTATTTAATGTAAGCTCCATATTCTCAGAGACCTTAAAAGTTCATGGGAATGAACATCAATGTGCTACTTAGAATGCGACAATTATGCATATGTTGGTCCAACAAATGCATAAATTAGATGCTTTGGAAGTAGAATGCAGCATGCCAAGGAACTTGGTAATCAACCTTAATAAAAACTCCTATTCCGCACCCTCAAACAACAAGATGCCGATTAAATAAGCCTAATTAAATTTCAAAGAGGAGGAAGTACTCCAAATAAAAAACAACATAAACATTGAGTAGAAAAATTCTCTTCCCTAAAGAGGAAGTAAATAACAATAATTAGAATATCAACCATTTTATTACCTAATTTACATTTGTGATATAATACTTATAAAATTAACAAACTCCCTGATATGATATCTAAAATTTTTATTTCTATATAAATTCTATATCAATATTATTTATATACTTAATATTAACTATGTTATAATTTTTTAAATAAGTATTTTTTTCGATTTAATTAAAAAGAAAATAATATAAAGAATAAACCATATTATTAATACAATTTTCTATATAAATAAAAATACAATCCTATCCTATTTAATGTAATAAACACTGAAAATGAGTAACATTTATATATTGATAGCTCTTTGAACGAAAAACATGACAAAATGTCACAAATCATTGTGCATGTTATCTGGCCTAACTAACTATTCGATTGCTAAATATCATGTCAACGAAGCAATGTTGATGGTTAGAGTTGGGCACTTAAGTGAGAAGATGATATGAGATGCTATCAACCAAATAATTACGATGCTATCAAATTATTTGGTTGCTACATTAATATCATGAGTATATCCAATAATCTGTAAGTTAGATATATCAATAACTTATGACTTAGCAAGAGTTGAGATGTCAACAAAGGAAAGAGGCACCTACTCTTTGAGCTTCATCACAACGAGCTAACATATCCCTCTATAAGAATTGATTATCGCTGAATGGGAAAATAAATCATATTCACAACCACTCAAGATACACCTATGTGATGATAATTGGCAGGACCTTAGATCTTAACTTCAACCAGAAAATAACGGATGTCTCGAGCCATAAGAGTTTTTGAATGAGTGACCTTCCATAAAATTTGTTGTTATCAAGTGTAAGTCATTGTCGAGGCTTGAAGTTAAGCATTTTTTTTTGTCATTTTGCTAGCCTTAGTTTTCTCTATTTTATGCTGAGAAGCTTATCATAACCATCATTTCACAATTCACGCTATCACTTATGCATAAGAATCATATCTATGTTGCGGGGGAGCGCCCCCCCCCCACCTCGAACCCGCTCCCGAATCGCGCTCCGGGCAGGAGCGGCTCGGGAGCGCGCTCCCTAAAAAAACTTTGCGCTCCCTGGTCTGTTAGGAATCGATTTGGGGAGCGATCGCTCCGGCGCTCCCGAAGCGATTTTTAACGCCCGGGAAATCGCTCCGGGAGCGGGTCGGCGGAAAAAAATTCCGCGGACCCGATTTTTTTTATTTTTTTTTTTGGTTTTAAAAGGCCAATGGGCCAAAAAAATATTCATTGTTACTTCATTGAGCTTGAGTTTGGAGCTGGAGCAAGAGCAAAGGAGCGAGGAGCAAGTGCTAAAGAGCGAGGAGCAAGTGCTAAGGAGCGAGGAGCAAGCCTGCAGAGGTAAGTAACTTAGTAATTTAGTTAGTTTAGCTGGTTAGGTAGTAATTTAGTTAATTTAATTTAACTTATTGAGTTTAAAAATCATGTATTTAAATTAAATTAAATTAATTAATCCCAATAAATTAAATTAAGTTGCAGATTCAAGAATCAAAACCCTACAAACATCAAACAACATGGACCTGGCTATATTTCTTGGTATTTCCTCTTCCTGGTCCCTTTTATGGTTATTATGGTGTTGGAGAATAGGAAACGGAGGGGCCAGCCCCAAACTGAAGAGGGGGATGAAGAAGCCAGAGAAAGTCAAATGGGTGAAAACCCCGATGAGGAGGAGCTGGAGGAGGGTGAACATGACCCTCAAAAAAATAAACAAGACCAAACTCCATTATGGAAATATGTTAACAGGGCTGAAACAGGGAGAGGGGGTGGAACCACTAAATTTCATTGCCCCCATTGCAACACTGATTACACAGGTTCATACACCCGTGCTAGAAGACACCTCTGCGGGAAAAGGCCATGGGATGGAGAGAAACAAATAGGAATCAAAACTTGTACAGCGGTGTCAGCAGCGGAGAGAGCCAAATACATAAGGGAAGAGGAGGAAGCCCAATAAAGAACAAAAAAATCAAGGGGTTTCTTTGAACCAAGCTCACAATCACAAAGAACTCCTTCAGCATCCTCTCAAGGCAGTGGATATGGACATGGAGGCACAGGGTCATCATCTTTAAGGCATAGAACCATATCAGATTTCCTTGATGAGGGGTGTAGGAATGATGTGGATTCAAAAGTTTACAAGTTTCTCTATGCATGTGGGATACCATTCAATGTTCTTCGCTCACCTTATTGGCACGAAATGGTTTCTGCCATAAATGATGCCCCTAAAGGATACAAGAGCCCTGGGTATGACAAGGCAAGAACCGTTGGCCTTGATCATGAAAAAGAAAAAATATCACATTCTTTGAATAAAATGACAAGTTCTTGGACTGACCATGGGGTGTCCATTGTATCTGATGGATGGACAAATGTAAAAGGAAAGCCATTGATAAGTGTTCTTGCTGTGTTTGTTAGTGGTCCCATCTTTCTAGCTGCACATGATTACTCAGACAAGTTCAAGACCGCCATCAACATTGCAGAAGCATTACTTGAAACAATTGAGTGTATTGGCCCATACAATGTCATCCAAGTCATCACTGATAATGCTCCTAATTGTAACGTAGCGGGAGCAATTATTGAGGATAAATACCCCAACATATTTTGGTCTGGATGTTTGGTTCACACATTGAACCTTCTGTTGCATGATATTGTCAAAAACAAAAATGAACAAGGATTGGTAATTTGTACAAGAAAGGAAAACAAATGATAAAATTTATTACAAATCATAGCAATACCCATGGCCTTTTCCGCAATCACTCGAGATTGGAGTTGCTGAAGATTGCGAAGACTAGATTTGGTAGCTATTACCTCACCTTCAGGCGCCTTTTGAAGGTAATAGAGGCATTAGCTAGCATGGTATCAAGTCCACATTGGCAGGTGTTAAAGGAAAGGGCTACAAATGTAGCTGACATGGCAGGTTTTGAAATGGTGGAGGAGGCCGCTCTTGATGGGCAGTTTTGGACAAGTGTGAGGCAGGTATTGGATTTCACCAAGCCAATTTATCACATGATTCGGTTTGTAGATACAGACAAACCAGTGATTGGCGAGGCGTACGAGCAAATGGATACCATGTTGGGGGAAATAAAAGACATTGTTCATAATAGAGATCCCAACTTGTACAAACTGATTCATGATTGTGTGTGTGAACAGTGGAATAGGCTTAACCTTCCACTACATTGCTTGGCATATATCCTTACGCCAAAATACTACTCTACATCTTGGTTGGGCCAACCTGCAGCAGGGGGTGGGGTTAGGACCAAACCCCATTTAGATCCAGAGGTAACTAAAGGATATTTGGAAGCATTAGAAAAGTTGGTACCTGACAGGGAGGAATGTGCAGCTGTGCGCCTTGAAATAGGCAGATACTTCAGTGGCACTGGTTTGTATGGTAACTTCCATGCAATGGACGAAAAAGATAAATTTGAATCTCTCACATGGTGGGAAACATATGGCGGCCACGGACTTTTGCCAAAATTGGCAAAAAAAGTTCTTTCACAGGTTGTAAATTCTTCTTCTGCAGAGAGGTGTTGGAGCACCTACAGCTATATACATAATGTGAAAAGAAACAGACTCAATGAAAACCGAGCAGAAAGCTTGGTTTATGTGCACTACAACTTGAGGTTGTTGAGTCATTACTGTGATCGGGCTAATGAGGATACCACATATAAAATTTGGGACAATCACCCAGAGGATGACAATTTGGAGGATGGCATTGTACATATTGAAGAACTAGAAGAGGAACTTGTAAGGGATGAAAATGAAGCAGCAGCCATGCCACCTCCACCGCCACCTCCACCATCCAGTAGCAGTGCTCGAGGTCCGAGTCTTGTTCCTTTGCTGTCGCCACCTCCATCTACACCCTCGCGTGGAGGTTCTAGTTCTGGTCGTCAGTCTGTGCGGGAGACTCCTAGAAGACCACCACGACCTGCTTATACTCCTGGAGACTCTCGTGGCAAGGGCCACATGTAGATTTACAGTTTACTTGTCTTTTTTAGTTTCTATTAGACTTTAGTTTTCATAAGTGTTGAGTTTTGAGTCCTTGACTCTTTCATATCATAATGATATTTTTTGTAAACATTATATCACTGTGACAATGAAAATTTGAAGTTTGAAGTTGGGCCTTGGCAATTATAACTCATTGGTAATGATTGTGAATTATGAATATGATGCTTTGTGAAAGACTAAAGTTGTTCCATTTCATCTCATTATTCATGTTTCATTTTATAAATTTTTAACATTTCATATCATGTTAACAGTTAGAAGTTAGGACTTAGAAATATCTTCGATATTACTTCTTGTAATGGTTAAACATAGCTTACAAGTACAGCTTTGGTGATCAATGATGATAAATGTTATTGAATTTTCAATTCTGAAAGCTTGAAGTTGAAACTTTAAGATTGAATTTGATGAATCATGATTTATAAGACTCAATATGTTGCATTTGTAATATGTATTTTACTAACTTGTCGACATGGTTGATGACGATTATAATTTCTAGATGATTGATGTGATATGGTTCAATGATCAATCTATGTTTTTTTCTTTTGTTTTTATGTCCAATTCATCATTCTACATGTTTTTGTTGACATATATGTATCAAAAATTAAAAAATACAAAATATATATATATATTTTTAAAAAATCGCTCCCGGATTCACTCCCAAACCGGGAGCTTCTAAAAATGGTCGCTCCCGCTCCCGTTTTTGCTCGCGCTCCCCGCTCCCCGCTCCCGCTCCCGCTCCCAAGTAACATTGAATCATATATTAGCTATAGAGGTTGCAAATGGAAAATTCCAAGGTAAAGATGTCCATTCTTCTCTAGTTTTATATGTTTATTTGTAAAAACAATTCAAAATTCATCATAGTTATAGAAATCGATACATTTTGTTGCTAGTCTTCCATTCTATAGTCGAATCACGAGTTGACATAGTTGCAAATATGATTTAGCAAAAGTGAAGCTTGGAGGATGTGGAAAAAAAAAAAAGCATAAGATTTTCCACCTATTGGAACCTCCCCAACAACGTCCATGACATCACAGGAGTCAATGCTACAGTTAAGCTGTCAAATGATGGCAGAGCACACAATCTGGAACAAGAATTTTGTCGCATAACCCATGGATTGAATCATGGAAATCAAGCCTAAGGATTCATGAATATCTTGTATGAGAAATTCATGTGTATCATAGATTCATAGATCCACGAAATCTAGAATTTGGTTGTTTCATTTTAAAAATTTGCAATAATATTCTCAACAAAATACATCATAAGATGTATAAATATCCATGATCCCTGCGAAGGAAAGCAAGTCTGGTTGTACGAAAACATACTGACAGTAATATAAACTATGTTTGTTGGTCCTTTATTTCTTATGTGATGTGCTATTCGTGAATGCATTTATACTTTTATCTACAACAATTTAAAGTAATTTACTTTGTTGTAAAGTAATTTACTTCTTGTCACAGGCAAGAAGGCCCCCTGTGACAAGGAAGCATAGTGCCCTCTTTCATTTTCATGATTTAGTGTTACTTAATTGCTGATCAAGCTTTATTCGTTTACATAGAATAAGGTTTTGAATTAGCAATTCATTATACAATTGATCACTCAGGTTTATGTTTCATATTACTCAGCTTATAATTGGTTTGTTTGATTTCTTACAGTTTGCATTTAATTTGTAGCTTTTATTTTCTTGTGTTAATATATTGAAGGCTAATCATATGCATCTTTCGATTGAATTGAAATTGTTATTTTTAATTACTAGCCTTAGTTATACATTAATAAAACATATGTTGGTGAGCTTGTAATTGTTTCATAACAATTTTCTACATGGTATGAGGATATATAAATGTTTTAGAACCAAGGTTGTATTGAGTTAGTTAGATTATCAATGTTTTTCATAGAGCATATTTTTTCTTTCATGAAGATTTTCTATACATTAAGTTAGTAGCCGAAGCCTAGCATATATTGTGCATTACACTTCACATGTTTACCAACCCAGATCGATGATTTAAATGTAATGGAATTCTAGTGCAATTGAATTGATCGACAACCATAAAGGTGTTGATTGAGGCTATGTGATTCATTTCACTAATTTCAATCCCATTTCTTCACCCTTGTGAGCATATCCTAATGTAATGAGTGTTATGTGGACTATTCAAAATTATGATAAAATTGGTTGGTAATAGCTAATACTCATGGGTTAATGACTTACTATATGTAGATAATCCCAAATGGTGTTTCATATGTTGCACTACGTAATCCCCTCAATGTGTAAATAAGCAATATCACTGTCCATAAAAAAAAAGTTTCGAATTTTTAACAATGTTTTTGATGCTCAAACACTCAATGTGGAATCTTTGATAGAATTTTTGGGTATGGTTAAGAGTGTTGGAAATACCGAGAGGGGGGTGAATCAATATTTCACTTCAACTAGTAAATTTTAACTTCATAGAGCATTAATTATCATTAGCATAATATCAAACATAAATCAATATCACAACACCATTCAACAATGCACAACATCAAATACAAACACAAAGATTTTTAGGTGGAAACCATTTCAGGAGAAAATCCACTTAATGCTTCTTAATATAGGTCTTTAAAAGATTACATCAATAGGAATCCAACTTCTAAGATTTATTAGCTCTAATAGAAAGGATGCTCCATCAACCTTGTTATCACTTAGTAATTTCGCTAGAAGTTGTCAGAAGAAAGAAATTTTCGAGGTAACCACTAACCAACTTTGGAGCATAGGTTCTAGCCAACCTAGACTCAGAGAGGGCTCTCTCTGTATGATTTAACTTTGTTTGTTTTAATTTTAGGCTAGTAATGATTGTTGCAGGGGTTTTTTATTTGTATTTGAGATTGGGTGGTGGGATCACTTAAACAAATGGATAAAATGATGTCTTTTAGACCATTGGGCTATGGAGTCAAACAATAAGGAAGCAAAACTGGATTAACTCACTAAAGGGAATGTTCAAAGGGCAAGATAGTAGAGTGTTTTTCAAATCTTTGAAACAGAGGGGTGAAAGGGTTTCACTAGGGGTGAGAGAGAAATTAAGGGTTCTCAGACCAAATAATGAATGAGGAATGAAGGGGTAATCAGGATCAAAGGGCAATTAAGAATCCTTTAACTTGGATATTCAAGAAATCAATATAAACCAAGGAGCAATTAAGAATTCCTTAACTTAGATATCAACAGAAAACATTTAAATGTATAACTGTTAAGACATAGTGTAATTAAACAAATTCTGAAGTATTATTCTAGTTATAACATTTAGATTCAGAAACACATTAAAGATTATGAATAACTTGAGAAAAGTAACAATAACACATGAGCATACTTCTCTGAAGTTTGCTCAACACATGAATGCTTGGAAATATCTGATCTTTATTTATCAATCTAGCTTGTTGGCTCAACAAATGATACAATAACCCTCTAGGTCTTCTGATCAAAAAGTCTATACAAATGTCTAGTAAAATTCACCCTACATACTTCGAATTATGAAGTATTTATACAGAATTATTTACAAAATATTCCAAACTGACTTGGGATTTATTTTAGGGAAAAAATATCTAATTCTAAAAAGGTAATGCCACCTTTCTAACTTATTGCTTTCTGGCACTATTATATCTGATTTCTTTTGATATTTTAGCTAATTTATCTTTTAGCTGTCATCTGATACTCTTCGACTTATCTTCTTTCACTAATACTCTTTGACTAGGACAACTTCCCATTTACTTTCACCATTCTGTTTTTACCGAACTGTGTTAATTGTTGGGCTTACTTTGACTTAAAGTAAGTCAGTTAGCTACTCCCATCTCTCTTCAGTTGGTAACTGAATGTTCTTCAACTTTCTGAAGACCTCATCAGCCTCTGTGTACTTAGCAAATGTAGGCTTATTTACAAACAGGTGTTTTACCTCATGTTGGAGGTAAAACAAGTTCTCCAAAGCTTGGTAAAGGACTTTACCAGAGGGCATCCCCTATTTTGTTGTGTTGTGGATGGCTGCCTTGTTGATTTGATCTTTGGCCACTTCCCTGAGCTTCCTGTCATAGTCCTCCTGTGTCATCAATTTATCGTTAATTACCAAAGGACTTGGTAAACCTTTCTGTATCAAAGTGTCAAACTTGAACTTAAATCTATCTATGGAAAGCTGCATGGTCTGACACTTGTCTTCTAAGTTGTGCATCAAATTCCTTTTAGTAAGGATTCTTTTTACTTCTAGGATTGTCCCTATCCTATCATCAATATTCAATTCTTCAAGTTCATATTTGTTTTTAGAATTCAAAAAGTTAATGATTTTGGTTGCCTCTTCTGGCATCCCTTCTAGCTCTATTCTGACTTTTTGAATGGCCTCTGTGGCCTCTTTAACCAGGTCAATCTGCTCAAAAATTATTTGAATGGATGGCCAAATATCATTGACAGAGTCAATGATATTGGTCCAAAGTTTTTCTTTTGCCTGTCCCAATGGCTCACCTAGAGTCATTTCTTTCTCTAGTTTCTTTATCCTCTCTGTTAACCTTGCTACCTTTTGTTGTTCCTCTTTATTCATAATTTGAGCAAGTTTACAATCTATCTTCAAATTGTTTACTTTCTCTTCCAGTTTCCTGATTTTGATAGCTTTGAGGGACATCTCTTCCATTGACTTAGCCAACTTATTGGCTTCTTCACTTGTAGAATCTGTTGCGGTCGACCTTGTTGCTGAAGTAGACTGTGTTGTTGCAGGCAATGCATTGGTCAATGGAGTTGTAGGAGCTAGTGTTTCAACCAATGTAGATGATACTGATGTGGTGACTGTTGGGATGACAGTGGCTACAACGTCCTGGAGGCTGGCCTACTTGGTCAAGTTATCCATTTCTTTCAGCTGGGCGTTCAAATGTAACACCAATTCAAGCATTTCCTCATGGTCAGTTTGGCTCTGTAACACCTCGGTGGTCTGTGGGTGTAATGAAGCCGAGAGTTTTAACTGCTTCTTCAAAGTTGCTATATCTTCATTTTTCTTTTTGATCAATTATCTGCAGGATCATGTCCAATCTCTATGACCAGGTCTTCTAAGGATTTAATCCTGTTGTCCTTGGCCTGAGAGGAGGCATTTTCTAGCTTCATCTATGCAATTATATTATTTAAGGACTCTTGTAACCTGTATGCATCCATGGCCTTACCAGTCAAGGTGGAGTATATCATTTCTCCAGCTTGTTTGTGAAACTCTATTTGGTCCAAAGGATGGATGTCCTTTGCCAACACTTCAAACTTGGCCTTCTTATAATATGCTAAAGATTTGGGTTGTGGCACTGTTGGATGCATATATGATATTTTCATCTTTCCTTCCTCAATATCAAATGCATACATTAGTCGACTCTAGTTAGGATCCGAATGCTTGAAATACTGAGCATATGTCTCAGCTTTCAATTTTTCATTTCTTAATTTGATCTCCTTATATCTATCTTTGATGGTTCTTTCTTTGTCAGCTGGTTTGACAAAGGAAGAAACTTCTGCTGACTTCTGTCTCTCTAACAGTTGAGTGTTAGAAGTTGTGGGTTCATTGATTGCCTCTTTTCCTTTCTGACCTACTATGTCTGGCATTGTCTCTAGCATTGGTTCTAACTCTGTTTCTAGCTCTGCCCTTTCTGCTTCACTGTGTTCCTCCTGTTCAAAAACAGGATTCAGTTTTCTCCTTTTCCTTGGGTCTGCTTGCTCATCCACTGTTTCCATCTGGGAACTAGAAGTCTCTTCTCTGTTTTTAGGGTTTTTCTCCTTATTCAGAGGTGTTTGCAATGCAGAGGGAGCATCCATATTTTGACCTTGATCTGGGACCTGCAGGAACTCACTCAGGTCAATCTGCTGCTCAATATCATACAAAGCATTTTCAACATCAATAATTGTGTTATCTTTATCTACCAAAGTGTTTTCCAACCATTCAATTTAACTGACATATCTTTCAATTTTAGGTATTGAATAATGTGCATAAAGAGCCAGTTTAACCCTAGTTCTCATTTTTCTTATTACTCCATGAGGGTCATACTGCCACATAAAACTCTTGGTAACTTTCAACTCCTGTAACATACTGTTTTTCTTTGGTCCAACTTGTCTATTATTGCAAATAAAGGGGCCCAGTTCACTTTTGACTCTGAATTGGGTCTTCTTCTTTGCAACAACGAAGTGGACATCATCTGAGTTGATGATTTGCCTGAAATATTCCAAGGAAAAAATTCTCAAGGGAAGATACTTTGGCAATTTATATGGAGCCAGGTGGCAGCCATAGACTCTGATCTCTGTGTGATTCTGGTATAAGTACCAATCTCCTATCTTACTGTTCATAGCCAGCTAAAGTACATTTTTTATCTGAGGACTAATCTTAGGTTGCACAGTCCCTGTCAGCATATTCATCACTGGGTGGACAAAGGAATCTATGAAGTCCTTATAATCAGAGACAGTGGAATATCTCTGGACAATAGGTGTCCAATAGAGCACAAACCTCTCTTTTCCTCTATTGTCACATTTTATGATCTTCATGGGGAATTTATCAGTTTGGTAGTACAAAAAAAAATAATACAATACTGCATAGAATTTAAACACTCTTTCAGTGGGAAATATGATGAGTTGTTCATGCATTTTGTCTGCAATGAACTGAGCATAATCAAACTTAATGGTAGGAGGTTTACTAGGGGTAAAAAGGGACATGAATGCAAAAATGACTTCATCTACATGTTCATTTGTCTTGTATCCAAGGATGGAAGATACCATGGTGATAATATGCCTGACAGTTTGTGAAAATATGGGGGCCATGTATGGAGGAGTAAAATTTGGTGTATGCTCTTTTGCAACTATGAAATTCTTGAACACTTGCTTAGCTTTGTCCTCATCAATAGAATTGTACAGTTCTAGAAGTCCTCCAATGGACAAAGGAGCTAAATTTGGGCTGGGCTGGACCTATAACATCTGATTGATGGATTCTGGAGTGATAGTGAAGAGCAGATGTTGATTGGGGGCTACTACAGCCCTCTGGCTGGGGATGTAGCAGGTCTGACAATAGTGGATAATGTATGGGAGACTGTGGACTTCTGGGAATGAGTAGAGGGGTAGATTTGACTCCTAGAGGTGAATGTCATCAGCATGATTTAAAAATCTATCTTTGCTCCAGAAGTGGAGCTTCATTCTTTCAGAGGCAGAGGATGTATCTTTAATTTGAAAATCCCTATCAGCCAAAGGTAGGTGATCTTGGTCAAGGTGGGGGGTTGAAATAGGCTTAACATTCAGGGAAATGTGGATAGACATTGTGTGGAAAATAGAGGTAAAAATCGGAAATTGACTTCGCAAGGTTCGACTAGTGGTCTGGGTTTTACAGGGTTTTTTAAGGGTCTGGGTGAAAATCAATTAATTCATGGGTAGGAAGCTTAAATTTATTTATTTGATCTTGAATTAATTGAACTTTTTATATTAAAAAGGGAAAATGTGGTGTATTTTTGCAGAATACCTGAAACCGGAGGTTGGTGTCGTGAATTTAGTCGAGGGTCTCGGTTACAGATGACAAGTGTTGGCACTAGGCGAGTGCTGGAGGAAAGATGGCCACTAATAGTCGATTAGCGATTGTAGATTTCAAGTGCGCAAGAAATATTAGGCTTTCAATGTGCAGATGGTCAAAAA
This sequence comes from Pinus tabuliformis, assembly GCA_031772625.1. Lineage (NCBI taxonomy): Eukaryota > Viridiplantae > Streptophyta > Pinopsida > Pinales > Pinaceae > Pinus > Pinus tabuliformis. The sequence continues at coordinate 2,011,880,728 of CM062817.1, read as the reverse complement.
ATAGTAAAAATGGCGTTCGCAAGGCCTTATCGAGTGAAATTTGGAAAAGCGGGAAAATTGGTCATTAACAGTGATTGGTTTCGAGAGGGTGGTTTTTCCTTTCTTCGCACCACTTTTGGGGGCAGGATGATAAAATTTGGAAGGGACGCGAAATGATGTGAAGGTGACACGTCGTGAAATTAGGTCCGGGAAAAACTGCCCATTTCGGGTGCTATCGGGTCGTTAAAGTTGGGAAATGGAATGCACACAAAATGGAGCAATAATCGTTAGATGAGTTGTGTGTTAATCGGACGGCGGTCGCGCTGAAAATATGAGTGGAAGGGATTGGGGGAATAGTTAAGGAGGGGCCCGCCTAATCAAATGCACTTAAGCCTGTTTAATTAACTTTTAAATCACTGATTAACTTAAATGATCCATCAGGCAGGTTTTTGCAAGGAGGAAGGTTTTTCAACTTAGGATAAGTTGATTTATGAGTTTGTAGATTAGAAAAGGGGAAAATAACTTTTCAGAGAGGGGGAAAGTGTTTTTACCTAGGAAAAGGAATTTATGGAACATAATGATGATTTTAGCGAGGGGGAAAGGATTTTAAAGGGAATTTCTAGGGGAAAACATGGGATAGTGAAGTAAGGGTAAAAATGGAGGGGAAAAGGGGTACTTTAAGGGATGATGAGGAATTTAATAAACATGAGAGGGAGAAGCTTGTGAAAAGAAGGGGAGTTAGTTAAACTCATCTTTGCTTAGCTTTGTACTTTGATGGATGTACCTGCACATTATGATTTGAGCATGTAAAATGTGCTTAGTATTTTGACCACATGGTCCATTTTGCAAGTTTTCTTCTACCTACCCTTTCTTACCCTCACATTTTTTCTCCTTTTGCATGGGTGCACTTGAGCTAGAAAACCCTTTATTACCTTATTTTTTATTTTAATAAAACTATCTAAATCTAACCTTATTTCTTCCAATGGCTCAGATTAAACTGTTGAGCTCATTTTTATTTCTCTACCTATCTACTAATCTGCCAAGAATAAAAGTTTGGCTAGAATTTATTCTCTATCTATAACATGAAATTTAGAACATGAAATAGTCAAGATTACACTATTTGACTGTCATGGATTATGGCATTTTAACAAGCTTCACACAATCATTATTTTGCATGAAAAAGTAAATAGTAGTGGTATTTGAACTTGCACACTTTCATGGTTTGTTTTATTTTGGGGTTAATATATATATTTTGCAATTTTTATTTATTTTTCGACCTTTTGTTTCTTTTTTGTCCTTTGATTATTCTTTTAGGACCTGCCGTCTTTTTATTTTTTAAATATGGAAAACTATTTCCTGAAAGCAAAGTATGTACATATTACAAGATTGAGAAAAATTCAATTCAAAATTATGACACCTATGGTATAGGAAGCTAACAATCCTGATTGACAAACTCCAACTGAAGGACACTCCAACAACCTCATTTACCAACTCCAGATGGAAGGACGCTCCAACACCATGTTTTACCAACTCCAACTGGAAGGATGCTCCAACGTCTTATTTTACCAGCTCCAACTGGAAGGAAGCTCCAATGCCTTGCATAGGCTCAAACCTACCCTAGCACCACCCTTCCACCCTACTCAAAAATAAGACCACGATTTCATCTCATTTCAAAGTGGATCCACCTCAGCTCAATATAAATATAAATGAAACAAAGTGTTGACTTGTTGATCTACAATACTAGCACTATGTTGTCAATAGCAATAACAATTTTCTCTACTCCCTGCCAACTCAGTCAAGCTCTGCTCAAGCTACATCAACCTTACATCAAATATTCAACCATACAAATTCTAACATAACCTTATTTCAACAAGAAACATAGAAGCATTGTAAACCTTGACACTCCTGAGAAGCTTCAACAATAAAAATCTAATAAGTCCTCTCAACCTTACAAATTCCTCAACCTTTGCCAGCATAAAAAATCACAATTGTGGCAACATCAAATACATCTCTGCATATCGATAGAACCATACCAAATAATGCAAGCCTCCTCTCAAAATCCAAACCTACTCAACATTAAATTAACACTAGTAGCAATATGCATACAACTATCTCTGAATAACTCTGTCCTTAGTCATACAATTCACTGTTAAGCTACTACCAACAATATGGATATATTAACATCAATAGGAACATTGTCTTCTCAACATCAATAAAGAAATTTATGTAGAAAGAAAACCCTAGTAGCTTCTCAATGGTACAAAACCATGCAAGCCTCTTCTCAACAATTTCTATCAAACCCTAACTCAACAATAACTCTTCTCACAATACAAATTTGCTCAACACATCCTCTGTCCTTTTTCTTAATAATCAATACTATGTCCCATATATTATCAAGTTGCATCTTTAATAAATCTGTAAACTTTTAAGTCATATACACTGTCAAACCCTATATTTCATACATAGCCACATTAGTAGTAATAGACTTTGACCTTTTGGTTGTTGGTGAGACCCTAACAGTATCTTGTCAATGATCTAACCAATACATTTGAATCACTGCCACTTGAACAGGCTTTCACAATCAATAACCCTTCTTTTCTTAATAAGAATTCAATCATATAACTCAACATTCAAGAACTCCTTCGCTCAAGCACTATTTTACATTATGTCACATTTATATCTTATCATTGAATACAAAAGATAATATTGTTGTGTTCCTTTAGTGAACTTATACCTCAATTATTGTTTGTCATACCTTAAGATACATCATAGGTAGATTGCCTTGTTTGTTCCTCATACTAGAAATACTCAGTGGACCTAGAATAGTTTTTTTCTGGAAAATCGCTTTAGATCTAATACAAGATATCAACCAAGATATATCTTAGCTAATCCAAGTTGCCACCATTGGAGAAATTTTGAGGTAAAAAATTGGCCTCAAAATAAAAATCTACAACAATAATCAACTTTATAAGAACTAATAGGATTCAATATGATGATGTCAACCATGGGGAATCATTCACCATTTTTGGAGTAGAAAGGTGTAAAAAAAAAAAACTACTACTTTTTCAGCTCGTATTTTAACTTATTTCCCTTCGATTTTACTCAAATTTCAAGCAACATCACTCGTTGGATGCAAAAATTAATTTTTCATCCAAGGAGTACCCATGTTGCATACTTTTGTTGCACCCTACTACATGAAAAATTTGAAATCACGAAAAAATGTGATTGCAATCACGTTTTTTCATGTATTCACATTTTTCGTGTAGTAGGGTCCATGAAAAGTATGCAACATGGGTGCTCTTTGGATGTAAAATTAAATTCCACATCCAACGAGTGCTCCTGCTCAAAATTTGAAAAATTAGATAAGTTGAAAATCATAGGGAGATAAGTTGAAAATATGAGTTGAAAAAGTAGTTTTTTCTTTCTTGTTTGCAAGTTTCCGTGGTTATTAGAATTTGAACAATTTGTTTCTAGATATTTATCCACAATGACCATTTTTAATTGATGTTTCAAGTCCAAACCAGGGCCCATCATCATGAGTAATTGATGAGAGAAAGAGGAGAGTTCAGAAAATATAAATAGATAAAAAAGAAGTAATGCTGGTAAATGGGGGAATTAGATTGTCATCTCTATAAATTTTTAGGAAACACATGTCTATCATCTTTCTCTCAATCTTTATTCTCAAATTTTTGAGTAGACAAATCTCTTTTCAAGTCTCCCTTTTGTGCAAGGTAACAATACTTGTTTGAAAGTTTTTATGGTTACTAGAATTTGAAGATTTGTTTCCATATCTTTATCCATCGTGACCATTTTTAATCGACGTTTCAAGTCCAAACCAAGACCCATCATCAAGAGCAATTGATGAGAGAAATAGGAGACTTGAGAAAGTATAAATTGACAAAAAATAAGTAATGTTGACGAATGCGGGAATTAGATTGTCATCTCTACAATTTTTTAGGAAACACAGGCCTGCCATCATTCTCTCAATCTTTATTCTAATTTTTTCGAGTAGACAAATATATCTCCAGGTCTCCCTTTCATGCAGGGTAACAATCCTTGTATGCAAGTTTCTGTGGTTATTAGAATAAGAAGAATCTGTTTTTGAATCATTATCCATAGTGACCATTTTTAATCGGTGTTTCAAGTCCAAATTAGGACCCATCATTAGGAGTAATTGATGAGAGAAAGAGGAGAGTTGAGGAAGTATAAATAGATAAAAAAGAGGTAATGTTGGTGAATGGGGAAATTAGATTTTCATCTCTACAAATATTGAGGAAACATAGGTCTGGCATCCTTCTCTCAATCTTTATTCTCGAATTTTTGAGTAGACAAATCTCTTTCCAAGTGTTGTGGGGAAAAATGCCTATGCAGGACAATCCTAACCACCTAAGGTGTGACAGCGCCTTAGCAACAAACGAATACAGCTATCATGATTTCTTCCTTTATGAAATGTGAAAGAGGGGAGATTGGTAGACTTACCGTTGTCTTCCGGTTGTCCCTCGATCTAGATCCTCTTCTCTTTGTGTGTCCACAGCTACTTGTCTCCTCGCTTGCTCAAGAGAACAGCTACTTGAATCCCACGAGCTCACAAGGGAACAACTACCTGTGACAAGAGAACAGCTACTTGCGACAAGAGAAGAACACAATACAAAGGCAAATATACATATTCATAAATGATTCAGGATTAGAAGCAAATCAAATACACTAATGCAATCATACAAAATACACCAGCATATAGGAAAGAATCAAGATAACTTTATTAATAAGTAATAGGGTTCAGGAAGAGATACAACCCATAGGGCTCCAATCCAGCATCTCCTTCCCAGCAGAATGGAATTCCTCCTTCAACTCCCTTCAAAGCATTAAGCACCCAATATTTCCAGCCACAAACCAACAACAATTCTTTGCAATCACCAAATTCCAGCCCTGTAGATCCCATGGAGGAGAGATCTATATATAGATGTTTGGAGAGAGGATGAGTCAGCTTGAGATCTGACTAGTGTCCTCTCCCTCTCTCAGTTCTTGAGTCCACTTGGAGGTTCTTGCTTCCACTTGGAGATTTGGAACCTCTTACTCATCACCAGTCGAATTCCTTGATGCAAGTGTCATTTTGGAAGCTTCCTGGGCATTGACACCTTGAGGAATGACTCTGCCACATGTCCAAACTCGCTCAGCGCAGGTAGGTAGTGTTGGAGCTGACATTCAACGCAGGTAGCCAATGTAGCAGTTGACATTCAGCGCAGATGCTCAGTGGAGCAGTTGACATGATCCAGAATTGGCTTGTTTTTGAGTGTTTTCAGGTGGAGAACTTCTGTGAATTGCTGTGGTTAGTTTGCCTTGTTCCTCTAGGGGTAGGAACAACATGTTTAGGGACTTTGGATCCCTTAGTTTATGGACATTTCATGCTCAATGCTGTAAGGCACGAAAATGTCTATAACAGTTGCCCCCTAAAGTATGAGGCCGTTTATCGGGTGAAATGATTTATCCAGGAGGGTCCGAAGTTCATCCATCTGCTGGGAGAAGACCTGTAATAAAATACAATACAATACATTATGATTCATACAGTTTTCATGATCTAGCTGAGGCGGGCATTCCCATGCTCAGCTTTATAAATTCATTTTTGTACATAGAACAGACGATCGTCTGATGGTAGACTGATAATTTTGGCGAAATTATCATCCTTTGAGTAGGATGATCATCTGCTGCAATGATGTACATGTCAAATGTCTTTATTTTTCCTGAATATATATCGCAACCCGGATGGATGAAACTAGATCCGGGGTCTTCAAACTCGTTCGATCTTCACTCTAAGTACAAGTCGATCCATGTGAGAATTGCGCTGAAGTCGAACATGGAAAGACATCGCTTGATTACCGGTCAATGATGTAAACCGTTAACAAGCGTGAGAGGAATCACCGATAATGATAATGACCCTCATGGTACTGCAGTACAATTCACGTGGTGCGAATAAAGGACTTGGCGTCGAACACCATGCAAAATCTTCTGGTCGAAGGTCATTGATGTATACCTGTCACCGGAAGTGAGAAACTTGCCATTGAGGCATGCAAGCTTCAAAGTACTGAAGGGGTTGTTCCTAGATCAACTTCTTGGATAATGAGCTGATGTTGACAAGAAGCGATCCATCACAGGAGGGCCTTAATGAATCCCACATCAGTGACACGGAATGGAGCTAATGATTTTAATGGAGGTGAAAACGATATGTGACATATGATTCAGGGTGGCGGTCATGAATGGATGAAGGATAATGTATGGCAGTGGATGGGACCTGGTTGACTCTTTCTGAACGACTTCTCTTGAACATATGGCGGCACTGATGCGATGGATTGGTAGCATTACCCCAAATATGGATGGTATGGCGAGACCATGGTGATGTGACCGGTGAATGAAACAACCCAACCCAATTGTGATACGGAGGAAAAGTGTCATGTTCAAGAGCGACCTACTACCATCAAAGTTTTCTTGATTTTTCCCAATTTTTCTCCAGTCATTGCTAACCAGTACCTCTTTATTTTTGTCAAGCTTGAGGAGGATAACATATGCTTGTTCTATAACCTGCCCTTCGGGCAAGCCCATCGCTATGTTTTAACGAGCCTAGCGATAGTGAAACTCGTTCTCGTCTAAAGACAAGTTTGTCGCTATTTAATAATTTTAACGAGTCTAACGACAAGGATAACTCGGTCCTTTTCATTTTTAGAGAGTCTGAAAAGGTACATAAAGTTAACTCCAAAATTCCTTTTTCGTCATCTAATCCATTAAGTCCGAAAAAGTATAAAACAATACAGAAGGGATGAGTTTTCGATAATTTTAACGAGCCGAATAAAACAAGCGCTCGACCTTTTTGTGCAATAATCCCTCAGGTCCAAAAAGATTAAAATCTAGAGGAGGGATGGCTCTTCTTGTCCTTTAACGAGCTGGAAGGCCAAAACTCGACAATCTTTTCATATTTTACGAGTCAATTGAAAAGAGCTTAAAGAAGACTCGTCTTTTGAGGAACGAGTGATAAACAGGGATAGCAACTGATTCCAGGTACAGGTTGGAATTTTCCAATCACGGCAGTGTCACAAGGATGGCTAGGTGAAATCACTCTTCGCAGCTGTTCCTCAAAATGGGGTAAACAATCATATGGAGGTGAACGATCGGCCAAATGAAAAGTGGAGGTGGCAGGTGCAAACACGACCAAGGCTTTAACGGCTGATAAAATTACATTCACAGTGGTTATTTACCGGGATAGGTTCACTTTTTAGTTAAAAATGAGCTTAAACACTGGAGGAAACTCTGCTCACTGCTTATATTTATTTTTTAACGAGCATGAAGACCGCGTTAAAACTGCTCGGATCTTGCGTTTATTTTTTAACGAGAATGAACTTTATGCTAAAACTGCTCGATTATATAGTCAAATTTTGATTTTTACCATAACTAGCTTTTCTCTTTTCAAGGATAGTACTGCATTCTTAATTGTTGCATCAAACTTAGTTAGAAATGAATAACATTTGCATGAAAATGAGATTATAACCCTAATATTTCGCTTTGAACTTCGTAAAAAGCCATTAAAAGGTGTTTTTACCTCTCATTTTACCATTTCATTTGAACTTGGTTTGTTGGAGCTCTGGAGGTGCCTCTTCCCCCTTGATTTTCACCAGCTGATTCCGGGAGATTCTGCGGACGATTTTCAGCGCCGTCTGGACCAGGTAGGAGCTAAACCCTAGCTCTTTCTTTTCATGGTTTCCTTTTTCAATTTTGTGCCTGTTTTCCTATCCCCATGAGCAGGGAAAATTTTAAGAACCCCCCCTAAATTTATAAATATAATAAATGGGCGAATCTCCATGGTATATAGGAAAAATGGAAGGCGATTTTATCAATAATATAATATGTATATATAATTTTTTGGCGAATCTCTCACCAGGCATGGTGAATATTTCACTCAATTATAAAATCTTGTAAGATCTTGGCGAGTCTTTCACTAAATAATAAAACTTTGTAAAGTCCTAGTGAATCTTAGCATTGCGAACTCTTAGAGAAGAGTAAAAATGGATCTATGCTGGTTTAATCCCCCCATTTAAATAGGCCACATTCCAGGTGAATACCATGGGTCAATACCATGTGCCATTTTGGTGAATACCACGAGTCAATACCATGTGCCATTTTTATTTTTATTTTTTATTTTTTTTACAATGTCGGCTACTCATATATTAAAAAAACTTTCTGAAAGTAGAGCTGTTACATGATGGGGAAGAGCATGAGAGCAGAGGCACAAAATCGGGTACGCAGACCCGCATTCCTCGTAGCTTCTCTTGATTGAAAGCAGAACTGAAAATAAACGACTATACTGCCTTACATAGGATCCTCCTAACCAAATACATTTGCAATGCATAAAATCACGGAAAGTGTGGAGTAACCGAGTCTTCCTTCTGGGCGCTGGCTCTGGTCGATGCTTCTGCCTGATGACTTTCGGTGAGGGTGCGAAGATGGTCGATTACTGCCTCCATGTGGATGCAGCGGTCCTTCAGGTCTTCAATCTCCTTCTTTCTTTTACCCAGCTTCTTTCGTTTGGATTCTCGGTCAGCATGGTAGTCCTCTATTAACTCCTTCAGCTGTTTTTTCACACTGTTGATCATAATAGTATGTGCCATGCACATATTGCAATCTTTGCTATTGAAGAGATTTCCCAGAGGGTCTTTGTTTGGGCCCTGTTTAGATGGCTGCCCTTTGTCCTCCATCGACGAGGCCTGAGGGTTGAAGACAGAGAGCGCTCTGCTGAGAAGAGAGCTTGAAACCTCTTTGAAGAGATTTGCGGAGTGCAGGGGCGTTGAATGGTGGGGAGGAGTTCTCCAGAGCTTCGGGAGGGCGCTACTAAGGGAACCAAAGACACTGTTAGTTATGAAAAGGATCACCAAAGAAGGAAAGAGACTTACAGCAGAATCAAAACGGAAAAATAGAGCGTTCTGAGGAGAGGGGACTCCCGATCTGCTCCGAGGATTTGCGGGGGCTCTTGCAGTTTGATCTCTGAGTGCAGAGAGGTTGGAGAACAGACCACCTTTTATAGAAGGAGGGAGGCTCGTAAACCGGGAGGAGAGGGGTTGAATGGGGCCAGTCTGAGGATGGGTTCGGTCCAAATTCATGATTGCGTTGATGTCCCTGCGCGTGCCAGAGACAGAAGCTGAGCTGTTGTTACAGAGATGGCCTGTTGTGGAGGAGCTCGAGATCACGCAAGCTCTGAGGATGTTGATACTCTTTGTGGCCCGAAAACGAGGAGATCTCCCAAAGTACTCCCCGGTGTAGCTTGGGGATTTGCAAGGAGGATCGATAAGATGGCCTAAGTGCATGAGATGACTGCGCCCTTGGGGAAGGTCGAGTGGAGGCGATGGATTACGGGATATCTCTGACATAGATTTTGTCATTCTCTCGGACCTGACCAACTCTCCTTCTGACCGCTAGATTAGCTTGCTGATCTGCGTCCTTATTATTATTTCTGAGAACATGTTTGAATGTCACTTCACCAAGCGCTTTGATTTTCTCCATGGTTCGATTCTTAATATTGTTTAAAGACCATTGCTTGTAATCTCTACCTGTGATCATGGCTGTGATAATAATAGCTGAGTCTCCTAGAATCAGAAGGTTCTGAAGGCCAAGATTCTTTGCAATGTGAGAGCCTAGAAGGAGGGCGTAGGCTTCTGCTTTGTTATTGGACATATGGCCTAGTCCCCATTCAAAGGAAACCATGAGATTCCCTTGAGAATCCTTTATGATCCCGCCAGCACCAGCTTGGCCTGGATTCTTCTTGGAGGCCCCATCAAAATACAATACAGGCCTGTTTTGGCTTCTGATCCAGTTGTTCACTTCCTCCTCCGTGCCTCGAAGCTTCCAGTCTTGGCTGCCATTCTTTTCTTTCGTTTGGGTTCTTGGATTTGGAATGAGTTTGAACTTACCTAGCCATACCCTATGCCTCTCCTCCACAACCTCCATTTCTGACTGGGGGACCCCTTTTGCCTCTAAAGACTCCGCAATGAGGGCGATGGAGTTGGCCACGATGCCTGATATGGATGGCTTGACATTGTTGAAGATACAATTATTTCTCGCCTTCCAGATTTGCCAGCATACATTGGAAGGGATGCTGCTCCAGATCCTTTTCAATATGGACTTGCCTTTTTTGGGCTGATAGAGTCTTTTGTCCCAGCTTTTATGGAGGGCCTGAATCTGGGAGGGGAGAGCTTCCAAGGAGATAGTATCAGAGAGAAGATTCCAACATGCTTTAGCAATCGGGCACTCAATAAAGAGATGAGAGATGTTCTCTTCAGCTAGCCTACACATGCAACATATTGAAGGCCCCTGAATACCTCGCTTTCTGAGGTTTTCGGCAGTTAGGATTTTACCATGAAGGAGAGTCCAATTAAAAAGTTTGATCTTTGGGAGGCATTCGGGACTCCAGACAGCTTTGTGAAGGGGCCAGTTGTTTGCCGAAGATATGTCTTGGAGGGCTTTATAACCCTCTTTCACCGAGTAGTTGCCTCCATTTGGGATCCAGACAAACTTGTCTTCTTTCCCTCTGTCTATTGGGGCTGAGCCACTGAGGGAGCATTTGAGTTCTGCCCAAAGCTGAGCAAGATCATTAGGGAGGTTGAGGGGAATCCACCCTGCCCAGCGGTCCTCATCCCACATAGAGATGTCTGAGAGAGAGTTGAGGTTGGCCTCTGCCATCCACCTGTGGAGGGGATAAAGATGGGGAATTGAGTCTCTGGCCTGTGATCCCATAATACTGTCTTTCCAGATGTTTATATCTTTGCCATTTCCAGGAGCTCTTGATATGAGAGGTTTGCAGAGAGGGAGCGCTTTCTTGATGAGATTCCAGGATGGGGTACCTTGTCTCTCAGTGATGTTTTCCATGAGGATATTTTTGTTTGGACCATTCAGATATTTCTTCTTTATAACAGCTGCCCACCATGCTTCTTTTTCATTGAGGATCCGCCAGATGAGTTTGAAACCCATTGCTAAATTGGCTAACCTAGGGACCCTGATTCCTAGCCCACCTTTTTCCACTGGAAGGATCACTTTCTCCCACTTGACCAAACTGAACTTCTTCGTATTTTGTCTACCTCCTTGCCACAGGAAGCTGCGCATTATTAGCTCCATGTGCTTATGGATGCTTGCTGGGGCTAAGGTAATGGCGAACTGATAAATAGGGAGAGAGGCAAGAATGGACTTGATTAGTGTCAAACGGCCTGCTAGATTTAGCCAATGCATTCCCCAATTTTGCAGTTTGCTTCTGAGTTTTTCAATGATCTTGACCCAGATCACTGATTTGATTTTTTCTTTGGCCAGAGGCAGCCCCAGGTACATGAAATATGACCAATTTAGTTGGGCTGGAATTTCCATGATGCGGGATATGCGCTGAATGATATGGTTAGGGGTGTTCCATGTATATATCATACATTTGTTGTTGCTAAGTTTGCCACCAGAGGCCTGAAGGAAGAGGTCCAAGACTTTTTTGAATCTCCTCGCCATAATGCAAGAGGCGCCACCAATGAGGAGGGTATCATCAGCGAACAAAGAGTGGTTAATACCTTTCGAGCCTCTTATGATTTCTATCCCCATTATTTCTTTTTTTCTCCTCATGTCTTCCAATTTGGAGCTAAAACCATCCGCCATGAGAATGTAGAGGAAAGGAGAGAGAGGGCAACCTTGTCTCAGGCCTCTAGTGCTTTTGAAAGCTGTGCTGGGTCTCCCATTAATGAGAGGAGTTGTCCAATTGCCCGAGATGCACTCTTGCACCCTGCTGATGAAGAGTTCTGATAAACCAAGCTTTTTGAGGACTGCAAGGAGAAAGGAATGGTTTACCCGATCAAAAGCATTTTCCATGTCCATTTTCATTATCATACCCTTCTCTTTCCTGTTCATACTGCTGTGAATGGCCTCTTGGATGAGGATTACGTTGTCTGCTATTTGCCTCTTTGGGACAAAACCACCTTGATTTTCAGAGATGAGGGAGGGGAGGATAGGTTTAAGTCTGTTGGCAAGGATTTTGGTTATGATTTTGTAGGACACATTACAGAGGGAGATAGGTCGGAAGCGGTTGAAAGAGAGAGGGTTGGGCTCTTTGGGTATTAGGGCCAGAAAGGAGGACTTCATACCACTACCCATCTTGCTTTTTTGGAAAAATTTCCTAACCACTCTAATGAAGTCCTTTTTAATGATGTCCCAATGAGCTTTGTAGAAGTCTATCGTGAACCCATCTGGTCCCGGGGCCTTGTCTGAGGCCATGTTGCGGATTGTTAGCTCTATCTCTTCTTCAGTAAACTGTTTGTCCAGCTCAGCGTTTTGTACATCAGAGGTTTTGCTTTCCAATGTGTCAAGGATTTCCATGCCTCCTCTGTCGTGTTGATCCTCCGTGAGAAGATTTTGGAAGTGGGAAGACGCTGCCTCCATGATTTCATTTTTCTCTTTTAATTCTGAACCATCCACTGTAATCTTTTCAATATTGTTTGCAGCTCTCCTCATTTTCATACTGTTGTGGAAGAAGGAAGTGTTCCTATCTCCCGCCTTAAGCCAAAGACACCTTGACTTTTGCCTTTGTTCCTCCTCCTCTTTTCTATTTAACTTGTACAGCTCTTTTTGAAGTTCCATCTCTTTGATCTGCTCTTCTTCCGTATCCTGTCTTGCCTCTTTCTCTTGATTCCATAGCGTTAACTTATCTTGGAGCTCTGTTTTGGTTTTTTTCTCTTCAATTGCCTTGAATTTGGCCCACTGTTTTATGGCCGATCGGAGGAGTTTAATCTTGGTTTCCCAAACGAAATGCGGGGACCCTCTGATCTCTGATGACCACTGATCTTTAACCAACGCTCGGAAGTCCTCCTGATTTTCCCAAGCTCTGTTATACCTGAAAGGAAGCGGGCCCATATTCGATCCTTTGTCTAGTTTTAGGGCCACTGGTTTGTGATCAGAGAGGTATCCCTGGATGATGAAGCTTTTGATACATGCAAAACTAACTACTATTCTCTCTTGAACCAATATGCGATCCAAACGTTCTTTGATGTTATTTCTGCCTGCTCTCTTATTTGACCAGGTAAAGCGCCCGTTCTGAGGGTGGAAATCCACCAAATTATGGTTGAGAATAATTTCTTCCAGGGTATCCCTTGAGGGGTCAGCCAAAAAATTCCCTCCAATTTTTTCTTCAGCGTTTCTTATGAGGTTCAGATCCCCCCCTAAAAAAATGTTTCTGCCTTGCGTTTCCAGGAGGTCTTCTTTAATAGAATTCCAGCAGGCCGCTTTGTCATGGAGTTGAGGAGGGGCGTAAACATTGTAGATAGTATATTCTTCTGTCTTTGTTAAATTCTGGATGTCTGAGCGTATCCACCAACTGCTGTGTCTTTGACTTAAAAGAGTCCATTTTCGCTTATCCCAGATGGTACCTATACCACCTGAGGCCCCAGATGCGCTTACTGCTATTCCTTCGTAGATTTTGTTGTTTTTTAGATAGTTCTTAAAGTCCTGCTCATTGATTTTGGTCTCCTGGAGAAGGAGGATGTCTGGGTGTTCTGATTTGAGGAGATCACGGACTGCGTTAGCCTTAAGGGAGGAGCCCATCCCCCTACAGTTCCAAGAGACCAGGTTCATCATTTATTTGTCTTGAAGTGGGCACCTCCTTTCTCTTTCCCTTTTTCTCCATTTCCTTTCGTCTTGTCCAGATAGGTATCCATTGGTTGTTGAATCCCTGTGGTCATTTCTTTTGCTGCGGTCTCATCCCTTATTTCTTTATTTGATTTCCTTCCGACTTTTTTTGGGGGGTCTACAGATGTGCTGCTTTCCTTGGACTTATTCCTGGTTAATATTCTCTCTACAGTATGGGGTGGGGAGGAAGGCGGGGGGGAGGTGAGCGGAGGGGAGGCGGGGGTAACAGGGGGGGCTCTCGGGGATGGAGGGGGGGAAGGAGGCTCAACCTCTGATAGAGTTTCGAATTGATTAGAGGATGAAGGAATAGTCGGGCCTTGCTGAGTAGTAGGGAGAGGGGAGGCTGTTGGGTTCTTGTTGTTTCCATGTGGGGGGTTGGTTCTCTTCTTCTTGACAATTTCCCAGGCTTCCTCTGCTTTTTCAGTGTTAGATTCAGAGAGATTTGCATTAGCTTTACTGCATCTATTAGCGAAATGGCCATACTCATGACATACCTTGCATTTGAATGGGAGTTGTTCGTAGTCGACTTGCTGAAGGTGCGTCCATTGGTCGACTCTGAGCTTGATGGCTTCTGGTAGTCCCTTCCCCAAGTCCACTTCAACACAAATTCTTGCGCATGCGTGCATGTTCTCCTTGGGTTCCGATCTATCAATGTACTTCCCTATTCCGTTTCCGATTGCTTTCACTGACTCATCTCCCCAGCAGTGAAGGGGCAGGTGCGGGAGCCAGACCCAAACAGGTACAGCATTGGGGACGTCCATCTCCGGGTCGAAGTCAGGGGTCCACTTGTTCAAGTAGAGACCTCTTGTGTCCATGAAGTATGGGCCATTCCTGAAGATTAAATTTCGATCTTCCACTGTTTCAAAGAGGAAAGTGAAGAACCCTCTTCCACAAAAACGGATCGCAATCTTGCCTTGAACCATCGAGTTCCAATTTCTTTCAACCCATCGCTGGACAGTACGAGGGGAGGGCCATAAGCCCGTGAACTGACCAACTAAGCCTCTGTCAGCAAGAGCCACCGCCGCTCTCCTTGGAAGGGCAGGGGGGAGCGGGATTTCTGGGACCTCATCCATTTTTTTAACAAAGCGAGAAGTAACAGGCCGGATCTTCTCCGAAGAGTTTTCCTGAGTGAGGGAGGCAAAGGATTTCATTAGTTCGTCCTGGTCCGGTCCAGAAGGGCCCGTGGCCGCCATGATCGGGGAGTTGAGAGATCCAGAGCGACCTAGCAGCAACGCTGCTAGGCGCGGAGGCAAAGCGGGCCAAGGGGGAGCTCAGAAGGCAGGATGAGACGGGAGAGGGGAAGGGGACACGGGGAAGGAAGAAAATGGAGGGGAGCGCCCGAGGGCAGGAGGCCCGACAGCAAGGGGCGCAGAGCCTCGCAGCAGAGCTGCCAAGGCACGGGCCGCGGGAAGGTCAAGGGGCTGCCATGGCTAGAGGGAGGCACGCGCAGCAGATCCACACCGGGACAAAATTCATAGAGGGCAGTAAGTTAAGAATTGAATTCTGCCA
Organism: Pinus tabuliformis; assembly: GCA_031772625.1. Taxonomy (NCBI): domain Eukaryota; kingdom Viridiplantae; phylum Streptophyta; class Pinopsida; order Pinales; family Pinaceae; genus Pinus; species Pinus tabuliformis. Next base: position 2,011,865,557 of record CM062817.1, on the reverse strand, counting down.
TTTTTATTTTTAATAATTCTAATATTAGGGTTAATAATGGTGATTTGCATGGTATTAATAGCAATCTAGTCCATGGTATTTGTCCCATAGTATTTTTCCCATAGGTTTCACCTAAATATAACCCATTTCTTGAGTGTTCGTAAATATAAGGTGAATTATGGAGTAAATATAAAAAAAATGTTTTATTTGTTTACCATACCTCTAGTTTATTTATATTTTTATTAATTTACCATACCTCTGTTACAAATATGGTATTTGGCCCATAGGATTCACTTAAATAAAACCTCTTTCTTGAGCCTTCATAAATAGAACGAGGGTTATGGACTAAATATAAAAAGAGGTTTTATTTATTTACCATACGTCTAGTTTATTTATATTTTTATTTATTTACCATACCTTTTGAGTAAGTATAAAAAGACGTTTTATTTATTTACCACACCTCCACTTTACTTATATTTTTATTTGTTTACACCAGGTGACTTATGGAGTAAATATAAAAAATGTTTTATTTATTTACCATACCTCTCATTTATTTATATTTTTATTAATTTACCATACCTCTTTTATAAATATGGTATTTGGCCCATAGGATTCAATTAAATAAAACCTATTCTTGAAAATGGGCGAATGGATTCACTTAAATAAAACCTATTCTTGAAAATGGACGAATGGAAGGTTGTAACTCCTAATTTCAAGGGCTAAATTGACCTTTTTTACCCTCTCCCTTAAAATAAGGTGGGCTATTTGAGGTGATTTGTAAAAATGTACTATGATACAAAATATTCGCCCACTAAAAATTTAAAACCCCTTAATTTCGTCAAAGGGCGAACATTCGCCCCTGAAATTATCCTTGCCCATGAGCCCTTGGGGTTTTGCTAGGGCGCTCTGGCATCAGCGCAGGCAGTCCATTCGAAACCTGCGTTGAATGTCAAGTTGCCTTAAGGCAGTTTGACCTTCAACGCAGGTAGGACACTTGCCAACTGCGTTGATCTCAGAAAAGCAGTTCTATGCACAGTTTTTTGATGAAATTTTGCCAGTTTCTCATCAAATTCCGGAACTTACTCTTTCTCTTGTTTGTTTTGTAGGGATCTTTGAGCAAAATGTCCCTTACATGGCGAGAACGAGAACATGAAGAGGAGGACATGATTGCCCTCCATGACCCTGTCACGGTGAACGCGTTGCGGAACTGTGGCCTGCTGAAGTTTTTCCGTATCTCTAGCATGAGAGCACAGATCTCTTTACTGCAGTACATGCTTGATGCTTGGGATCCCATCAACCAAGTATTCCAGATTAGGGGAAAATCCATCCCCTTGACCATAGAGGACATTTACTTCTTGACTGGGTTGTCAAGGCGGGGTGCCCCCATTTCTTTGTCAGGTTCGGCCCGGGGGAATGACTCCGTGAGAGATTATGTCCGTCAGTATTGCAGGGAAGGTTCCCAGCCGAGTAGAGACGGCAAGGTTGTTATCCGTGAGATCACTGACAGGTCTCTCAGGTCCATTCTGTATACTATTGGTAGGATGGCCGGTAGCGCATCTCTACATGTTGCCAACAGATCTTATGTGTAGCACGCCTTGGAGTGTCTCCAACCGAAAGTATTCAACTGGTGTGATGCAGTACTTGTTCAGATGAAAAGTCAATTGACCAAGGTAAAGGACGGGAAGCTGAAGAACTTTGGGTATGGTTCTATTCTGACTGCCTTTGCCTTGGAGAAAATACCATTGATGCAGCCTCAATATATCGCACTCGACTTGCCTTCTCCTACCGAGCCACGCATGCAGAGATGGGTTGATCACATGTCTAGGCATGCCGGTCAATCTCAGATTACTTTCACTGATACCTTCTTCAGGTGGTTCGAGCGCCAGGAGATGGTCTATTCTGAGTACCCATATGTTGGCATGGATTTCCGAGGTGATTTGGATTTGGTGCTACCGGATGGCGAACAGTGGGGCGCTATTGGTAAAATATTTGACCATATTACTGTTTACTATTCTTATTTATAATGTCCTTGTGCTTTATTCTATCAAGACTTTAATCAAACTCATGTGTGCATGCAGATGTTGGTCCCGTTCATCCAGCAGCTCGCCCGAAAGCGCCAGTTGCTGCCCGAGCAGGGGAGACTGCTGGGAGGGTTATTCTCCGCGACCTTGATGTGGCAGAGACTCTTACAGCTGTGCAGGAGCAGGTTGAGAGTCTTACTCTCGGCATTCCCGCTGTGAGGATTGATGAGTTACCTTTACAGTTGCAGCGACATACTACTGGTGTGCCTAGACGATGGACTCGTCTCTTGCGCATGATTGCATAGGCCGTGACGTGCTATCATGAGCACCACTAGGCTAGGGTGCCCCCTAGCATTTTTGAGTTTTTGGGTCATATGACCGATTTTGTCTTGGTTACAGAACATTATGTACGAATGATAAACAGCTTATATATATTTTGGTTTTCGAGTTTTATTCTGGTTGAGTTATATGATCCATATGTACAATCATTGATGATGTGTCTTTTTTTATAAATGTCGCAAATGTCTATCTAACACATAATTTGCTAATGAGTCGGTTAATGTGTTTAAGTTTCTGGAAATATGCTGGTATTGAATTGAATCAAATTGTCTTTCCAAAATCTTAACCCTTAGGAACATGCGATAAATAGCTGGATTGCGAACGGAATATATACCATTGAGTTGCAGTATCACGAGTTGTGAGTCTAGCCTGACAATTAGTCGGCGTATACCATGGGTGATGGCATCAGAGAGTAGTTCTATCAATGCGCTATACTCAGCGATGTTATTCGTTGATTGCCCAATACACACACCTCTGAAACTTACTAACTCGCCGCTTGGATCAAAAATGGCCCAGGTTGCGGAGGATAGGTTCCGCGAACTACGACTCGCTCCGTTGGCATATCCAACACATGTCTCCAGAAGGTTTGACATCTGCAACAAATGAAAAAGTTGGATCACTCGATCAAAACAAATACTTTAGCGAAAACAAAATACAACAAAAGCGTACAGGTTACTATTAAGGATAGTAATGCTTGAGGTACAACCCGTTGCGGGGTTGCGCCAGTGGAATTCCGTCATAATCCATTAACTCGTAGGCTCCTTTTGCTAACACCCTTTTAACAATATAGGGGTCCATCCATAAGGAATTAAATTTACCTGCTCCCAATTTATCGGATTCTTGGTCATAAAGCAAGACCAAATCACCTTCTGAGAAGACACGGGGTTTGACACTTTTGTCGAACTGCGCCTTGACTCGTTTCTTATGGGCTTCATTAGCCAAAGCGGCGTCACGGCGGGTTTCATCCAATTGGATTAATTCCAAGAAACGAGTCTCTTCTTCCGAAGTTCCGGGGAGGAGATCAATTGCGAGTTTAAGCGACGAAATTTCGCACTGGATTGGCAAGACTGCTTCCAGGCCATACACCAGTTGGAAAGGTGTGAACCCGGTCGCGTTCTTTACCGACGTTCGGTAAGCCCACAAGGCTGAGTACATGATTAGGTACCACCTTCTTTTATGAACCCCGATCATCCTTTGCAACATACGCTTCAGGACCTTGTTGATTGCTTCAACTTGTCCATTGGCTTGCGGATAATACGGGGTAGAGCTGTCGTGAGATAGCCCTAGCTTGGCAGCTAATTCGACCATCATGTGATTGCGAAAATGCGATCCATGATCTGTAACTATAGCCTGTGGTACGTCGAACCTGGCGACTACATGATTGAAAAAGAAAAGGGCAGCTGTTTCACCAGTGTTATCCAATGTAGGCATTGCCTCGGCCCATTTGGTAAAATAGTCAACAACGACTATAATATACCCATGCCCCCCGGTCGAGGTGGGGTTACATTGCATGAAATCGATGCCGCATTTGGCAAAAGGCCCAACAACAACTATTGGCTGTAAAGGTGCGGGTGGTCTTCTGGTTTTGCTATCAAAAATTTGACAAGCATGGCAACTTCTGACTGCGATTATGCAATCTTTGAACATGGTTGGCCAGAAGTATCCTGCTCGTAAGATTTTTTGTGCTGTTGCATATCCAGATTGATGCCCCCCACACGCGCCTGAATGACACTCATTCAGGGCTTTTTCGGCCTCCTCATGGGTAAGGCACCTCCTCAGAACTGTATCGATACCACGACAGTAAAGCGTATCACCGACGATCATGTAGTCTTTGGCTTGGTATCGTATACGTTTCTGTTCAGAGTGATGATGATGATGATGATGATGGTTAACGTCCACTCAGACCAAATTGGTCTATCGGACCTACAATTTTCTTAATTTTTACTTGTATGGCTCCTCGTCTTTCTTGGCGAGATTGGTGTTGTAGCTTTCTTTCTTTTCTCTATGGTCTTCCAACTTCCTTTGTCTTGCATCTCCTTCATCTCTTCTGGTTCTTGGGACATTGGTGTCTTAGCTTCGCGATCTATTGTGTTCGTTCTTTTGAAAATAGTCGGTGAAGAAGTTTGGTTTAGGAGATCTGCTTTGCTGTTAAATGAAGATTTATTTTCTGCGGTATTCAAATCCTCATAACTCTTGATTTGTTGGGGCGGGCTTTCTCCTTGCTTGTTTTGAGAGTTGTTTCCTTCTTCCTTGATTTCTTGTGACTCATTTTCTCTAGAATATTCTTCCTCTTTGATGACAGTGTAGTGTTCTTTTTGTGCTCCTTCCCACCATGTAGATCTGTGGTGGTTTTTTCTAGCAAAATTTTTCTCAGAGGCCTGAATTTTTGGGTTTGGAGATAAATTATGAGTGAGAGGTGGTAGGCCTGAATTTTTGGGTTTGGAGATAAATTATGATATCTCCATACCACTCATTGCTTGCAGATATCAGAAACAAACTTTCGTCTACGATTGACTCTTCTGCTGTTTCATCGTTGGACGACGATGGGAGATCGCACAATAATTCTGCGAAAACTAGAGCTTTCTTTGATTTGGATTTTACAAATTCCAGATCAAACTCTTGAAGGATCGCTATCCATTTCGAATATTTTCCCCCTAGCAACTGTCGCGACAGTATATAAGTCATGGGGTTGCAATCTGACAAAATGGTAGTTTTCCGAAAGAGGACATAATGTCGAAATCTTTGAATCGCTTGAACAGCTGCAAGCGCTAGTTTTTCAACATAAGAATATTTACTTTCTGTATCATTTAAGTTTTTACTTAAATAATATATAGGATGTTCAATTCCATCGACTTCTTGAACTAAAACCATCGCAATGGTCGTATCCGCTGCAGCCAGATACAAGTTAAAATCTCTTTGATAGTCTGGGGCATACATTAATGATGCTTTTACTAGAGAATCTTTCAGAGCATCAAAAGAAGCTTGCGCTACCTGATCCCAGACAAAAGGTACATCCTTTTTTAAAAGACGAGTGTAACCTTTAGCAAGTTCTGCGTAATTTGGAATGAACCTCCTCAGAAAGTTTGCTTTCCCTTGGAGTTTCTGAATCTGAAGCAAATTTGAAGGTGGAGGCAAATTAATGATTGCCTGAACCTTGCAAGGGTCGAGAGGAATCCCATCCTTAGAGACTACAAAGCCAAGTAAACGACCAGAACCGACGCAAAACACACATTTGTGCGGATTGAGTCTTATCTTGTAGTGTCGGCAACGTAGAAATATCGCTCTTAAATGCTGCGGATGATCAGTCCGCTTTCGCGAATGAGCGGAAGGTCGTCGAGATAAGGTTGAACGATGTTCTTGATGTCATGGAAGGCATAATTCATTGCCCTCTGAAATGTCGCCCCTGCGTTCTTTAAACCAAAGGGTAATTTTCGATAAGCGAATGTGCCCCACGGACAAATAAATGCAGTCTTTGACTGGTCCTGTGGGCGGATATTTATTTGATTATACCCGGAAAATCCATCCATAAATGAAAAGATTTCACATCCGGCGCATTCATCAATTATCTGGTCGATGAACGGTGTAGGCTAGTTGTCCTTTGGACAAGCTTGGTTTACATCCCTATAATCGACACACACTCTTATTGTCCCTTGTTTCTTTATAACAGGGACAATATTCAATACCCAATCGGTTAGGGGAACTGGGTAGATGAATCCAGCATGGAGGAGTTTTTCAACTTCCGCCTTAATGGCAGCGGCTTTTTGGGGTGCACTTGCCGAAGCCATTGTCTTACTAGTTTGACATCAGGATACATTTTAATTTCATGTTCAACGATACTCGAGTCAATGCCTGGCATTTCATCATATGACCAAGCAAAGACATCTCTGAATTCGCGAAAAAGAGCGTTATATATTTCCAGTTCTGAAGGGGAACAACCTTTGCCGACATAAATATTCTCTACAACATTTGTTTTAGTCGATATATTTATGGCTATAGTCTCTTCAATATTGGATAAGTTTCACTCGGAATCCACCGTATTTACAGTATTTGATAGGAATTCAAAGACTGAAGGGTGGTAAAGGTCATGTTGAGTATCTTCTTCATATTCTGGAAGAAGGGAACGATGGTGGTAATCATTCCACAGTGTCCCCTCAATCAACATTGATTGTAAGATTCCTTCGTCAGTCCCATGCACTTTCGACCAAGGATCTAATGGGGTATCATATTCTCTAGACCTATCTACCCAAACGCTTGACGAGCGTTGATTTGGGTTTGCCTCCCATGCCCGAAATATTGCTTGCTACAATATTTCTATAGGGCTTGGGGGCAAAACCATTGAATGATCCATGTCGACATCATCTTTTGCGACCTTCATGGAAGATATCATGTTGCAGGTTGCTACTAACGCTATATTTCCTATGTAGATAGGAGGTGGAAGCGCGAAAGTTCCCATCATTGTGGGGTCTTTCAGTAGACCTACTCCGATATCTTGAAGCGAATGGTTGCTCTCATGGATCATGGGAATGCTTCCTGTAACTTGTGAACCATTAGGGAGGAAGTTCTGTTGGTCGACGACCGTAATCCCTCCTTCAAATGGGAATGTGATCTTCCTAAAATAAGTCGACACAACAGCTGCCATGGCATAGATCCATGGTCTACCCAGTAGGATGTTGTAGTCAAGATTCCCATCGATGACCTCAACATCAATTTCCACTGTTTTTCCTCCCAGTTCAACCTTTAAGTTATTAAGGATACCGTACGGGGTATAAGTCCTTCCGTCGAAAGATTTTAATGTCGTCGAAGATCGCGACAAGGTTGGAGATCCTAAAGTTTTCCAGCAACTCATCGACATAATACATGTAGATGCCCCCTCATCAATAATTGTTCTGTGAACAGTTTTGTTGAGGGATTTCACTTGAATAAGGAAAGCTAGTTGAGCTGGTAACTGAGGATTGTATCCTTTGTGATCAAAGGATACAAGATTGGAATCCTTAGGATCAACCCCACCAATAGCCGATAACAAAGCCTGCCTTTGGGATGGGCAGTTCTGTAGTACTTCAAGAGTCGACATAGCGAACGGCGATTGGGCCAAATCTTCCACTATGTTATAATGTTGCGCCGCCCTGGCGCGAGGATTAAATGTCGACTTGTGTACTACTCCCTTTGGCGGTTTTATTGTTAATTCAGGGATGATGGGCGGTACAACTTCTGTCGAAGTTGTTGGAATCCTTAGGATCAACCCCACCAATAGCCGATAACAAAGCCTGCCTTTGGGATGGGCAGTTCTGTAGTACTTCAAGAGTCGACATAGCGAACGGCGATTGGGCCAAATCTTCCACTATGTTATAATGTTGCGCCGCCCTGGCGCGAGGATTAAATGTCGACTTGTGTACTACTCCCTTTGGCGGTTTTATTGTTAATTCAGGGATGATGGGCGGTACAACTTCTGTCGAAGTTGTTGTCAAACTACTCGGTTGATCTTTACCTTTGTCGTTCAACAGCTGCGGATTCCCATAATCTTTGTTCCTTGTCGAAATCAAAGCATCATTCTGCTATTTTGAAACCGACAACATAAGCACTTGCGACGGGGAAGCATTCCCATTATCAACCAGATTTTGACCTGGGTTGGGAAATGGATCAGTTAACACAGCTGAGGTTTGCGAACTTTTAAAGAACCTCTTCAACTCAGCTTTGAATGGACAATTCTTAGTCCAGTGATCCTCCTCGTCACATATTTGACATGGAAAATTTTGTTTCCCTTTCTCAGGAGGGTTTGAGGAATTTTTTCCAGGGGATGACTCACCCTGTTTCTTCTTCTTCCCTTTGTTTTGCTTCTTCTTGCTTCCTGGTTGATTGGTTTCTTTGCCTTTATCTGCTGATACGGCATTTACTTCCGAAGCAAGAATTTCTTCTTTTGCATTTTGTTCCGAATTCTTACGGGCTTTCTTAGACGAAGCCTTTATCGATTTCGTGTTTGCCGTGCCAATCACGCCATCACCGGCACGAGAGTCACTATTGGATTTAGGAGGAGGAGGAATTGAAAATTCTGGTCTAGGGGCATCTGGTATTTTGTCGTAGAGCGTGCCAGACTGAGTATAAACTAAGTCTGGATATTGTGCACGAGCAATAACTTGCTCCTCTGTTACGACTCCCCCCTTCGCCACATCTTCCATTATAGCAGGAAGTAACGACTTTATAAACCATTCAGCTAACAGCTGATCGGGAACGTATGTTTTCACCATCCTACGGTGACGACGCCACTCATGTATATGATCAGATATATGAGTGGCAGTTGTCTGCTTGAAGTTGGTTAATATTTCTGTTCCCGTTTCATACCTTATCGGTAATTGAAAATGGGTTAAGAAAGTCGTGGCTAGGGAACTAAAATTGTTGAATGAGGCTCTAGGTAATTCAATATACCATTTTGCCGTTGGACCCGTTAACGTCCTCTGGAATAGGCGAAGCCTTATCGAATCATCATTTAGGGTGTTTGATGAACACCACAGATGAAAAGTCATCACGTGATTCGATGGGTCTTCACCTGGATTTCCATTGAATTTAGGAATGTCAGATGGAAGTTTGTGAGGAATCGCTGGCCACCAAGGGGCGTAAGCAATCAGATCGTTGGTTAACCGGTGTAAATCGGGTAACTCTAAAGTTGCCACAAATGGTAACTGTTGATTCAGGTTAGGTGAAGCATAACCAGGGTATGACGGAATCGCTTGAGCAGTGGGCCTTTGCATACCAGCATAATGTAATTGATGTTGGTATGACTGATACGGTTGGTGGACTTGACCACTGTAAAGCGGTTGGTTTTGACCGTTTTGAATATACGGTTGTCCACTGTTCGCAAAGATTTGCTGCTCAGAACCTTGGTACACTTGCTGGAATTGTGGTTGTTGGTATTGCACTAGCCACGGTTGTGAAGCCATGTTCTGTTGCGCTATGCTAACCGTTGGACCAAGGTGTGGGGTAATTGTACCCGTTTGGACCTGTGTCACCCCACCCGTTGGCGATGGTGGTTGTGACCCATGGTCAAGGGGCTGTTGCATTACAACCTGAGAAATCTGAGGTTGACATGCAACAGGCATCGCTTGAACTTGTGAAACTGTTACAATAGCCGGTGTGGTTGGGATGTTCGTCATAGGTACACACTGTTGCATAGAATATACAACCCTTGGTTGTTGAGGTATCATAGGTACCCAACCACTTGATGTAATTCCAGTATAACCTGAATACTGTTGTGAACTCCTGTATGGATACCCTCCCGGAGGGGGTAATGAAAGGGCATACTGCCCCCCATACGGTAGCAATCCGGAACTCAAGGGGATTGATTGTCCTTGGGGACTGGATTGCCCAAACTGACCTCCAAATGGATCAATCTGGCAAGTCTCAACATAAGAGTTGCCGGATATTATTCCGGATGAACAAACTGGAACAGACCACACTGTCGAAATAGTCCCTTGGTGGACTCCTTCTAGCGGTTGTGAGCTAGTCGGGACAGATGGTATGCCGGCAAACATTGTTGGAGTGACGGCAGGGGCTTCTGCTGTCGTTGTGTCGTTTGACACAGTCCTAGATGTTGAAGGTTGTTCAAACATTTTAAGTCTATCCAATAGATTGCCTAGCGATTCTACGGGAACTTCCACTTGTGGTGGATTAACTTCTGATGAAGGAAATAGAGTGACCCCGACTCCAAAATGGGTTGGAGTACTTGCTTGCGGATCCTCTACAATTTCCTCTATCGCAATCAAACCAGGTGGAAGAGGAAGACCGTCAGGTCCATAAAATATTTCTGGTGCCGAAGAAGGGGTTGTTTCGACAGCGACAGTAGTTTGAGGAACAAAATTCTCTGGACCGGTTACAGATGGAACTGGTTCAGTAATGCAAGTATTTGCCCCCAGACTAGGATCAGTACTACTGTCCCTCTGTGGCTGTTGAACTTCTTCTATAGAGGCAGGGTTTCTAGAAATGTTTGGAGTAACCGGAATCTCAAATGTAGTTGGAACACTTGTTCTAACTTTGATGGGAGATTTTGAACCGGTTAAACGAGTTCGCTTTGTCTGTACTGTTTTCGATTCCGGAGACAAAGACGGTTGACTCGTAAGCCTCCGCGAACGACGGGGTTTCAATTGAATTTCTTCCACGATTGCGGATTACTCGATCAACCAAAATACAAAAAGGGGAAATTTGTGTTTCCGAATTGAATGAATTTTATTAGACGCTTTAGACACAACTTGCTTTTTTAGTTTTTAAAGAGTCGAGAAAAAGCTAAAGATGACTCTAGTCTCTTTCGATGTTTTAACGAGCCCGAAGTGACAAATGCTCGGATGGACTTTTTCTGTTATAGAGTCTGAAAAAGGCCAAAAGAAACTGCTCTGGAGTTCTAGGCAGAGGGTGTGCCAAACTTTTCGCAAAACCACAGAATACTTTTTACGGTACGGGTGGTCGATCTTCGTGAATGCTGTGTTCACTGCATTGCGATCAGTAGGGCGGCCGACACGGCTTCCTAAGGATAAAAGATATATGCCTATAGGGGTCTCCCAATATATACGCGACGGTACGTGGGAGCACAATCCCTACTAGCGCTATTGTCTCTCAGGAGGAATCACCCACCTTCTTCGAGATCGACAGTCACTAAGCTTAACGACGCCGGAACACGTCTCTAGCCTAGACCTCTATGTTGTGCGTTATGTTACAAAGCATTGTTAGGTTCATTCAGTTTATTTTAGGTTGATCTTTTTAAAGTTTGCCTTTCAAGGTTCACCACGAGATGTATGATACAACTTCCTAGATGCAGTCTAAGATGATAAGCAAGCTTTATTATCTTTCAACTTTGAAAATCCTAGCTACTAAGGGAAAAGAATAACACTATCTTTTCTCAAAGAGCAATCAGCACACTCTAATGCACTTTCCCTAAATCCAACATGCAAACTATCAAATGCAAAATGCACAATGCAGGTGTTTGTTTTCCACTTTCTTAGTATAAATGCCTACAAAGAAAGCTTTTTGCACAATTTTGAATTTGCTTTTAAGATGATCAATACAAACATGTTCACTTTCTTCGAAATCAACAAGGGTAGAAGAGATTACAATCACTTTGCGATTTTCGAAATAAAGACTTGTTTTGACACTTTGAAAGAGACAAATTCAAACCAATAAGCAAAAGTAAAACTATAATCAATCTGAAGAACAGCCAATGAACTCTCTTCTAAGATCACTATCAATCAGATCTGAATCAAAGGCTACAGAATGACTACTTTACTCAAGCAAAGGAAGACTGTAAATGACGCCACAAACACATAAAAACATTCACAATATTTTTGTGCAAAAATGAGGCGGAATCTAAGCAAAGAAAAAGGTTTATCTGACTGGCACCTATGCTGGTTAAAGGCTGCAAAAACAGAGATCAAAACAGGGCAAAAGACAACAAAGAACCCCAGCTGCACAAGGCCACATTGGTTCAGCGCAGGTCTAACACTGTCAGTTTGACATTCAGTGTAGGTAGCCCCTTCGGGACCTGCGTTGAAATGCAGACTGCCTTCATAGTGCCTGCGTTGAAAGAGAAACTCTTGTTTCCCTTGGTTTCTGGGTCATAAAATGCTCAAAAATCAACTGTTTCAGGCCAAATCAGAAACACAAACAAGGTATAAACAGAGGGATACTTTGATAGGGTACTAAAGACTATCACAAGGATCATCAAATCATTTGTGGATCTAGTTTAGATCATAGACAAGTCCAACAAACTGGATCAAAGCAGCAACTTTTTACTTTGCATCCGGGAAAGATGCAGTTCAATAGTTGTTGTCAAGTCTATGAAGTAAACAAATGACGGAAACACAAATGAAATGAATAAACAAGTTCTTCCCCAGCGGAGTCGCCAATTTGTTGTGGGGAAAAATTCTTATGCAGGATGATCCTATCCACCTAAGGTGTGACAGCGCCTTAGCAACAAATGAATACAGCTATCATGATTTCTTCCTTTATGAAATGTGAAAGAGGGGAGATTGGTAGACTTACCGTTGTCTTCCGGTTGTCCCTCAATCTAGATCCTCTTCTCTTTGTGTGTCCACAGCTACTTGTCTCCTCGCTTGCTCAAGAGAACAACTACTTGAATCCCACGAGATCACAAGGGAACAGCTACCTGTGACAAGAGAACAGCTACTTGCGACAAGAGAAGAACACAATACAAAGGCAAATATACATATTCATAATTGATTCAGGATTAGAAGCAAATCAAATACACTAATGCAATCATACAAAATACACCAGCATATAGGAAAGAATCAAGATAACTTTATTAATAAGTAACAGGGTTCAGGAAGAGATACAACCCATAGGGCTCCAATCCAGCATCTCCTTCACAGCAGAATGGAATTCCTCCTTCAGCTCCCTTCAAAGCATTAAGCACCCAATATTTCCAGCCACAAACCAACAGCAATTCTTTGCAATCACCAAATTCCAGCCCTGTAGATCCCATGGAGGAGAGATCCATATATAGATGTTTGGAGAGAGGATGAGTCAGCTTGAGATCTGACTAGTGTCCTCTCCCTCTCTCAGTTCTTGAGTCCACTTGGAGGTTCTTGCTTCCACTTGGAGATTTGGAACCTCTTACTCATCACCAGTCAAATTCCTTGATGCAAGTGTCATTTTGGAAGCTTCCTGGGCATTGACACCTTGAGGAATGACTCTGCCACATGTCCAAACTCGCTCAGCGCAGGTAGCTAGTGTTGGAGCTGATATTCAACGCAGGTAGCCAGTGTAGCAGTTGACATTCAGCGCAGATGCTCAGTGGAGCAGTTGACATGATCCAGAATTGGCTTGTTTTTGAGTGTTTTCAGGTGGAGAACTTCTGTGAATTGCTGTGGTTAGTTTGCCTTGTTCCTTTAGGGGTAGGAACAACATGTTTAGGGACTTTGGATCCCTTAGTTTATGGACATTTCATGCTCAATGCTGTAAGGCACAAAAATGTCTATAACACCAAGTCTCCCTTCCATGCAGTGTAACAATCCTTTTTTTGAAGTTTATGTGGTTATTATAATTTTAAGAATTTGTTTCTAGAATTTTATCCATAGCGACCATTTTTAATTGATGTTTCAAGTCCAAATCAGGACCCATCATCAGGATTAATTAATGAGAGAAACAAGAGAGTTGAGAAAGTATAAATAGATAGAAAATAAGTAATGTTGGCAAATGGGGGCATTATATTGTCATCTCTACAAAGTTTTAGCAAAACTGCCATCCTTCTCTCAATCTTTATTCTCAAAATTTTGAGTAGACGAATCTCTTTCCAAGTCTCCCTATCCATTCTTATTTTACTCTTTCCACTATTATTTTATAATATTCCTTAGGAAGCTCATTTAGAGCACAAATTTTCTCTTATGAGAGGGGTCTGAGACTTTATCGCACAAATATTGCTTTCAAAAACCTTCACATATACATTGCTTAGGGCTTGGATATCCCCTACCATAGAAGGCAATAATTATTCTCAGACATACACTTCAATATGCTTACATGATCAACAAACTATGCCAAGATTCATCTTTAGGAGAGTCACAATGGTGTGACTTTATAGGGTGAAAAGAAACTCAGACAATTCTCCACGAAAAGCTAGAATCAAGATTTAAGAACTCACACTTTAGAGCTAAGATAAGTCATGAAGCTTTGGCATTAGAACTACTTTCACAAAGATATATCTTGTTGAAAATTCAAATTTCCCTTTGATGAATTTGAGTCACAATTTTTGTTATAGGTACTAGACCAAAGTTTTGGCACACAAAAAGAGCTTTAGGTAGGTCGATAATGGTCTAAGGAAACCTATGAGTTTTTACTGATATGCAAATGAGAAGAAGGATGAAATAATTTCCAATAACAGGTTTTCAATGCCACATGGATTCTCATGAAGACAAGCCCAAAACAACGAAATTCCATCATAGATGATTTTTCATAATAGGACTGAAAGGCCTTAGGAACCCTGATCTAATCCATTGAAGTTCTAACAGAAGATCTTCAAAATATAACCCATAATTTCGACCTCCTTCTTAGTACAGGATCAAAGAATAGATGTCAAGGTCGCCATTGAGATAGAACTCAGAACATATGCATTTTATATACAAGCGAGAGGCCTTCAAAAGGAAAGGAGAATAACCCTCAGAAATTTTCAAAATCAGGTTGCAAATCATGACAGATAATGTGCAAACATCTCCATAAAATATGCTTAGAACTGTCTCAGCAAAAAGGCCAAATACCAATAAATAAAACTCAGTGAAAACTCATAATAAAAATAAATAAATTTAAACCTTGAACCTTCTTCAACTTCTTCCTTCTGCTCTAGATGATCATGACTACTCAAGGCCATAAACAATAGAGATAATCACTCAAAGATGTTTGTTCAAGATACATACATGAAAGGAAAACAAGTCACATATTTATAGTGATAGTGGAGGCTTCTAGGAGGATCCAACTTTGGAAAAAATGGAGGGAAGATGACTTGAATTTCAATTTCAAATAATTTTTTTGGAGCCAAAATTGGACTATTTTATGTAGAAATTTTGAATAATAAACACATATTCAACAGAGATTATCTTGATCATGCACTATTGTGGAATACATGCACAATACATAAGCTCCTCTACGTTGATCATCAATTTAGCAGCATCAAAAACAATGAAACATCAATCACATGCACACATTAACACAGTATGTAACCCGGGGAAAGCTTACAGCTGAAAACCCCACACTATCTGTATATTAATGATTGAGAACATGTAACATTACATAGTACAATACTCCTCACAAGTACTCAGTACTATCTCCACCTGTTACACACAAAACTAGCTCAGATCCGAACAAGTCACAGGTTCAAATCTCCTCCGCTGCTTTGCCTGCCTCTATTGCACAATACCTGCTGAGAATCACTCACACTGGAAATCACGTGAGCACAGGCTATTCTACTGGGCATTGGCCAATACTACGCAATACTCATTGGCATAACTCAATCCCTTTGATTGTGCAAGATCTCATGCACAACTATAGTCACAACTGATAGCAATCTCAACCTCTAACACCTGTCTCCACTGAACTGTACATGCACTGACATGCAACTGAGTTAACTGATGTATTCTTTAGTTGCTTTATGAGTTAATAATTAATTCACACAACTCATCACTAGTCTATTTGCAGTTAGACTAATTACAACTAGTTCAACCAAGTCAAACTGAACACAACTCCATCAACTCCACATCTAACTCCACCAAACTCAACTGCTTGATTTCTAACTGAAGTCCTGCATGCAATAGCTCAACTGACCCACAAAGAAAAGCATATTTCCTTCTGACAGCTACATGTGCCACATTTGTAGCTCAAACTGAAGTGCTCCAAGAGGATAAGATAAAGTTTATAGTCTAAATATTATTATGAGACAATAATATTTGACTTTTCTATTTTTGACTAGCAGTCTAAAAATAGACTCTGATCACTCCTGTTGTGATCCAAAAATAGAAGTCCATCTATTTTTCCAAACATGACCAATCATCCATAAACAACATCTTGCAACTCATAGACCATGATCCATATGTCTAAAAATAGACATAGTCTAAATTTAGACTTTACGCCATAATTTGCCTGCCGGCCCACTTAGTGAAGGTGACTTCTTTCCACTAAGCTCCATCATCTTGTTGCATTCTCAAAACTCCCTCTCAACAAGATATGGATTATCAGCAACCCCTATCCTACCTCGGTGGTATTCGAATTTTCTCCTAGTGAGCGCCTTCGTCAAGATATCAGCATCCTGATCCTCCGTTGGAATGTAGAAAGTAACATGATTCTCCGCTGCACACAATCTCTGATATGATGGTACCTGATGTTAATGTCCTTAGATCTATCATGAAATATAGGATTGGCAGAGAGTTTAATGCAACTCTGGTTATCACAGTAAATCACAGTAGGATCCAAGTAAGAACCGAACAAACCGACCAGGATCTTCCTCATCCATATAGCCTCGCATGCAGCCAAACTTGCTGCCATATACTCGGCCTCTGTTGAACTGGGTGCCATGAATCTCTGCTTCCTACTGTACCAAGAAACTGTTGTCGACCCGATACTGAAGACCCCTCCTGATGTGCTCTTTCTGTCCGTTGGGCTCCCTGCCCAATCTGCATCCGTGAAGCCACATAGTTTCACCTCATCCTCCTATCTATACCACAATACATATCCTGATGTGCCTCTCAAATAACGCAATACATGCTTGCCTGCCTTCCATAAGAGCTTGGTTGGCTTAACCATAGCATATATCGGGTCATGTATTGACCAGATACATAAGCGACCCCACCAACTGTCGATAAACAGTGGCATCCACTTCTTCTGCCGAAGTGGCATCCTCCTTCCTCCAACCTCCAGGAAGAGGAGTATCAACATGCTTGCAGCCTTGCATGTTTAACTTCTCCAGTATCTCCCGAGCATACTTACCCTGAGAAACAAATAGTCCATCACTACACTGCCAAATTTCCAATCCCGGGAAATAATGAAGGAGGCCCAAGTCCTTCATTTCAAACTCCTTAGCAAGATCATCCTTGCATGAAAGTATCAATAGCTCATCACCCGTTAGAATCAAATCATCTACATAAAGTACAATGATAAGCAACTTACCCTCCACCACAATCTGGTATAGGTTAGGATCCGCCTTGCTCTTGGAGAATCCAAGTCCGGTGAAATAGTTGTCTATCCAAGTGTACCAAGCACGTGGTGCTTGTTTCAACCCATATAGTGCTCTCTTGAACCTGCACACATGCGACTCGCTGCTGAAGATCTCGAAACCTTCGGGCTGCTCAATGTACACCTCCTCCTCAATGACTTCGTTTAGGAACGCAGTCTTCACATCCATCTGATGAATGTGCCACCCCATCTGTGCTGAGAGAGCAAGAATCGTCCGTATGGAAAAATACCTTGTGATAGGTGCAAAGGTCTCCTCATAACCGATCCCCTCTATCTGTGAAAAGCCTCAGGCAACAAATATTGCCTTTTACTTCTCTACACTCTCGTCAGCTGCCTGCTTAACTTTGTAGATCCATCTCGAACCCACCACTGATTTCCCTTACGGTCTAGGAAAAATCTCCCATGCACTATTTCTGACAATCGAATCATACTCTTCCACCATGGCGTCTACCCATGCGGGATCCTCCACAGCTTCCTCGAATGAGGATGGCTCAGTCACAACACATTTGCTCACAAGAGCCATGTATCCAGTGTACCGATCAGGTGACTGTCTCTGCCTGCGTTGGGCTGTAGGTGGTCCTACAACTTTCTCTGCATCTTGAGCCAGTCGCTCAGCTTCTGTCAAGTGCTTTCACCCTCTGATGGTTGGCGCTGCATGAGTGGTCTCTTCCACTCCATGAAATTCGTCCTGTGGCTGATCCACATCTTGAAGCTCATATTTAGGAACTAATAGCTACTCATCTGCATGCAAATGTGGCTCCCTCTCAAGCGAACACTTCATGGCTTTCTCCTCCTGAAATTTTATATCCCGTCGCACAACAGTCTTACCATTGTTTGGCAAATACACACGATAGTTGTGGGGCGTATCAGTGTACCCCACAAATATCCCAACCTCTGCGGTCAGCTCCAACTTCTTCCTGGCATCCTTTGTCACATGCATGTAAATGTTAGCACCAAAAATCCTCAAATGAGAAAGATTAGGCTTCTTACCAGAATAAGCCTCCTCGGGTGTACTCATGCCAAGTATCCTGTGAGGACAACGGTTCTGCACATATACTGTTGTATTGCATGCTTCTGCCCACAAGTGAAGGGGTAGGTCCTGATCATGCAACATCGCTCGTGCAGCACCCACGATCATTCTTTTCTTCCGCTTAGAAACCCCATTCTGTTGTGGGTTATGGGGAGCTATGAGCTCTCTTCGAATCCCTTCTGCACTGTAGAAATCCTTGAACTCGCCAGAGATGTATTCACCACCATTATCGCTCCTCAAAGCCTTCACCTTCTTCCTCGACTCCTTCTCAACCAGTGCTTTGAACTCACAGAACTTTGAGTATGTCTTGCTCTTCTTCTGCATGAAGAAGATCCAACACTTACGAGAGAAATCATCAACAAAAATCACATAATACCTGTGTTTTGATGTCGAAGCAACTGAGAAAGGTCCACACACGTCTGTGTGAATTCTCTCAAGGATCGTCGTGGTGCGACTATCCTTCTTGTGAAAGGTGGCTTTCACAAACTTTCCCAAAGTACACCCCTTGCACTGATCTGACTGTGCAAGAGTGCCTTTAGGAAGCCCTGTAGTGATCTGCTGCAGTATCTTCAAGGCTCCATGGTGAAGGTGACCCAATCTCCTGTGCCACAGCTCGCCATCATCCCAACTCACCAATCCTTCTGCCTTGCTTGCCATTGTTGTGCAACCATCTACATGCAACTGATAAAGGTTCCTCACTCGAACCCCTATCTTCCAGGTTTCTCCAGTTGTCTTGCTGTGCAAGAGAGCCTTTCCCTCGTTGAAAACAACATCATATCCCTTGTCTTCTAACATCACCACAGAGATAAGATTCTTTTTCAATCTTGGAACATGCATCACTTCCTTCAATACGAAGGGTTTACCAGACTCCCTCTCAAAGGAAATGGTACCAATACCGGTCGCACTGTATCTACCATCATCGCCCATCTCGATGTGCACTCCAAGATCTTTGTCCTCCAGATCAGAAAACAAATCTCGATCTCCTGTCACGTGAAAAGATGCACCACTGTCCAAGAACCACACCGATCCTATCACACTTGAAACCAAGCATGCGATCAATGAAAAATCAAGCTCAAACTGCGAGGCTAGAGCCTCTCCTGTTGTAGATCCAGCAGCTTGCTTATTCTTCTTCTTTTACGGACAATTAGTGGCATAGTGTCCGTGTTGGTGACAGTGAAAACACTTCACCTTGGACATGTTCTGCTTCTTCCTTTCGCACCGGACTGAGAAGCTTTCTTGTTCTTCCCCTTCTTTGCTTTGGCAGCCAAAGTGCAATTTTCTTCATCAGTTCCCTTTGATGAAGATCCGTCCTTGGTATTCCGCCTGATCTCCTCCTGCACAAGATCTGACCAAAGTCTCTCCCATCCTGGCAATTTCTCCCGACCATTGACAGAGTCCTGATAGGAATGCCAACTCTTTGGAAGACCAAGGAGAGCCAAGCTCACCAAGTCCTCATCATCGACAGTTACCCCCACACTTCCTAGTTCATCTCTGCACTGAGTGAACTTCGTGAGATACTTGGGCATACTGTCTCCCTTCTCACATTTGATGTTTATGAGTTTATCATTGAGCGCCAGCTTCCACTGATCGCTCTTGCTTTGGAATAGATCTGTCAATGCTTTCCACATCAAGTATGGAGAAGCCTTACCATGCAGGTTGGACACAATGTGATCCTTCACGCCCTCCAACAAAATCCTTCGACACTTTGTTGTCTTCTTTTGCCAAGCATCAACTTGCGCAACATCAGTAGGCTTTGGGACATCAACCTCTATGAAATCCTTCAGCCCGTTATCATCTAACACTGCCTCCATCCTGTGCTTCCATGCAATATAGTTCGAGTTGCCCTCAAGAGCATACTCCAATTGTAATCCGTTGAAAGACATTCCCACGTTGATACCAAGAAAACACTACTGCAAATTCGAATTCCACCAGCTCCAAACTCAACCGCCTCCGATCTAAGATTCGTGAGAACAAAGTATTTCTCGTACAGAGATTGACTGTATGGGATTTTACCGGATATCTCACCTTCCAAAGGAAGGATGAATCCAGAGGCTACCTGGCCCGATTACAGACTCTGCCTGAAGAAATAGAATGTAAACACTTTCTGAATAATAGATCTGATGATCAACAACTCTGATACCATGTAGAAATTTTGCTACAAATAAACTAGCTCCGATACCATGTAGAAATTTTGAATAATAAACACATATTCAACAGAGATTATCCTGATCATGCACTATTGCAGAATACATGCACAATACATAAGCTCCTCTACATTGATCATCAATTTAGCAGCATCAAAAACAA
Organism: Pinus tabuliformis; assembly: GCA_031772625.1. NCBI lineage: Eukaryota > Viridiplantae > Streptophyta > Pinopsida > Pinales > Pinaceae > Pinus > Pinus tabuliformis. The sequence continues at coordinate 2,011,845,169 of CM062817.1, read as the reverse complement.
TGAAACATCAATCACATGCACACATTAACACAGTATGTAACCCGGGGAAAGCTTACAGCTGAAAACCCCACACTATCTGTATATTAATGATTGAGAACATGTAACATTACATAGTACAATACTCCTCACAAGTACTCAGTACTATCTCCACCTGTTACACACAAAACTAGCTCAGATCCGAACAAGTCACAGGTTCAAATCTCCTCTGCTGCTTTGCTTGCCTCTATTGCGCAATACTTGCTGAGAATCACTCACACTGGAAATCATGTGAGCACAAGCTATTTTGCTGGGCATTGGCCAATACTACGCAATACTCATTGGCATAACTCAATCCCTTTGATTGTGCAAGATCTCATGCACAACTATAGTCACAACTGATGGCAATCCCAACCTCTAACACCTGTCTCCACTGAACTGTACATGCACTGACATGCAACTGAGTCAACTGCGTATTCTTTAGTTGCTTTATGAGTTAATAATTAATTCACACAACTCATCAGTAGTCTATTTGCAGTTAGACTAATTACAACTAGTTCAACCAAGTCAAACTGAACACAACTCCATCAACTCCACATCCAACTCCACCAAACTCAACTACTTGAGTTCTAACTAAAGTCCTGCATGCAATAGCTCAATTTACCCACAAAGAAAAGCGTATTTCCTTCTAACAGCTGCATGTGCCACATCTATAGCTCAAACTGAAGTGCTCCAAGAGGATAAGATAAAGTTTATAGTCTAAATATTATTATGAGACAATAATATTTGACTTTTCTATTTTTGACTAGCAGTCTAAAAATAGACTCTGATCACTCCTGCTGTGATCCAAAAATAGAAGTCCATCTATTTTTGCCAACATGACCAATCATCCATAAACAACATCCTGCAACTCATATACCATGATCCATATGTCTAAAAATAGACTTTGCGCCATAATTTGCCTGCGGGCCCACTTAGTGAAGGCGACTTCTTTCCACTAAGCTCCATCATCTTGTTGCATTCTCAACATTTTAGGAGGCTGATTTGATCTCCAAATAAATAATTACATGCTATTTATCAAGTGAAATTCAATTAATTTTCCTTGACCATTTTTTTTAAATCAAACTTGATTAGGATGGGTTCATATTTAATTTGATTTTGAATTAAATATGCCATAAATGAACCAATATAAGGGTTGCTTTCGACATCATCTTTGGGGCTACTTGACGACAAAAGGGGCTCCAACTTTGATATATAATATCTCCTCAACTGTGAGGAGTTATTAAGCATACCACATATCATTGGAATTGGGACGATGAGGAGAATGAAATGATGATGGTATTGTGATAAAAATCGTTTTTCTTTACATCCATTTTCCTAAACAAGTGTGGGGAAAATGAGCTCCCCTTCCTCTCTTCGAAGGCTTCTTCTCATTTGGAGCTTCCAATCAATGCAAATTGGATGGATATTAAGAGCATTCATGGAAAATCATTGGCATCAATGACAACACAATTCAACAATATCCCCCTTTATCATAAGTGGTAGCACACATACTCCCCCTGTGATTTATGCTCCCCTTAACACCATGCTTTGATTTTCCTTTCCTAATTTCTCTCCCCCTTTGACATTAATGGAAAATGGTTACTCCCCCCAACAAAATATCGTCCTCTATATTCATGAAATTTGCATTTATTTATTTGATTTATTCTCTCCCCCTGACATGCTAAGCCTATCTTGGCTTGCCACAACTAATTTTACTTTCCCATAGTGTTGAATACTGCTCGAACTTATTCACATCTTCTATCTATCAAATTGCCAAAGAATAGATCATCAAACTTGCAACCACTACTACATAAACTCCCCGCCTTCACCTTTAACATTCATAGTATAGGGGGTATTCAATATGGATTCTTCAAAATAATTTATGAACCAAATCTACAACTGGATTATCTTGAATCTGGACATTTTTAATTACAGATTCATCATGGTCTTGCGAATTTACAAAACCTGAAAGCATGACTACTGAGATTTTTTTATTCATCTAATCTTCCTGATTTTTTTCTTCTTTAGAGCTTCTTGTATGATCCAGGTGGATATTGGTGGCCACCTGCCAATTCCACTTGGACCCCCACAATTGTTTCTTTCAGTGTTTTAGTTTCCTTATTTGTAGCACAATTTACTATTTTTGGCAGTGTTTCGGGTCCTGAACTTCTGGAGCCGTTTTGAGGCCCTAAACAACGTTTTTGAGAAAACTGGGAGCAACATGGATGCATGGACTAATGTTTCTATTTCCAAAGTTGTAGTCCTCAGATAGATCTTTCAAATGAGGTATTTTGTGCGTCAAACAGAGAATGTATGCCAAAGTTACGACCCTGGGAAGTTGATGTACCAATTTACTCAAAACGGGGCCTATAGTTTGGCGCTTCATCTCCTAGGGTTAGGGTTTTGGATGTTTATGGTTTTCCATCATTTCTCAATAATAAATAGGCCTTTGAGCCTCATCGTAAGACAATTCAGAGGCATGTAGCCACAACATCTCTCCTTAGAGATAAGTTACCATCGCCCGAGCTAGTTTATTTCCATTTCCGTTTGTATGCATAATTCAATATTTTACATTAATGAAATGAAGTATTATTTTTGATGTATCTCTTTATTTATGGTTATATCTATTATTTGTTGCATTCCTGTTTAAATTTGGATCAGTGGTATCAGAGTGGTCTGCTCTTTCTCTGTTTTTCTTTGCATGTCCCCAACGAGGTTGAGATATAAGGAGTTAGGGCTTGAACTGGTCGAACCTTTGCAAGACCAGCCTCGCAAATCCCGACAGCCTCCCATGGCGGAGGAAAAGAAAGATGAAGGGGTAGGATATCCTATCAAAATCTTGCTTGAAGAGGCCCTTGAGCAACAAAGGAATGCGATGATGGACAACTTTTCCTAGATCCTTCAGCGGCTACCCAGGAGTGACACATCTACTTCAGCAGCTACTGTGGAAGCGCCACACCCTTTAAGGTACCAATTAACTTTGACATTCCCATATTTGAGGGTCAGATAGATGTAGACGTTATAGATAAATGGTTAAATATGTTAGAAGGGTATTTTTCTATTCATGATTTTTCTGGTCAGGAAAATATTACTTTCGCTCTTCTCAAAGCTACCCCCCACGTCAAGGACTAGTGGGAAACCTACTGCGAGTAGAAGGATGAAAGTACAACCTCACTTTTTTCAGCTGCACCCACTTGGAATTCATTCCGAAATTCCATCAAGGAGCAGTACTACCCTGTCAAAAGCTATGAGGATAAATACATAAAGTGGACCATGTTGTGGCAAGGAAGGGACCAAGACGTGCCAGATTTTACCAATATTTTTCATACCCTTCGTACAAAGTTGGGTATCAAGGATTCTGAGTTGCATTTGGTACTCAAATACCGTGGTTGCCTACATAGGTACATCTAGGAAGAGATGGAGTTCCTGGACATCTCATTGCTTGGCACGACGTATTGATACGCTGTCAAGATCGAGCAGAAGTTTAAACAGAAGAAGTGAGACTTTGGATCTACAAATCCGAAGCAAGGGAAAGGTGCCCCCAGACCACTGAACAAAACACAAAGCTAAGGTGGGTGGCCCAGGACAACCGCCAAAGCCACAAGCAAAGAAAAACACCGCGAAGCCGAAGAAGGACACGAGAAAGTGGTGTGAGTTCCATAAGAGCTCCACTCACAACACAAGTGAGTGTCGGGCCAAGCAGTCACTGGTGGCTGAGCTAAATTATTTAGAATCAGTTGCATGTTCATACTTTGAGTCAGAAATAGATAAGGGGAATGAAAAAAGGAAGCAGATTATTGATGCGGAGCCCAACGACACCGTTTCCACCAAGAAGATCCAGAAGGAGGAACTCGAAGATCCACAGGAGGAGGAGCACCTCTTCCACTTATAGATGTGGGTAAAGGGCTCCCCGCTATAATTCATTGTCAATAGCGGGAGCCAAAAGAACCTCATTTCAGCAAAGTTCATGAAGCGGCTGGGCTTACCGACCACAGCACATCCACAACCGTACACCATCGGGTGGCTTCACCAAAGTGTAGGATCTTAGCGTGAGTTAGCAGTGTCACCTTCCGTACAACAACAAGCCCTTCACAGATGAGGTATTGTGTGACGTTTCTCCCCTTGATGTTTGTGATGTATTATTAGGGCAACCATACTTGTGGAAGTGACATGTTGTATATGAGTCAAGGACTCATGCTGTTATTGTTACTTTGGGAAATAAGTTGTATAGGATACCAGAGGTAGCACAACCTACTGCCATCTCTTTGGTTACTACAAAACAATATAGTAAGCTCATTTCCAAAACCGGGACGTTTGTTTTCTTGATGATACGCCCTCAAGGAAAGAAGAAGACAGTGGCCACGACCTCTAGATGGGGCCCCTTCGCACGACAAGTACATATGAACAAGGTCGTGGAGGAGTAAGAGGACATCTTCACCTCCCCCGTAGTGGTTCCTCTGCATTGTCAGGTCAAGCACTCCATCGATCTGACCCCAAGTGCATCGCTACCCAATGGACCAACCTATCGGTGCTCCATTCTGGAGAATGATGAAATCAAGAGGTAGATTCAGGAGCTGCTGCAGAAAGGTCACATCCGACTGAGTTCATGGCCCTGTGGGAGCCCAATCGTGTTGGTATAGAAGAAGGTTGGGACTTGTCAGGGGATCTTCCTAGTAAGAAGTCCCAATTAGACCTCAGACTGTTTGGTGTATGAGTCCCAACAGTGGGTCGTACTGTAATGCCTTGAACACGATTTCGCACAGAGGAAAGTAAGATAACTTTGTTTGTAGCAAGGGTGTGACAGTTGCAGTAACTCAAGGAAGGTGCATGAGAGGTTCTAACACACTGAGGGTGAGATGAGTGCACCCCTTTGAAACCTGTAATAGTACGTGGCTTGGAAGGGAACACATGATCGAAGATGCATCACAAGCTAGAAAACAAGTTAGCAAGCAATCAAAAGTGATGGTTAAACCAACAAAACATTTTAGAAAGATTCATACATACTTATATAGAATAGTCCATACATGCATGTGTAAGCAAACAAATACATATATCACTTAGAGTAAACCAGATAGCATATAATACAATACAACATATGCATGAAACGTGTTGGATCTATTATATTAAGAAGTGTAAGTTCCAGTCATACAATACATCCATGTCCAACCACTAGTTTTGATAACATAACTTTACAGCCACAACCACTTGCTCCTCCAAAGAGATGTACTAGCTCTACACAGTGGAGAAGCCAAGGCTCGTTACAATACTGTCCAAGCTTTCTCTAAGATACTCCTATCGAAGCTTGACTGACCAAAAGCGTTTACAATGAGTTACGAGGGACTATTTATAGCAAAGGGTGGGGTGACCCTTGACATTCCCCTTTGTGACAGTTCATCTACCCTCATGACTCTTCATCTACTTTATGACTGTTACATCCAACTATCGACACTTGTCTTTCACTTGACAAGACGTTACATTACAATGCACATGTACCCATGTGAGACAAAATGGCTTGAGAAAACCATGCTAGACATCAATATGACTTAGACAACCATGGAAGTCCAACTCCTCAACATCCTCACACTGATCAACAGTAACATACTGATGCCAAGATTGGTATTCCGCAATGGTGTTCGTGTACTCCAAGGTGACATCTTTTTGGAACTTGAATCTTGCTTCAATAGCATCTGGGTACACTGCTTGGGATCCTCTGTCCAGCTCGTATGTAAGCATGTGCAACATTGTCTTCGATGTGGCTAGACCATCAACATACTTGCGCATGTTGTTTACACTGATGGGCAAGTCTGGGCTAGTGGCAATGTGCATTAACTCATCAAAGTACGAGTCAAGCTCTAGGAAAACCTGTGCCTTTGTCTTCACCTGGGTGAGAGTCCCAATAGATGGGATTGCATGTGCATGCACCACAACATCCATACTCTTGAATACACATGCATGGGAAGTCTGTATACTAGGGATGAGTTGCAGGAGATCTTCATAGTTCCATATTTGACTCCAAATACATTCCTTCATCTCGACCGCACTTGCCTTCATCATTGTAGGCAAGTGAAGCAGGGCTCCCTTGTATCTCATCGTCCATGTTTGCATGTAATCAACAATAGCATGCAAGTTCACCAGGATACGTGCTCTTCTAACACATCGTTTCTGCAATCTTTTGAGATGGATAGGTGCCTTATGCATGGTACCAAACTTGGAGTACAATGCTCGAATAACTGTGTCAAGGGACAATACTTCATCTAGTATTGACTTCTCCAATTAAGCTTGGGCGAATGATGTCACAAACTCTCCTCATTTCTTGGACGTTTGTAGTTCCTTATTCACTCATTCTCAGCTATCAAAAAGTGAACGCTTAAGCTAGTGGCTTTGGCATACGCTCTGGTAGCATCAGCCAAGGCTGTTGGATGTTTGTGAACGTCAGACACGATCACTCATTCCTCAACTTGCGTAGGAGATGTATGATCATCCGAAGTCAAAACTCTACAAGACTACACAACTCTATGTTGAGACTCGTCAAATGAGATGTTGTGCGTCTCTCCTTCCAGCTGATCTCCAAGGATCTTGGTGCCTCCTTGGTCGCTTTAGACTTTATCATCTTCTAGATGCGATGAAGTGGGTAAGTCAACCTCTTAGCTGTGAGGCATGAGGTCGATGTCCTGTTCCAATTCCCGTTGCTCCATATCCATATCCAATTGTTGAAGTGCTTGCTCTATCTCACAAGCGAAGTCCTGCTCCTACGATGGTTCACCATGTCTTCTTGATGCCATCTGTTTTAGTCAGTCCACTACTAGTAAGAGTGATGTTTCATCTATTTTCCCATGTTGCGCTCCCCATTGTACCTGTTGTTGCTACGCTTCCCTCTCCTGTTTGCACAACTCTTGTTCCTTCCGAAGTTTCTCCTTCAGCTCATGCAACTCCTTCTCTATTTCCTCCATTCTTCTCTTCTCCTTCTTCCTTTGCACAATTCGTTTGTCGCATTGTTGCCCCTTTGCCTCTATAGTCAAAGATGCTTTCTCCACAAGTGGATCTGCTCATAACTTGCAGCTTCTCTCTTCCTCCATGCAATAAAAAATCTTCCTCTTTCCCTTGTCGCGCACTGGTATGCTTACTTCTGTTGTTGTTGCTACTTCTGGTGCTGGTGCTCTCTGGGATGTTGCTTCACATTGCTTCACAACCACTCCACAACGAAGCTGACTTGTTCATTGGGTTTGTAGAAACTATAGAAATATCTCCATGGGTCCTCCTCCACCCAATGAAATGCCCCATGGATCTAGTTGAATTGTACTCTCGTGCAGTGATCTTTCACAAGACAATGTGGGTCATACAGATTGTAACTTCAGAGGTCAAATGGATACTTCTTCATATGTTCACCTTCAACATCTGCTGCTTGAAACTCTATATCTCGTATAACCCAATCCACAATGGAAGAGCGGGCCAAGGTTCCTTCTTCTTCTGGTATACGAGTATGTATAAGGAAAACTTCAGTAGAACATGTGAAGGCTTCTCCATGCTGAACATTCGTATGAATGTTCCGGACGGTGAGGCATACCAATCGGCAATGTCTATCAATGCCTCCATTGCTTCCTTCGACATGCAGGGTGGATCCTATTCGAATATCATCTTGTCAACCGGGGTGACAAAATGATCAGACAGCTGTGTGATAAATCCTTTGAAGTTGCATTCGAAAAAAAACTTACAATACATGTTCAAAACAGTCTCCATCGGTGACCATGCCCACTCCAAGCCCGGGAATAATTGTTGGGCACAGATTACATCTAAGATGTAGGTGAAAATGTAGACCTCTTCTTACATAGCTCCAGGTGGCTTTCGAGCCTTCGATACATGTTCCTTCAGCCGATGAGCCAACATGTTGGACCACTTACATGGTTTTCCTTCTCTGGCCAGTTGGTCCACCACGATCACCTAATTATGTGGGAAGGCTTCCGTGCTTTCTTGGCCATACATTCGACATGCAAATATGACCAAGTATTGATATGCCTTTTGTAGTATCTTCATCTTTTAGATTTGGTTGAGTTTCATCCTGAATCTAGCCAACTCCTTTGCCCAGTTCTTTAGAATGTCTCTGGAGTTGGCACTGCTACTTGATAAGTTGAAGGGAGTCCCCATGATAGTCATGGCCTCTGACATTTGATACATCTCATCATAATCCCGTGCCCAAAAGGTTGCAATCTTCGTCCCGCTGACATTGCTCAAAGTCATTATCTCAGGATCAGCGTGTGAGACGATCCAATGTATCATGTCCACGCATGGGAACGCGGGGTATCTGCATGCAATCTGATACAAGCCGGACTTGTGAATGTTCACATACACCTAGTGGTCTTTGAGATCTTCCCTAAAAGTGCCTGCAAATTCTTCATTGACCTCTTGCCATTTCAGCTTGATGTCTTTGTCTAGAAACATCTTGGTATCTTCATAGATCGATAGACTTAAGGACACTCGCTCAACTTCTACTCCAGTTTCACTTCCATGAGTGCCCTTTGATCCTGCACTACTAAGAGGTGAATGAACACCTGAAAGATCTATAGACAAAGTGACTTTCATGGCATGAAATTTTTCACCGAAAACCAAAGGAAATTCAGGAATGAAATGACACATACCTTGGGATTGATAGGTAAAGATTATGAAATTTCTTTTGAGAGGCTAGGTGAATAGCTGCCAAAACTATGCAAAAGGTAGTCTAGGTTGTCTGGGAGGCAAGACTGGCTGTTGGATTTGCACAATGTGCAATCCAGGCTAACTATTGATTGCTAGAATTGCACAATCCGCAATTCCAGCATGCAATAACTAGAGGCTCAATGACTGCATTGTGCAATTTTCTAGGCCAGCAGTCACTGTCCCTCAGAAATGTGCAAAGTAGTCCTGGAGGAAAGTTCCTGGGTAGAAATGTGCATTCCTAGAGAGGAATACAGATCCTTCCTTCTCCAGATTGCGTAATGTTGTCTTGGTTAGGCAGAGTCCAGGCCAAGGTTGGCCCAACTCGCCAACGGGCAACTGAAAGAAAATGTGAAAGTGAATGCATGTCGATATTGAGTGAAATCAGAAGTAATTGATCATGCATGTAAACATAGAATGAAATATTCATAAAACAGAACAACGTGCCTATGGGTGAAGTGAGTCACCGAATCGGCGACCGTTCGTGCAAAACAGTTTCATTCATGTGACAACAATGAGATAGCAACGAAAACTAAAATGGTGCTAGTACAAGCTAGTATGCATGTAAATGACAGAAAGCATTGAAAGAAATCAAGCAAACAACACTCACACAAGAGAAAACACTAAAAGCGACAGAAATGGTGAAAAAGACAAGTTGAGACCACTTACCCATGAATAGCTAAGCCGGATGTGTCGAAGAGTCTTGGATGTGCTATGGCATGTTAGAGCTCCAATATTGATCTGAAAGAATAAGCTTTGATGCATCGAATAAATTAGTTTTGGGTCATGACTCGCATGCCACAAATATAGGAAAAAGCGACACTTGGAGGGAAGATTCTAAAACGATCTTTGCATCTAACCTCCGGCTGCTAAAAATAGCTCCCTTACGACACTTGGAGGGAAGATTCTAAAACGATCTTTGCATCTAACCTCTGGCTGCTAAAAATATCTCCCTGAATCAAGAGATGCTTTTTGTATGTTTCCTTTTTCTATTACGAGAAAAATAAATCCATGCATGCAAGTCAAGTTTCCTTGGTCCCGGGAGGAACTAGTCAACCCAACTGCTCATGCAAGAGGCTTCTCAACTGTTGGGAGAAAATTCACATTTCTGGATAGGAGTTGGGCTGGCTGACCAAGAGATTTGTGCAGTGTTTTGGCAGAGCAACTGACTGCTACCCAGGATTTTACAATTCCTGGGCTGAGCAGCCCTGCTGGGAAGAATTGTGCAATTTCTGGATGAAGCCTGAATGGCAGAATTGCGTAATTATGGAGCCTAGTAGGCTGCCACACAAAATTGCACAATTTCTGAAGGGAAGGCTGGTTGCCCTCTAGAATTGCGCAATTTCTTGAAGGATCCACTCAGCCTGCAGCTGGACCAAGTCCAGAGGAACAACTTGTGAGGGGAATGCATCAAGCTTTGACAGATAGGTTTTCTTTCTGCAAGAAAAATTACTGAAGCTTGTGTACTTGACAAAGCAAGACACGATGCTATGAAAGGTTGGTAGGGAGGCTGCAAAACGAAGCTAAGGCAAAATTTTGGAGGGTGGTTGTAGCTGCTACAATAGACAATCATCTAAACTTCAGTCGAGAGACTTGTTTAGGATCTTGATTGATCTACACTTCACTTGTATCTTATCTCTATGGAGGGCTCAGAATAGAAGAGAACTAGACTTGTGGAAAAGCTCCAAGTTTAAGGGAAATCACATTAGTTTACAACCTGAAAAATAGATATCTCGAACAAGTGTGGAAGCTACCTAGTGAAGTAAGCTCAGACAACCACCTTTAAGATAGCTTAGATATGTGGAGTTATAATTGCTCAATTTATTGACATATACATCAACCTATGGAAGTAGTGCTAAAAGGAAAGTGAGTGGATATGGAGTTGCTTTGGGAATACTCTTGAAGAAAACCTTGGAGTGGCCTCATTCAAAAACCATTTGTATTGACTTGAGGATTTGTGTAGTAGCCTTTAGAGAATCATTGAAGTAATACCTTGGATGAGAAATAAGTTTCTAGAAAACATATAGTTGACATACCTTGGAGCAGTAAAGTATTTGGATAATGGAGTACTTGGAGTCTTGGAGCAATGATGTATTTGGACAGTGGAGTACTAGGAGTCTTGGAGCAGTGAAGTATTTGGACAATAAAGTGTTAAGAGCCTTTGGCAGTGAAATTTGGAACTCTTATAGAATTCTCGGGGCAGCATATTAAAGACACTTTGAATATTTCTTGAAGACATTTGAAGGCATCCTTGGAAATCATGATTCATTATTGAAGGTCATCATGAGGTGACTTGGAGAATTTGGTTGGGTATGATGAAGAGAAGTGGTGACACCTTCTAAGAGATCGAGTTTGTCATTAATGATGCAACATAGAGAATAAAGTGAAGACTAAGCGAAGATTGACAAGGCTCGTTGAAGAAGACATTGGGATCCGTGAAGTATATCCAAACACATCTTGATGTAGTGAGGCTAAGGGTTGGAGCCCAAGAGGTTGGACCCTTGAAAAGACAAGGTTGGTGCCTTGGAGGATAGGGTTGGAGCCCTAGAGGATCGTAGTCCTTAAGAAACTAGGTCGGAGCCAAAACCAGATATAGGGTTGGAGCCCTTGAGGAAGGTGCCTCAAAATTGACAAGGTTGGAGCCTTGGAAGTCCAAGTCGGTGCTTGGAAAATAAAGGTTGGAGACTGGGAGATTGAAGATCGGTGTCTTCATCTAGGCTTAGAGACCTACATATATTATACTTGATTTATTGTAAAGAAGAAATTAATAAAAACATTTATTCTTATTGTTCATTTTTTGTTCTAAATATAAGTGATCTAACTAGTAAAAATAAATACTGATTCACCCCCCCTCTCAGTATTTTCAATAGGATTTTGGTTTTCTCTGGGTCTTCTTTCATTTTTCCTTCTTCCCCTTTCCAACCAATGCAAAATTATCTTCATCCTCAATTTTGGATGATGTTCCATGTCTATTATTTATCCTAAACTCTTCTTGAACAAAATTAGACCATAACATTTCCTGATTCGGTAATTTTTCCCTTTCATTCATAGAGTCCTAGTAGCTGTGTTGGGATTTTTTAAGGTGTAGAAGAGCTAGGCTCACCAGGTCATCTTCTTCTACATTCACCTGACCCATCCAATATCATCTTGAACTTGTGTAAACTTGGAGAGATGTTGCAGAATAGTGTCATTTTTTCGCATCCTGATGTTTTGAAGTTTGTCTTTCAAAGCCAATTTTCTATGGCCACTGTTATTTTCAAATAGCTTAGTCAATTTCTTCCACACAGAAAGTGGTGTCTCTTTTCCATGGAGATTTGAGACCACATGGTCTCTCACACCTTCTAGAATAATTCTTCTCGCCTTTGCAACATCCTTCTTCCACTGGGTTAATTGCTATGCGTTCGACTGTGGAGGTTTTGAAATATTAATTTTCACATATTCTAACACACCATTTTCATCAAGCACGACCTCCATTAGATCCTTTTAGGCTATGAAATTCTAGCTACCCTCCATGGCATACTCAAATCTCAGACCATTGAGAAACATTCTCCCAATCCGAAAGAAGAATTGTTGCATTGAAGCTTCTACTTCGAAATTCTTAAGAGACAAGTTTGAAATATTGGTTCTAATGTGATTTTAGGACTTTGATACCATGTATAAATTTGATAGAAATTGTAACTACTCAAGATTTCAACTTGAAAACAAGAGACAATTCTACTCTACTAATCTGCGGAATGAAAATCACAATTTAGAACAACATGCATATACATGCAACAAGAAAAACCACAAATGCACAGTTATTTGTAGGGGAACTCAACTTGGAAAACCCCTCAATTATCTTTGCATTAATTAGATGAATATAGAAATTATTACAATTGCTAGCTCCAACGTTGAGCTCAACTTGCAAAAGAATAATCGTTCTCTATGCTTAATGAGAAACTCTAGCCAACACTTAGCCAATTATTTTCCGACCAAGCCTCCTATTTCCTTGCACAAATAATGAGGAAATTATCCCCTAAAAGGTAGGAATTTCCTCCAAATTATAATTCCCAAGGATTGATCACTAACTACATGTAACACTTGTACACTCAAAACTAGCTTACAACTGATGTTACTCTGCCTTGTCATCTCCACTTCAACTGAGGAATTCGAATTCCTTGCATGCATTAGCTATTTTGGGTTGATTTATCATTTAACTAACATATATTTGAGTTAGACTATTTTCCAATTGCACAATTTACCTTCAAATGACTCTATCAATAGTTAGAGGTCAATTAATTGGATAGAGCTGAAAATAACTGAACTGAATTATTAAAATTTAGCAATTAGACATGCATAATTGAACTCCAAGAACTCTAGCTTGAATTTGATGAGCTAATTGAGTGACAAGATCTATTTTGCGCTACTTAACTACCTCTAAGTTGTCCTACTAATGTGGAAATTTGATTTACTAAATTTGACTAAGGCTAAAGTCAAGTTGAGCCTTTCTTGCTATATTTTTTCAACATTGAGATGAAGAGATAGTTCATCAATTGAAGGAACTGATGGATATTGAAAAATAAAAATCTCCCCTCTTAGATGCCATCCACAAGGAAGGAAACAATCACCATGTATTTCGTTGATGTTTTTATGTGTCATTAGGATTCTAGGTACTTTTGCCAAAACATAACTTGCCCAGTTAACCCTTACTTGTCTTGTGCCTATTAATTGATGTTCATCATTAAATGTAATTTTTGTTGATTTCTAATTAGTTGGATTTGATAGATTTAGTATAACTAATATAGCTCCTGTTTTGGTGTTTGGTTGAGATATTTTCTCAACTACTTGATTGTATGGTTAAGATAGAATTTCTATATTGAACCAATACTTGTCGTATTTATATGCGATGTTCAATAAAATACAATTGATTTTTGGTGTGAAAATAGTTTTTCGAATTGGTTTCAAAGTGGCCTCATTCAAAATTTGTTTTTATTGACTTAAGGATTTATGTAGCAGCCTTTGGAGAATCATTGAAGTAATACCTTAGTTGAGAAACAAGTCCCTAGACAACAGATAGTTGACATACCTTGGAGTAGTAAAGTATTTGGACAGTGGAGTACTAGGAGTCTTGGAGCAATGAAGTATTTGGACAGTAAAGTGTTAAGAGCCTTGGGTAGTGAAATGTGGAACTCTTGGAGAATTATTGGGGCATCACATTAAAGACACTTTGAAGATTTCTTGAAGACATTTTGAAGGCATCCTTGGAAATCATGATTCATTGTTGAAGGTCATCATTGAGTGACTTGGATAATTTAGTTGGGTATGATTAAGATAAGTGGTGACACCTTCTAAGAGATAGAGGTTGTCATTAATGATGGAACATATAGACTAAAGTGAAGACTAAGCAAATATTGGCAAGGCTCATTGAAGAAGACATTACAATTCGTGAAGTATATTCAAACACATATTGACGTAGTGAAGCTAAGGGTTGGAGCACAAGAGGTTGGAGCCTTGGAAAGACAAGGTTGGTGCCTTGGAGGATAGGGTTGGAACCCTAGAGGATCGAAGTACTCAAAACTAGGTTGGAGCTTGAACCAGATATAGGGTTGGAGCCCTTGAGGTTGGTGCCTCAAAATTAACAAGGTTGGAGCCTTGGAAGTCCAATTCGGTGCTTGGAAAATATAGGTTAGAGCCTGGGAGATTGAAGATCAATGTCTTCATCTAGGGTTGGAGCCCTACATATATTTCACTTGATTTATTGTAAAGAATAAATTAATAAAATCATTTATTCTTATTGTTCATTTTGTGTTCTAAATATAAGTGATCTAACTAGTAAAAATAACAATTGAAAACAAATATTGATTCACACCCCCCCTAGTATTTCCAATAAGATTTTGGTTTTCTCTGGGTCTTATTTTCTTTTCCCTTCTTCCCCTTTCCAACCAATGCAAAATTCTCTTCATCCTTAGTTTTGGATGATGTTCCATCTCTATTATTTATCCTGGACTCTTCTTGAACCAAATAAGACCACAAAATTTCCCAATTCGGTAATTTTTCCCTTTCATTCATAGATTCCTAGTAGTTGTGTTAGGAGTTTTGAAGGCCTAGGTGAGATAAACTCACCAGGTCATCTTCTGCTACATTCACCCAAACCCTCCAATATCATCTGAACTTGTGTAAACCTGGAGAGATGTTGCAAAATAGTGTCATTTTTTTGCATCCTGATGTTTTCAAGTTTGTCTTTCAGGGCCAATTTTCTATGGTCACTGTTATTTTCAAATAGCTCAGTCAATGTCTACCACATAGAAAATTGTGTCTCTTTTCCATGGATATTTGAGACCACATGGTCTCTCACATCTTCTAGAATAATTCTTCTCGCCTTTGCAACATCCTTCTTCCACTGGGTTAATTGCTATGCATTCGACTATGGAGGTTTTGAAATATTAGATTTCACATATTCTAACACACCATTGTCATCAAGCACAACCTCCATTTGATCCTTTCAGGCTATGAAAATAGAGCTACCCTCCATGGCATACTCCAATCTCAGACCATTGAGAAACATTCTCCCAATCCGAAAGAAAATTGTTGCACTGAAGATGTTACTTTGAAATTCCTGAGAGACAAGTTTGAAATATTGGTTCTAATTTGATTTTAGGGCTCAAACAATGTATTCTAGATTCCGGCCCTTGGTTTTGGGAAAAATCAGGCCTATTCATGAAGCCATGGAACCCATCATTCGATCCCTCTATAGCAGTGATAACCTCAGCACCAGTTTGGGTGAGATTGCCAAGCCTACCCTTGCATCTCTGGAATCTCTCCTCGCTAAAATCCATCATGAAATTTTACTGCAGGTGCCCAGAAACAGAGGAATATGCCAGAACCACCTATGCACGCATCTGTGTGGAAATGGATTTCAGCGTCGGATTCCCAGCTGAAATAAACCTAACAAGTAAAGACTATTTGTGGAACCAGAAGCTTGATTATGAAAGTGTCCACTTCAGATGTCGATCGTGCTTTGAGACGGGGCATCTAGCCAAAAATTGCCCAAAAGCCTCTGAGAAAAATTTTGCTAGAAAAAACCACCATAGATCTACATGGTGGGAAGGAGCACAAAAAGAACACTACACTGTCATCAAAGAAGAATATTCTAGAGAAAACTCTGAGTCACAAGAAATCAAGGAAGAAGGAAACAACTCTCAAAGCAAGCAAGGAGAAAGCCCGCCCCAACAAATCAACATTTATGAGGATTTGAATACCGCAGAAAATAAATCTTCATTTAACAGCAAAGCAGATCTCCTAAACCAAACTTCTCCGACCATAGATCGTGAAGCTAAGACACCAATGTCCCAAGAACCAGAAGAGATGAAGGAGATGCAAGACAAAGGAAGTTGGAAGACCGTAGAGAAAAGAAAGAAAGCTACAACACCAATCTCGCCAAGAAAGACGAGGAGCCAGACAAGTAAAAACTAAGAAAATTGTAGGTCCGATAGACCAATTTGGTCTCAGTGGACGTTAACCATCATCATCATCATCATCATAAATTTGATATAAATTGCAACTACTCAAGATTTCGACTTGAAAACAAGAGACACAATTCCAGTCAACTGATCTGTGGAATGAAAATCACAATTTAGAACAACATGCATAGACATGCACCAAGAAAAACCACAAATGCACAATTATTTGTAGGGGAACCCAACTTGGAAAAACCCCTCAAGATTTTTTTCATTAATTAGATGAATATAGAAATTATTACAATTTCTATCTCTTACGTTGAGTGCAATCTGCAAAAGAATAATCATTCTCTATGCTCAATGAGAAACTCTAGCCAACACTTAGCCAATTATTTTCCCACCAAGCCTCCTATTTCCTTGCACAAATCCTGAGGAAATTATCCCCTAAAGATAGGAATTTCCTCCAAATTGTTTGCGCAATTCCCAAGGATTGATCACTAACTGCATGCAACACCTGTACACTCAAAACTAGTTTACAATTGATCTTACACTACCTTGCCATCTCCACTTCAACTAAGGAATTCGAATTCCTTGAATGAATTAGAAATTTTGGGTTTATTTATCATTTAACTAACAAATATTTGAGTTAGAATGTTGTCTAACTTCACAATTGACCTTCAAGTGACTCTATTAATAGTTAGAGGCTAGTTAATTGAATAGAATTGAAAATAATTGAACTGAATTATTAAAATTTAGCAATCAGACATGCATAACTGAACTCCAAGAACTCTAGCTTGAATTTGCTGAGCTAACTAAGTGACAAGATCTATTTCGCTCTACTTAAATACCTCTAAGTTGTCCTACTAATGTGGCAATTTGATTTACTAAATTTGACTAAGGCTAAAGTCAAATTGAGCCTTTCTTGCTACATTTTTTCAACATTGATATGAAGAGATAGTTCATCAATTGAAGGAACTTATGGATATTGAAAAATAAAAATCTCCCCTCCTAGATGCTATCCACAAGGAAGGAAACAATCACCATGTATTTCGTTGATGTTTTTATGTGTCATTAGGATTCTAGGTGTTTTTTCCAAAACATAACTTTCCCAATTAACTCTTACTTGTCTTGTGCCTATTAATTGTTGTTCATCATTAAATGTAATTGTTGTGTGATTGCTAATTAGTTGTATTTGATAGATTTAGTCTAACTAATATAACTCCTATTTTGGTGTTTGGTTGAGATATTTTCTCAACTACTTAACTGTATAGTTAAGATAGAATTTCTATATTGAACCAATACTTGTTGTATTTATATGTGATGTTAAATAAATACAATTGATTTTTGGTGTGAAAATAGTTTTCAGAATTGGTTTCAATGTGGCCTCATTCAAAAGTCATTTGTATTGATTTAATGATTTGTGTAGCAGACTTTGGAGAATCATTGAAGTAATACCTTGGTTGAGCAACAAGTCTCTAGACAACAGATAGCTGACATACCTTGGAGCAGTAAAGTATTTGGACAGTGGAGTACTAGGAGTCTTGGAGTAGTGAAGTATTTGGATAGTAAAGTGTTAAGAACCTTGGGCAATGAAATTTGGAACTCTTGGAGAATTATTGGGGCAACATATTAAAGACACTTTGAAGATTTCTTGAAGACATTTTGAAGGCATCAATGGAAATCATGATTCATTGTTGAAGGTCATCATTAGGTGACTTGGATAATTTGGTTGGGTATGATGAAGAGAAGTGGCGACACCTTCTAGGAGATCAAGGTTGTCATTAATGATGGAACATAGAGACTAAAGTGAAGACTAAGTGAAGACTGACAAGGCTTGTTGAAGAAGACATTACGAGTCATGAAGTATATCCAAACACATCTTGACGTAGTGAAGCTAAGGGTTGGAGCCTTAAAAATAAAAGGTTGGTGCCTTGGAGGATAGGGTTGGAGCCCTAGAGTATCAGAGTCCTTAAAACCAGGTCGGAGCCTGAACCAGATACAGGGTTGGAGCCCTTGAGGTTGGTGCCTCAAAATTAACAAGGTTGGAGCCTTGGAAGTCCAAGTTAGTGCTTGGAAAATATAGGTTGGAGCCTACGAGATTGAAGATCGGTGTCTTCATCTAAGGTTGGAGCCCTACATATATTTCACTTGATTTATTGTAAAGAATAAATTCATAAAATCATTTATCCTTATTGGTCATTTTATGTTCTAAATATAAGTGATCTAACTGGTAAAAATAACAATTGAAAAGAAATATTGATTCACCTGCCCTCTCAGTATTTCTAACAAGATTTTGGTTTTCTCTGGGTATTATTTTATTTTCCCCTCTTCCCCTTTCCAATCAATGCAAAATTCTCTTCATCCTTAGTTTTGGATGATTTTCCATCTCTATTATTTATCCTGAACTCTTCTTGAACCAAATCAGACCACAAAATTTCTTAATTCGGTAATTTTTCCCTTTCATTCACAGAGTCCTAATAGCTGTGTTGAGATTTTTGAAGGCATAGGTGAGCTAGGCTCACTAGGTCATCTTCTGTTACATTCAGCTGACCCCTCCAATATCATCTCGAACTTTTGTGAACCTGGAGAGATGTTGTAGAATAATGTCCTTTTTTTGCATCCTGATGTTAAATTTGAAGTTTGTCTTTCAAGACCAATTTTCTATGGTCATTGTTATTTT
Organism: Pinus tabuliformis; assembly: GCA_031772625.1. Taxonomy (NCBI): domain Eukaryota; kingdom Viridiplantae; phylum Streptophyta; class Pinopsida; order Pinales; family Pinaceae; genus Pinus; species Pinus tabuliformis. Next base: position 2,011,826,347 of record CM062817.1, on the reverse strand, counting down.
CAAATAGCTCAATCAATGTCTACCACATAGAAAATGGTGTCTATTTTCCATGGAGATTTGTGACCACATGGTCTCTCACACCTTCTAGAATAATTCTTCTCACCTTTGCAACATCCTTCTTCCATTGGGTTAATTGCTATGCATTCGACTATGGAGGTTTTGAAATATTAAATTTCACATATTCTAACACACTATTATCATCAAGCACAACCTCCATTCAATCCTTTCAAGCTATGAAATTCGAGATACCCTCCATGGCATACTCCAATCTCAGACCATTGAGAAACATTCTCCCAATCCGAAAGAAAAATTGTTACACTGAAGCTGCTACTTCGAAATTCCTGAGAGACAAGTTTGAAATATTGGTTCTAATGTGATTTTAGGGCTCTGATACCATGTATAAATTTGATATAAATTGCAACTACTCAAGATTTCAACTTGAAAACAAGAGACACAATTCTACTCTACTGATCTGCAGAATGAAAATCACAATTAAGAACAACATGCATAGACATGCAACAAGAAAAACCACAATGCACAATTATTTGGAGGGGAACCCAACTTGGAAAAACCCCTCAAGAATTTTTGCATTAATTAGATGAATATAGAGATTATTACAATTTCTAGCTCCAACTCAGAGCTCAATCTGCAAAATAATAACCATTCTCTATGCTCAATGATAAAATCTAGCCAACACTTAGCCAATTATTTTCCCACCAAGCCTCCTATTTCCTTGCACAAATCTTGAGGATATTATCCCCTAAAAGGTAGGAATTTCCTCCAAATTGTTTGTGCAATTCCCAAGGATTGATCACTAGCTGCATGCAACACCTGTACCCTCAAAACTAATTTACAACTGATGTTACACTACCTTGTCATCTCCACTTCAACTAAGGAATTCGAATTCCTTGCATGCATTAGCAATTTTTGGTTGATTTATCATTTAAATAACAAATCTTTGTGTTACACTGTTGTCCAACTACACAATTTACCTTCAAGTGACTCTATCAATAGTTAGAGGTCAATTTATTGAATAGAACTAATAATTGAACTGGATTATTATAATTTAGCAATAAAACATGCATAACTGAACTCCAGGAACTCTAGCTTGAATTTGCTGAGCTAACTAAGTGACAAGATCTATTTCTCTCTACTTAACTACCTCTAAGTTGTCCTACTAATGTGGAAATTTGATTTACTAAATTTGACTAAGGCTAAAGTCAAATTGACCCTTTCTTGCTAATTTTTTGAACATTGAGATGAAGAGATAGTTCATCAATTAAAGGAATCGATGGATATTGAAAAATAAAAATCTCCCCTCCTAGATGCCATCCACAAGGAAGGAAACAATCGCCATGTATTTTGTTGATGTTTTTATGTCTCAGTAGGATTCTATGTGTTTTTGCCAAAACATAACTTGCCCAATTAACTCTTACTTATCTTGTGCCTATTAATAGATGTTCATCATTAAATGTAATTGTTGTGTGATTGCTAATTAGTTGGATTTGATAGATTTAGTCTAACTAATATAGCTCCTATTTTAGTGGTTGGTTGAGATATTTTCTCATCTACTTGATTGTTTGGTTAAGATAGAATTTCTATAGTGGACCAATACTTCTTGTATTTATATGTGACATTTAATAAAATACAATTGATTTTTTGTGTGAAAATAGTTTTCTAAATTGGTTTCAAAGCCTGTAAAGGTCTGGGCCTCCCTCATGTGAGTGACGAGAGAAATATAGAATATATGGGAAGTTCCTTGTTTGCTAGAGAGTGTGTACGTTTGCTTCTTGTTTCATGTAGCTACTTTCAGTTGAGTATGAACATTTGATTGTTGTTGGGAAACATGCTATTAAGAGACGTCTACATTGTTGTGTGCAATTTTCTTGCTTCCTTGGTGTGCACCTCCATTTCGATTTCTGATTTTATTAATAGGCATTGTGCCTCTCGGATTATTCTCTTGACTTTTGGATTGGTGCTCAATTGGGAAGTAGTTTAGCAATTTTAATATACACCAGGTTAATGTGGTTGGAAGTCAAAATAATTGGAAATTAGTTTAGTGACTTCCCCTGTGACGGTCAAGTGTGAATCCTGCGACCTTGTAAATATTTGAGGTAAAGTTGGGCATAAAGTTGAGCTTGGTAGTGATCTAAGTGCAATGTGCTCTAGATCAGCGGTGTGTTGCAGAATGTTGCAAGGACATGCTGCATGGCATTGTACTGTCCAAGAGGAGATGCTCTGACCCAACATTTGTTGTTGAAGTTTCTAAGCGTGGTTCAGGGAACTATCGTATGACCAGATGCTGGACCCTTAGTCTTATGGGAACTTGGGAATTGGACAGAGCAGGTTCTATGAATTTTGTTATGCATTTTGTGTTGGATCCATTGATATTTAGTTTATTTTTCAGTATGCTACAAGGAACTTTGTGAGTCCCCATGGGAAAATAGAATAACAATGTGGTAGATTGAAAAGTGGGTGAGAATGGGGAGGATAATGGTGGGACGTATTGTAATGTTTTGGGTTTGCAATAAATCAACATGAAAATGCATTGTGACAGTCATTGTTAGTGTGAATATACTAGTTTTTGGAGTCTACAACCTTCTATTATATATTCCTTGGCTAGACAACATGTAGAAGTACATATTCATATGCAACAGGCGAACCTCACCCATGTCCACCAATTCTGGAAACAATCCACGCATCATGACTTCCAAATCTGGAAACCAGCTAGCCTCTGGAAGATGGACTGGCAGGGAGAAACACATTCTGACATCGATTAGGAACTCACATACAGAAGAATTCGCTACTCCAACCAGCAGGACAGACTAAGATGGGGTCATACACCCAAAGGAACATTTACCACTAAAGAAGCTCATCAACTGCGCTATTCAGACATCCAGGCAAACAAGGATCAAATATGGGGAAAAGTTTGGCTACCATGTCTATGGCCCAAGATTTCAACTTTCTTATGGCTTCTAAGTAAAAGGTGCATACTCACTTGGGACAACTTGATAAAACGGGGATTCATTGGGCCATCAAGATGCCCAAATTGCAATCTCAACTCTGAGACCATCAGTCATCTAATGGAAACATGTCCGCTAGCTAAGAAACTTTGGGAGAAAGTTGAAAAATGCAACATGAGATCGGACGCAAGGATGCAGGATGTAACAGAAACTATCAGGAATTGGACTAAGGACCCGTTCAAAAGCCAGCTTCTCAACACTCTGTGGAGTCTTATTCCAGGCTTTTTGTATTGGATTCTCTGGAAGGAGCGAAACTACAGAATCTTTAATAATACCTACCGGTCAATAGACGCTCTGTGGCTTATCTTCAAAAAAAACATTCAGGAAACCTTAGCCATCAGGACGTGGTATGATACAGACATGCCAGAATCTCAGCAGGAACGCAATATATTGAAAGAATGGAATCTAGATCTTTCCTCCTTAGCCAAGGTCATCACCCGTCCCTCAATCAGCTCCACCTCCCCGTTATCCTGGTCCCCACCAGCTACCAACTCATACAAGCTGAATTTTGATGGGGCGGCCAAAGGTAATCCCGGGCCTGCCGGATTTGGAGGAATCTTCAGAAGCCACACAGGAGCATTATTGCATATATACTATGGATCAATTGGTAAAGACACCAACAATGCAGCAGAATTGGAAGGACTCTGGGAAGGGATTTGCATAGCAGAACAAAATCACTTCTTCCCTCTTGAGGTTGAAGGAGACTCTTTCATTCTCATAGCCACTGCTAAAAGATTACAGGCAGGGGCCACCACAGTCAAGATCGCATCAAGTTGGAGACTGCTCAGTAGAATGGAATCACTGGAGGAAAAGCTAAAAAATCCTCAAAGCATAACCTTCCAGCATGTAAGAAGAACAGTAAACCAGGTAGCAGACAGAATGGCTAACCAGGGCGTATCTCAGCAAATACCATACTTCTCAGGTTCACTGGACATGGTAGATGATGACCAACTCAAAAAGGACTGCATCTCTTTGGTGCAAAAAGATCTCTCCCTCCCGGATGCGGGTGTTTAATATGCCGCGCAGCCCACAGGTGGTGCGTCACATGGGCATGTGTCAGCCCGGACGTGCCACGCAGTACCCTGCAGCCTATTTCATATGGGCGCATGCAGGTGATCCTCTGCGGGTGTTATTACCAGTCTTGTCTGCCTTTATTGTCCTCCTGCAAATCTGTGCGATGGCGCTTCATATCCCAGAAGCCTCTGTCACATTCTTGCATTCATTCGAAGCTGCTGGGCACTCCGCTGTAGCGTTGGAGCATTCTCTAGTGAGGTGGGGGATTGCGCAGGGACATTCTTGCTCTGTGGCAAACTTAGCAATGCAGAGGGAGCGCCTTAGAATGAGCAGCCGACGAGGAGGCTCTCGGGGTCGGGCTTCAGCTCGAAGGACCACAATTTCTCCTTCTTCCTCTGTCGAGGTAACATCTGACCAGCATTGCTTCCATGGTAGAGCAACGGGACGTGCAGCGCGCCTTGGAGAGGAGATATACCAGAATGCAGACATGCAGCGCATCCCACAGTCAGGTATAGAATACCTTGCACACTGGAAAACTCCACATTCATCATATCTGTTTCTGTCGAGCATTGTGGCAATATCAGAGGTCAAGCTGAAGCAACTCAAGGCAACCCTCCACCGGCTCAAGGGACTGTCCCCATAATTGATATGTAGGTGCCCGCAATTGATCTGCAACGCCCTACTAAGGAAAGTTCCTCCCCAGCTACTCACGTTGCCCTTGCTGGCCCAAGCGAACCGGCTCAGAGGATCCATACCAGCTCGGTGGTCCCTCTCTCGGACTTGGATGACTCACAGCAATTTAGGGGCAAGGTGGAGGAAGAGCCATATACCACAGAAAAGGATTAATTCAACCAATCAGTTCGCTCTCAGCAGCCTGGAAAGGAAAGCTACACTCTGTTTTCGTACCTTGTTATCTGTATGTGTTCGGTTTCAGTCTGGATTTCAAAATCTATGTGTCGGCTATAAGGGTTCATATGTTTATCAGTCATAGATCAAGTAATGTCATGTGTCGTTATGTTAGTCCGTCACAGCATGTCCATGCTCAGCATCCAATTTTTGTACCTGTTCAATTTTGGGTATGTATAAATTTGGGCAAACTGTCAATCTTTCGGCAGAAGTTACAGGGCCATGGCCCTGTTGTAACACTGATGTAATTTTTTGACTTTTTGTACTACTAATAGAATAGCCTGATTCAAAAAAAAAAAAAAAACATGTAGAAGTACATTATCTCTGTTGTTCTTGTCATAGTGATGGGTGGAATACAAGTCAAAAACATGTAGAAGTACATTATCTCTGTTGTTCCTATCATAGTGATGGGTGGAATACAAGTCATTTTGCAAGATTGAAAATGAGTGTATGTTGGACATGTCGTGGATAATCTTTGAAAAATACATTTGTAATTATATTTGTTTAATATGTCCTTATGTATTAGCATTATTTTTGTTAAAAATTAAGTGATGATGAATTTCAAATCAAATAAGGAGGTCATTTTGTAAAACTAGCTTTAGATACATTCTATATCTAGATGATTTCCCTATATAACTGGCAAATGCAACGGTTGGTACCCATGTATCTCGATGGATGAGATCTCGTCCATAGAAAGACTAGTAGTTCAGTTATTGAAAGCAGGTGATTGCTTGTGTCTGAAGCAACCTTTTTAAGAGATCAAGTGGTGTAAAAATCAATATGGATGGTTGTCAATATAGTTTGGAAATTGTGGATCTAAGGAAGGATCCCTCATTTGTTGAAGATGTGGGAGTGGTCTTCTCGTGAGCTTATGCAATAGCTTGGGACGTTGTTCAGTAATTGACTTCGGGAGATCCATGATTCGAGAGTTCAAAGAGTGAAACTCAGTAATCCAGTTTTCTGACTACACCTTTCCAAGGGTTATGAGACAACTTGATGGAGTTCACTCTATGAGATTTCAAAGATGTTTAAAGAAGCTAATGAAGATGTTGTAGACAAGAAGATCAAGACAAGTACTCATTAAGGGAGGGACTTGGAGAATTAACTCCTACTTGTCTTGTGCCTATTAATTGATGTTCATCATTAAATGTAATTGTTGTGTGATTGTTAATTAGTTGGATTTGAGAGATTTAGTCCAACTAATATAGCTCATATTTTGGTGTTTGGTTGAGATATTTTCTCAACTAGTTGATTGTATGGTTAAGATAGAATTTCTATCTTGAACCAATACTACTTGTATTTATATGTGATGTTTAATAGAATACAATTGAGTTTTGGTGTGCAAATAGTTTTCTAAATACATATTACTTGTAGGAAATTATGGAATGTATATCATAAGTATGTTATAATAATTTTTTGTAACAATATAGAACTATTTATTTTATCCTATAAAATTTTGTAAAATATCATGTAATTGTTATTAGCTTAATTATAACTATTGAAAAAAGTGTTGTCTAAACATTCTACACTTTGATCTTTTCCCAAACATTTTCCAATCAATTTTACTTAAAATCTAACTAAAATTAGTTGAAATTATATATTTTCATGGTTGAATCAATACAATTCAACTTCTCAAAAAAAAATTCAAAATATTATATCCATGTATACATTCAATAATATATTTTAAATAACTAAAAATTATAATTTCAACCAAAAAAAATTATATAATTAAGTTTCAATAATAATAATAATAAAAAAAAAAAAAAAAAATTAAACTCTACTCTTATAAAATTTATTATATTACTTACAAAAATTAATCATCCATAACCATATATCAAAAATAAATAAAAAACCAACTTTTTAAAACAATTTAATCTAAACCATTTATTATATTACTTACAAAAATTAATCATCCATAACCATATATCAAAAATAAATAAAAAACCAACTTTTTAAAACAATTTAATCTAAACCCAATTAGTGTTAGAAATCTACACTTTAAGTATTAAGCTTTTAATCCCCTCACTTAAAGTATTAAAAAACACATGCTTTTAATTCCTTTCTATATGTGCAAAATCTATCTCCCATACATACAATGTGTAAAAATCATTTGATTTGCTAATATTATATACACAAAATATAAGCTTTACTAGTCACTCATCATTATTATTGAACTTCAGATTATATATATATATATAATTGATTGCACAGACACGATAAAGTGAAGATATGAGAACAATTCACCATCTTCATAAATATATATTTTTTGGTTTGAAAAAGAGAGGTTTTTGGTTTGATAGTAGAGAGAAACCTACCACCACTACTTGTTCATAGCGGTGAGTGGTGTGTTAGAAATTTAATTTAGTCAATTGTAATGATTCGATTTTAATAAATTTTATTTTTAAAATTTTGAAATAATTGTATTTTAAATTAATATTTTATTATAAAATTTGTTTGGATCATGGTTAATAATACCTATGGCTTAAAGATGAAGTTTTTTTTTAATTCTAATAATTTTATCCTAAATTAGTATTTCATTTTAGATTTTATTTTGATCATGCATATTATATAGCAATTTATTGCTCTAAGGCAAAGCCTCTTCTAATGAAAAATAGTAAAAATTATTTTCTATAGAAAATTTTAAAGACAATTATTGAATAAATCAAATTTATCAAGGTTCTATGTCTATTTCTTCCATTACTAAAACTACTCTATTGTCTAAGGGTAGTAGATAAATTATTATTTATACTATATCTCACAATGTGACTTCTTTTTTATTGATTCACAAACACAAAACTTTATCTACAATAATAAAAACGAAGCACCAAACATATTCCTCATTTTAAGAAGAGGATTTTTTGTCTTTGTTGGATAGAGAAACAATTGGTATGCACTAACAATAAACATTCCAAACACTAATGAGATGGTAATTAGAAGAACTTGAAGGAAAAATAATATAGATGGAGAAATATGATCATCTATCCAAAATACTAAGATATATTATCGTCACCATAATTAGTTATTCAAATTCAAAGTTGAAAACAAAATCAACAACAAAACATTAACCTCCAAACATGCACCTGGTGCAGGAAACAAGAGATTAGATCTCAAATATTGTTAACTCTACTAGAGTCAAACCAACCTCTTACATGCAAATTGTCAACTTATATTGGCATATAAAAACTTTAATCGGAAGAGTCCCCACATATAGGGTAGAAACACATCAAGCACTAATCAAATGCATGGCAGAAATTCTCAAGAAGATGGACAAACTCAATACAAAGGTCACATTGTCAGTTGAGAGCCTGACAAACATGGACCTTTCTTCATTAGAATCTATCAGAGAGCCATAACCACCTGGTCAGGAGGACACCCCTGCAGAATGGAGATTAGCAAGGCACTTTGATGCAACAACAATTTAATTTCTGGTAGTCTTTTTATGTTATCTAGTCTCTCTCTCTTTTATATGCAATACTCTATTTAACTTTTTGGTTATTAGACTCTCAAGTTGAGAACAATATGAACAATCAGAAAAATTTGTGCCTATGTTATTGGCCTAGTTTCATAAGTGGTAGATCACTAACGATAAGTATCTTTGTATATTAGTGATTTTATGAGTAATATAATTATATTGATCAAATAATGAAAAAACAATAAAACATTAACCTTGAATATTAGATCCTAAATAATTATATAAATAAAATCTCTCTTTCCTTTTGTTATGGTTTATAAAAAATGTATTTAAACAAGACCATGTCAAAAGCCGTTATTTTCATTAATACATGTTTTATAAATAAATATTGTTGCAAAATAAGGTTATGTTCATGGTGACTTCACTGGGGGAGCGATATCATACCATGTGCGTTCACATTGGGGGATATATATTGAGGAAAAAATGGCATAATATATTGGTAGATATATAGGGATAAAGGGTTTTTATATTGGTAGGTATAAAAAATGAAACTCTAAGTTAATGACAAATAAAAAGGAGTATAAAAAATGTTAATAAAAAAATGGATACCTACAAAATCTAGTGAAAGTAGGGGTTTTTCAAATTGGGAAGGTATATTGGATTCATATTGATAGAGGGTTAAATAATGTGATTTTTAAATGTATTTTCCAATATGCAATCAAATTAGGGGTATTGTTTAGTATGCTACAAATACACGTGATATGTTAGAGCTTCATTAAGTGAAGCCCTCGTAATTATGTTTGGTGTAATAAACATTGAAATCAAATGACAAATCAATTTCATAGTTGTCAAAAGTATGAATTTTTTTCTAAGAGGTTGTAGGTATAGTGGGGTTCATTAAGTCTTGAAGGAAAGACAAAAACAACTTTCAATCAGGGATATGTTTGATCTAATAAACATTGAAAATGAGTGACAAATCAAGTCCACGGTTGTCAAAAATATGAATATAGTTTTAAGATGTAGCAAGTGCGAAGGGACTTGTTAGGTCCTGAAGGAAAAGCATAAACAACTTTTTCTTTGGGTCTAGGACAACCCATAAACACAAGTCGAGGCTTATGTTTTTTTTCCAAGATCTCCTTCTTGCACGAGAATCTAATACAAACCTTTTAATTGCTATAGGAAACTCTAATTTTATCATCAAATCAATGATTGTGAATCAACTCAAATGGACAATAAGCTTGCTCTGATCACTACTCGAATTAACGAGGAAGTTAATAATCAAAACAAGGTTTCATTTTATTGAGTCCATTGATCATTGCTTGAATTTAAAAAGAAGTTAATAATCAAATCAAGGTTTCATTTTATTGAGTCTTGAGAGAATTTAATTCTCAATTTAATTTATTAGCCATAGAATACACTTTGTTAAATCTAGGGGTCTTGAAAATCTGAGGGGTGATTATATTGATATATCCCCTAAGTATGTAAGGAACAATTATCATCCCAAGCCACATAACACTTCATTAACTAGCACTTTCTCCAACCTATCGTATTAGTTTCAAGCGTGTAGAGGAAATATGGAAGGATGTGAACCCATCTCATGTATCTATGGAAATTAAACATCGTCCAGTCTGTTTGGAACTCGTTTTTATGGGTTCTCATAACTTGGTAAGGTGGGAAAATGATGCAAACCTAGAATGAAAAGTGAAGCAACTTTTAGGAGGTCTCTCAAGCATATTCATTCCCAAAAGGTAAGAGATTTCTTTGATATCGGGTTATCTCACTAGGAGTTTGGTATACAATCTATGATTTTGGACTCATTTAATGGATAATTAGTAAAGTTCTTGGATTTTTGGAAGACATTTGGATTTTGATATTTGGAATTTTCCTCTTGGTTCTAGATTTGGATTAGAAGGAGGTTCGTACACAAGGTTTATATCTTATTTTTAATTATCATAGCATGCACTCCTTCAACTTTCTTATAACATCAATAATCAAATTTTGTCTCTATGTGCTCTAGTTTTTAAGTGTTTGAGATAAGTATTTTTTGTTACAATTGGTATTAGATGTGTTGGTATATTCAATTCAAGTTAAAGTGATTTATGGGAGAATGGTGTGCTTGTTGTTTTACTTTTAGGTTCATGGAATATATAACCTCCCTGTGGGTTGGAGTTATCTTTGGTTAGCTTGGCCCCAATTTTACTCTCTTGCCCTTAGCTACCTTCGATTTGGGCTAAAAAATCATGAATCATAGGGATGTTATCGAAATTTGGATATCTCTCAAAATTCATGAGGAATATATTTAATCTTAGATCTATGTTCTCAATGACCTTCAAAGTTCATGAGAACAAACATCATTGTGCTACTTAGAATGCAAAAATTATCTATATGTTTCTCTAACAAAGGCATAAATTAGATGTTTAGGAAATAGAATGTAGTATGTCAATTAACTTGGTCATTAATCTTAGTAAAAGATCGCACTCCACACACTCAAACAATAAGATGTCAATCAATGAAGCCCAATTAAATTTCAAAAAAAAGAAGATAGTACACCAAATGAAAAATGACAAAGACATCGAGTAGCAAAATTCTTTCCCCTCTAATGTTAATCATAAGAAGGAAAGTAACTACCATATCATATATTTTACTAATTATAATATATTAAAAAAATTAAAATGTTAAATAATTTTATGAACACATTTATGAGGTAGTAATTATAAACATTAACAAACTTTATTATATACTTACTTTTTATATATATATATATATATATATATATATATTTATTAAAAAAATAAATCATATTATTAATACAATTATTTATATAAATAAAAATACAGTCCAACTGTAATAAATATTGAAAATGATTAGCACTTATATATTGATAGCTCTTTGAGTGAAACCTGACAAAATGTCACATATCATTGTACAACTAACTATTCAAATGCTAAATATCATGACAAGAAAATAATGTCAATGGTTACAGTTGGACACTTGAGAGAGATGATGATATGAGATGCTATCATATTAACAATGAAAAAGTGATTCACTGGAGGACACACGTGTTCCTTTAACTAAGATGCTATTAATGCGTATGGGCCCATGTATAGAGTGGTTTCCCCATCTACTCCATCTATTTGCATGTTTACATAAATTGACTATTTTTAAATTTAAATTTAAAAATAAAATTATTTTTTTTTTTTATTTTTTTTTGTTTGTGTAAATTAGGTATTTTAAGAGTGATGATTTATTAATTTTAAAGTTAAAATTCAAATATAATAAATAAATAAAAATTTGGTTGTAGGATAGAGAGATTTGGGAGGAAGTTTTTTTAATAATTATGGTGAATTGATAATATGATGGAGTAATATCGATGAGGCTCAGGATCAAATTTTCGACTACCACTATAACACTAAGAGTATATTCAGACACTCGCAATTTAGATATACCAATAAATTATGACTTAGCAGGAGCCAAGACATTTATGAAGGAAGGCAACATCTACTTTTCAAACTTCATCACAATGAGCCAACATGTGCCTCTATGGGAATTGAACATGGGTGGATGGGAAAACAAACCATTTTCCCTAGCACTCAAGCTACACTTACATGACAAGATTGGGGTGGATCTTCGATCTTAAATCCAATAAAAAAATAAGAAATGTCTCAAGTCATAAGAGCTTTGGGATGGGCAATCTTCCCTAAAAGTTGTCATTATCAAGTGTAAGCTTTAGAAGTGATTATCAAGGTTATGTGATTCATTTCATTAACTTCAAATTCATTTCTTCACCCTTGTTAGCATATACAAATGCAATGAGTGTGTTGATGTCCGAAATTGACCATAATCAACATTGGGGAGATCACCCAGTAAAGGCCCTTATCTGTTTGGGATGGTGATTTTGACTAGTTAAATGGGTTCCAATTACCCCTAATTCTCCCTGCTAATTTGTGATATTTCTAATTACTATCAATAATAAGAGATATTGGACTTACTCTCCCATGACATGCTTATAATAAAGTAGTCCTTAAGCTGATATGTGGGCTCAGCCAAGCCACTAATGGGATTCTCCTACAAAAGGAGACTTCTAAAAAGGTAATGAATTAATCTAAATACAAATGCAATATATTCTAAGATACAAACAACAAAAGTAAATATAAATCTAACTCGACTGGGAAAGATATAGATTTCCTCCCAATCAAGAGCAAGATACTAAAATTTGGACTAGCTTGAATTCATAATAAAATGAAGTCAACTGATCATAGAAATAGTTCTAGGATTTGTTACTTGTTCAAACGAATATGCACAAACAATTATTTGATATATAATTATCAGATCTCTGATGTACATATATATAAATTCAAGTGAGATTTGAATCTGAGCCAAATAGATCCTATTAAACTATAGGAATAGTCTAAATAAAATGAAAAAATAACATAAAACTAATATTGCATTAAGTTGATACATAGCTAGCAACTTAATGCATAAAAACTTGTCCAAATGCAATTATCAACCCTAAATTCATCTTTGCCCAACCTTGCACAGTGTAACATAGCTTGAAATTGATTTGAAATAAGCAAGGTTTATTCTAATCAAACAATAGTGTTGGAAAAGATCATTTATGTCTATAAAAACAAAGAATAAACAAGAATTGAAAAATCTATCTATTAAGTCTCCAAAAAGGAAGTATTGCTCCAAATGGTTACAAGAATAAAGAGTTTTCTCTTTGCTAGCCCAATAGATAGTCAATTTTATACAAAATAAGTTTATTTCAATAGTGCAAAAAAGATATTTTTGCAAAGAATTGGAACCCCAAGCTCTTCTTTGGAGCTTCTATTTATAATTTTGCAAGTCATATCCCAAAATAATAGTTGGTTTTAATGAAATTTTGATATGATTTTACAACTAGAAAAATATTTTTTGTTTCTTAGCTCCCCCAATTTCATTCCTCAAAGACTCAAAGACTCTTGGGATTGATCCCCTTCAAACAACTCTGCAAAAATTATTATAAAAAACAAATCCCAAATCACAGAAATCCCAAATTTCAAATATATCAAAAACAAACTAACAAATTAAAATCACATTTAATAAATTAATAAAAATAAATCCATGTTTTGCATTGCTTCTTGTTCAGATTTCTCTGGCAAATGAGTAATCTAAAACAAATTGGAAACAACAAAACCGTTTGGCAAATTAGATTTCCCCAATGAATATTCACATGACTCTTATGATGCAGGACAGACGAATGGATCAGCTATTTTAGTTGCTTAGGGACAATGGGATGGTGAAGGCCGAACCTGAGGCTCAGCCCGCCGATGCTATGAAGCCGTAGAACCTGGAGGTTATGCGTGACTGTTTTTGTTAATATGATATCGTTTTCAGTTCTTTCGTTTTCAGTTATAGCTATGCATAGTATGTCGATAGGTAGATTAGGCAGTTTTGCTATCAGATTTGACAAACTGGCAACTTATTTTTTTTGGATGGGTGTCATATACTTTCGAAGCCCACCCGGTTTCCCTTCTGGGCGGGTGGTGTTGTTTTAAACTTCTGTATATAGTCTGCTTTCGGTTATATTAATAGAATCCTACCTCAGTTTACAAAAAAAAATTAGATTTCCCCAAAACAAACTTAGACAATCTTTGTTGGTTGCAAATTCACAGCCTTGAATTATACTAATTTTTTGGGGTAGTAAATGATAAGATTTGGTAAAAAAATCATTGTTAGATTTTTCTCCTCCAAAATATATTTCCAACCAACCTTCTTGGGCCCCATTTGGTGGAGTAGAACTTGAGCTATTACTTTCCAAAAATTAAAATTTGATAGGTTTATAAACATTTTGGACATGTTTATTGTTTAAATAAATTAATATAAAATTAAAATTAAAAGAATATATATATATATATATATATATAGATTTTAGGCAAAAAAAACGTAATATTATTTATATAAGAGATATAAAATGGTACAAAATAGACAGGATATACATATGTTGCTTCAGAAAAAGCAAGGATTCGACAAAAACTAGAAAAACATAGACTCCGATATATCAATAGATCATATAGATCAGATATATGTTCAAAAACAAAAAAATTAAATCAGAGGAACCATATCATCCTTCGGCAGGATAATTGATATATATATAATTTCAAAAAAGGAGTGGGGTTAGCTAAACTTCATTGTCAACGTGGCAGTTATGACTTAATTTGATCGTACGGTTTGACTTAATTTGATCGTACGTGGAGTGGGAGAGGGGAAGCCCACATGAGTGGAGAGTGGGCCCCCTCCACTCCACCATGGTATAAAACGGAACATAAGGACGGAACATGGTCCTTTTATTATATGTTTTAAGTGTTAGCTCCACGTCACTTCGAAGGAGATACTCTCAGACTTTTTAAATGAGCTCCAAATGAAATCCATGAGATATTTCCTATGGGGTGACGTCATCGGTTGGTTCCAAATTTTTTTCCTTTTGATTTTTTATATTATTTATAATAGGTTTATAATACATTTCATATAATTATTATTTATATTTTAAATAATAAAATTACGATTTAAAGTTAATTAAATCATAAATTTAATAAATATATTTTTTAAATAATAAAGTTAATTAATAAATGATTGAATAAAAATTATATTTATAAATTAATTAAATTAAAAATTAACATAATTAACTAAATTAATTAATTATTGAATTGAGGCTTTTGTGATCCATAATAGTTATAAGTAGAACTTGGGCGTAAATCACATAAAGAGAGACATTTGTCGACGCGTTTCGAACCAACCAATGTGGCTTATCGTCAGGACAAGTTGAAGAAACATCTAGCTTTCCATGCTAAATAGTCTGAGCAGAGCCTCCAACAGCTATCTTGATCAACGACTAATTTTGACTTAGGGACTGTAGTCAAAAAGTTAAAATGATAATTTAATGGGAGTTAGTTATCATACCATAGATTATATAAAAGAAATAATTATAGATGTTGATTACGCTATTAGTTTATTAAAAATTGTGACTTATATGAGAATTAGTTAGAAGAGGGACCCGACTTTTATATATATATATATATAAATATAAAAATATAAATATATGTAAGGTAATTTTAGGATGATAACTATATATTACTAGAAAGTTAAAATTAAATATATATATATATATATATATATATATATATATATATATATATATATATATATATAAATAGAAGTTAGTTGAAAGGTATAATTTAAAAATTAAATTAAGTGGGAATTAGTTATATTAAAGACAAATATATATAAAAATATATATAAGGTAGGTTACTTAGTTATAGTTACTAGAGACTTAAAAATATGACATAATTTAATATGGTGATTACTTATAAGCTGGTTAAGTAATCACCATATTAAATTATTTCATATTTTTAAGTCTCTAGTAATTATAACTAACTAACCTACCTTATATATATTTTTATATATATTTGTCTTTAATATAACTAATTCCCACTTAATTTAATTTTTAAATTATACCTTTCATCCATCCATCCATCCATCTATCTATCTATCTATCTATCTATATATATATATATATATATATATATATATATATAATTTTAACTTTCTAGTAATATATAGTTATCATCCTAAAATTACCTTACATATATATATATATATAGATATAAAAGTCAGGTCTCTGGTCTAACTAATTCCTATATAAGTCACAATTTTTAATAAACTAATAGCGTAATCAACTTTTATAATTATTTCTTTTATATAATCTATGGTATGATAACTAACTCCCATTAAATTATCATTTTGACTTTTTGACTACAGTCCCTAACTCAAAATTAGCCGTTGATCAAGATAGCCGTTGGAGGCTCTGCTCAGACTATTTAGCATGCAAAGCTTTCTTCAACTTGTCCTGACGATGAGCCACACTGGTTGGTTCGAAACGCGTCGACAAATGTCTCTCTTTATGTGATTTACGCCGAAGTTCTACTTATAAATTAATTAAATTTTATTTATATATTTAAATTAATTTTATTTACATGTTTTATGTTTGGCAATGAAAATGACTAAATTTTGTTCAATCACAACGTTTAAATTGTGTCAGTGAATCAAGCAAAATCATTGTCATTGGAAAGTTAACAGGAAAAGAAAGAGAATGGAGCCATTAAAAATGAGAACTAAGAAAAGTGAAGGTCACTCAGAATAATGTGAATCAAAACATTTTAGAAATGATATTTACAAAATTCAGATGGAGAACCCCATAATTTTTCAAAATTACGCGGAGGTGTTAAGGCCTCAACAAATTGCTAAGTGGTTTATTGAAAATTGTGAGAAAAATATTTTTTCATAGATAATACTCATGGATTAATGAATTACTGTTCATAGATAATCCAAAATTATGTCTCATATGTTTCACTCTGAAAGCCCTTAAATGCATAAATGATCAATATCGTTATCTAAAAAAAGGATTTTGAAATTTTAATAATTTTTTTAATGCTCAAACATTCAATATGGAAGCTTTGATAGAGTTTTTGGGTATGGTTAGAATGTCTAATTTTTCATTGAATACTAAAGTATCTCGATTTATAAGCTATAGGTGATGCTGCGAGTAATTTTATTACTTTGGCTCATAAACTTAGTGGTTTGGTCTCTAATAATTGTGCACATATTTGTATTCATTTTGATAAAAGTAAATATATTCTTGAATAAATTGTGTTGGTCAACAAAAATAAAAGATAGAAGCAATATTTGAATTACAAACATTTTGTGTGTCAATGCAAATTTTGTTTTGATCATCAATATGTAATATCCTCATGTGCAAAGACAAAGTTTTTACACACTATCTAATGGAGAACCAAGAAGCCTTATTAGTGGAAAGATCCAATCATAGACCACCATTGGATGGGACCAAGCATCACCGTAAAAATAATAGACGCTCGTAACATTGACAAATTCAACTATTTCATTTCCAAAGGGTGTAACAAATCTATTGACATAGTCATGGTTCTAAAATCCCATTGGTCCCATTACATGCAAAATCCTCTAAGAAGGGGAAAATGTGGCATGAACCAATTTCTTCAAATCAAGATATAAAATCCAAGCCTTACAACATTATTGAACAAAGAAATTAAACATCTTTTGATAGAAACTCCAACCATCCTTGTTCAAAGCATTGGTTGGATTGAGATCAAAAGAAAGTGAGAGGAAAACTATAAGAATGGGTGATTGTGAGATTCATCTTGTAGCAATCTAAGTGAGGAGATGTCGTGGTAGAGAGGATGTGTTTAGAAGATTTATAAGAGTTAGGTGATAACATAGGCAAGGATAATCACAGTTATAATTTGTTATTAAAACTATAAATATGGACTAAAAATTGAATATGAAATCTTAGATCTAATACTCTAAGGCTTATAAATTGAAAATCTAAATCCCTAAAATGAAAAATGAAAACCTAAAGCCCCAAAAGACAATGGTATACATGGAGACTCATTTTCATGATGTGATTTATTGAGTTTTTATGTACCCCTTACCCCCAAAAGAAAATCATGAAGAATATATATAATTAAACAAAACCTCTATATTGTGTAAAATATAGCAATGCATTGTATGTTGTATGATGACAAGTCACATTGTCCCATGAGTGTCATATGGAATAACACCAACATTGTATATGGAGTTTTGTCACATAAGTTATCAATTTTATCATACTATCCACGTGTGATATGATGTCTAATTTATTTATATTCGATACACAAACTCACTTAAAGTGTACAACTTTTTCCTTTATTTATCAATATTTATCCTATCTTAATAGAAATTAATTATATAGTCTCCTCAATGTTTCCGCTCTCCTTTAGCATATGGAATATCTATCATTCATGGAAAATACATAACTAAATACATATATCTTTCACCCTCACTTAAGGACTTTGATGGGTTTTGTTATTGGATAGTGTTTTCATTGGATTACATCAACCCACTATAATAGTAAGAATAAAAAAACAACACCATCCTCTACTTTCACTTAGTACTAATTTCCTAATTTCATTTTTGAAAGAAATAATGCACTTATGTAAGTTTCTAATGTAGATAACCAATCTGGAACTCTTATGGATTGAGAAGCTAGGCAAGCTCTTATGGATTGAGAAGCTAGGCAAGCTATTATGTATTGAGAAGCTAGGTTGACTCTTTATATTTGAATTGGCCAAGTTTAACTAGTCAAACAAAAATAAAATAGATTTTACCTTTTTGTGGCAAGCATCTTTGACAGTTTCATTAACTTCCAAAAAACTAAGTAGGAACTAGTTAAAATGGCTACTAGATAAAGGCATTATGATATTATCAGGTGGGGTTTGTATTTGAGAGCATCCTGATATTTTTCCATTTACCCAAGTGAATGGGGTTGGAAGGAACCAACGTTTATACTTCTCCTTCTTGATATTTATTTTATAAAGCAAGGAATCATTGAAATGTAAATGTTAGGGTCCTATAATATAGGTAATCAAAGTTTATTTATCTAGTTGATTATTTGGAGAATCTTCTGGTAAAGTTTAGCCTATAAACTCACTGGGTATTATAGTCTAAATTATTTTTGTACTAAGGTCTCAAATTTCTCATGTCATTGAAAATATGTGTGTCAAAAGAGGTCCATTAGTATTGATTTGAATTGTAAGGTCCCTAAGGGTTCATCAATGAGTTGTCATGAGTGTCTTGTCATGAGTGAATGTTGGACAATTGATAGTGGTTGTGCTAGTATTATGCATGAATGCTTGGACTGATTTCAGCTAGACTGGCAAGAATACGTGTTGTAGTGCATGGCTTAGAAGGATTCCTATGGTAGCTGTAGGCTTCATGTAGAGGATCATCATGGTGGGTGTGATTTCCGCTGTCCAAAGAGAAAATGAGCAAACAAGTGTAGAAATTCCCACTGTAGATCACCTGGTAATGCAATGTACTAAAGCAAAACACTTGATCTACTTCTACAAACAATTTAGCGAAAGCTTAATCGAACATGAGCAACATCAAGCATGAACAGATATAACTGAGAATGAGAAGTAATCAACCATAACACAGAAGATATATCACTGGGGAAAGCACCAGCCTAAAACCCCAACTCTGTATTATCATACAAGTGGAAATCTTGTTCAAGTTACAAAAAGAATTAGCTCTCAAGCTATCCTGATCTCTCTGCACTCAAACAATACAACTCACAGACTCAATAGACATAGAATATATCTTCCTCAAGCCCTCCAAGCCTCCTATTTCCTTGCGCAGTTTTGATTGGGGTCCAATGATATCACATGTGTGAATTGGCCTCATCACACTCACTGTAACCTCAGGTCCAACTGCGCAATCCATAAGGAATAATATTCCTTCTGCATGCAAGGAATATTCACCAAGGAATATCCTAGCAACTGATAGTACACTGTCCCTCCATCTGATCTCAACTAGGTCTCTGACTGAACTGACATGCATGAGTGATTCATGAGTGAATACTCAATTATCTGAATTACAGTAGTTACATGCATGCAAACATTAACTAACTGAACTCTCATTAATTTAACAAACTGTTAAATTAATCTAACTGGACTTGACTAAGTTAAACTAAGTCAACTGATTACAACTCAATATTACAACTCATCCTTATCTCTTTAACTGAAGGTTAAATTCCTCAATTAATGGAGAAACTGTTGCATGTCCTCACATAGACTTCAAGTTTGATTTTCCTTAACTAATTAACTCAAGATGAATTAATTAATTAATTTTCAAACTGCTGTTGATATCAAATTCGAATTTTACTTCCTATGTTTAGTCCAGGGACTGACTAAAATAAGAAGGGATCTCGAAATGCTATTTTTAGAAAAGCTATTTTTAGCACTTTCACTTTTCACCCATTGTAGCTAAGACCTCCAATGGTTGAACTGCTATTTATAGCCCGGCTATTTATAGCAGTGCTATTTTTAGCAATTTCTATTTTTATCATTTCTTGTTGCACACTTTTCAACACTCCCTCTCAATAAGAAAGGGATTATCAGTAACCCCGATCCTATCTCTGTGGAACTCAAACTTGCATTTTGACAATGCCTTTGTCAAAATATCTGCATCTTGCTCCTCGGTCGAAACATACTGCAACATGATGATCCTCTTGACCACACAGTCCCGTAGATGACGATAACGGATATCTATATTCTTGGACCTGTCATGAAACACTGGATTCTCAGAGAGTTTTATGCAACTTTGATTATCACAGTATATCACCGTAGGATCCATCATCTGACCAAACAATCCCACTAGAATTTTCTGCATCCAAATGCCCTCACATGTTGCCTGACTTGCAGCCATGTATTCAGCCTCTGCTAAGCTAAGTGCAACTGATCTCTGTTTCCTGTTATACTAAGAAATTGCAGCTGAACCAAGGTTGAATATTCCTCCAGAAGTGCTCTTCCGGTCTGATGGAATACCAGCCCAATCCGCATCCGTGAAGCCTTGCAGCTTCACTCCCTCTATCCGTCTGTACCATAATCCGTACTGTGTAGTGCTTCTGAGATATCTCAACACATGCTTCGCTGCCTTCCAAAACAACTTGGTAGGCTGAACCATAGTTTGACTCAGCTGGTTCACCGCAAAGCATAAGTCGGGTCGTCTGTTCTCCAAATACATAAGTGAACCCACCAACTGCTGATAAATAGTAGCAGCTACTACCTCACTTGAAGTAGCATCCTCCTTCCTCCAGTTCCGAGCTAGAGGAGTCTACATGGGCTTGCACTTCTCCATGTGAAAGCGCCTGAGTATCTCATTGGCATACTTGCCTTGAGACACAAATACTTCCCCATCTTTTTGCCACACTTCCATGCCTAGAAAGTAGTGCATGAGGCCCATGTCCTTCATCTCGAACTCTCTTGCAAGGTCCTCCTTGCAAGATTGTATCAGCTAATCATCACCTGTCAAAATCAGATCATCGACATAAAGTACAATAATCAATGGCTTACCTTCTACCATGATGTGTTAAAGGTTTGCATCTGCTTCACTCTTGGTGAAGCCCAATCCGTGAAATAGTTTTCAATCCTGGTATACCAAGCACGGGGTGCTTGCTTCAATGCATACGGTGCTCGCTTGAGTTGGCAAACATGTGACTCGCGATCAAAGGTCTCAAATCCTTCAGGCTGCTCAATGTATACCTCTTCCTCAATCTTCCCATTGAGGAATGTCGTCTTCATATCCATCTGATGGATCTTCCAACCCATCCGAGCTGATAGAGCTAGTATCGATCTGATAGATGAGTACCTTGCTACGGAAGCAAAGGTCTCATTGCAGTCGATCCCCTCAACCTGTGAGAAACCTCGGGCAACAAACCTTGCCTTGTGTTTCTAAACACTACCATCAACTACCTGCTTTACCTTGTAAAGCCATCGGGAACTAACCACTGACTTGTTCGCAGGCCTAGGGACAACATCACACACAACGTTCCATATGATAGAATCGTACTCTTCTACCATTACATCAACCCAGAATGGTTGCTGCATTGCCTCCTAAAAAGAAGAAGGTTCGGTCGCTACACACTCCCCAACCAAGGCCATGTGGCCAGTGTATCTCTCGGGAGATCTCCTCTTTCTGTGATGAGAGGATGGCTGCCCCACATTCTCTCTCGCATCCTACATCAATCTGTCAGCTTCCCGGGAGTGTTTCCGCCCATCTCTGGAAGACTCTCCAGGAGTGGTGGTCTCCACTACTAGATCCTCTACATGTGGCTGATCCACATCATCAGGAGGCTCCTCCTCCTTTGGAACTAAAAGTTCCTCATCGCAATGCAACTTGAGCTCCCTCTCAAGTGACACTCGCATGGCTCTCTGCTCGTCGAACTTCCGATCCCTGCGCACTATGGTCCTTTGACTGGTAGGCAGAAACACACGATAGTTATGGGGTGTATCTATATACCCCACAAGTATCCCCAACTCATCTATTGGGTCTAGCTTCTTCCAAGCATCTTTGGTCACATGACAGAAAACTGGTGATCCAAAGATAAGGAAGTGACTCACATCTGGTCACTTCCCCGAAAAAGTCTCCATAGGTGTCTTCATCCCCTGAATACGATGAGGACTTCTGTTCTAAAGGTACACTGTTGTATTGCATGCCTCAAGCCACAGATGAAGTGGTAGGCTTTGTTCATGCAACATCGCTCGAGCTACTCCCACAATAGATCTGTTCTTCCTTTCGGCCACCCCATTTTGTTGTGGGTTATCAGGTGCCGTCAGTTCCCGTTTAATTCCTTTTGCAGCATATAAGTCTTTAAACTATTGGGAAACATACTCTCCACCATTGTCGCTATGCAAGGCTCTTACTTTCTTCCCATATTCTTTCTCTTTCGAGGCTTTAAACTCATAAACCTCAAGAAGGTAGATCCAACATCTACGAGAAAAATCATCAATGAAAATAACATAGTACCTTTGTTTAGTGGTGGAGGCTATAGAGAATGGTCCACATACATTTGAGTGAACTCGCTCTAGGATTGCTCCAGCTCTACTATCCCGATCCTGAAAGGAAGCTTTCACATACTTACCCAGGGTGCATCCTTTGCATGTGTTTGTTTGCTCCAGTTTTCCCTTGGGTAAGTCGGTAGAAATTTGCTGCATGATATTCAAGGCCCCGTGATGCAAGTGGCCCAGTCTCCTATGCCATATCTCGCCCACATCTTGGCTTTGCACCACCTCTGCTTTGGAACTCAGTGCAACACAATCACCTACCTCTAGCTTGTAGAGATTCTTTACTCGAATCCTTATTCGCTTGGTTTTTCCGGTGCCGATATGCCTCAGGAACACTTTTCCTTTACTAAAGACTACATCATAGCCTTTATCTTCTACAATAGCAATAGACACAAGATTCCTTTTCAAACTTGGTACATATTTAACAGCAGATAGGGTGAGAGGAGCACCATGCTCCCTCTGAAACACAACTGCACCTTCACCCGAGACACAATATTTTCCATCATTGCCCATCTCGATCCGCATATAGAGATCCTTCTCCTCCAATGTACTGAAAAGATTCTTGTCACCCGACATGTGGAAAGAAGCTCCACTGTCTAGGTACCAAACACATCCCACCATGGATGAAACCATGCATGCGATAAGCGAGAAATCCAGCTCAAATTGTGAAGCTAGTGCATCACCATCAGATCCCTTTGAGGAACCCTTCTTGGATTTCTTCTATGGACAATTCATAGCATAATGGCCCACTTCATGACAGTGAAAGCATCACACCTTCGACTTTTCAACCTTCTTCCCACCATGAGAAGATTTGGATTGGGATGCCTTCCCTTTCCCTTTCTTAGCTTTACTCGCTAAAGCTAGATTTTCTTCATCATCTTGTTTTGATGAAGATCCATCCCTGGTGCTCTGCCTTATCTCCTCCTACATTAGGTCTGACCAAATTCGTTCCCAATCTGGCAGTTTCTCTCTTCCATTAACTGAGTCCTGGTAGCTATGCCAGCTCTTTGGAAGACTGAGGAGTGTTAGACTCACCATGTCGTCATTAGCAGTCACAACCCCTAAACTTGCAAGCTCATCCCTGCAGGTGGTGAGCTTGTTCAGGAATGTAGAGATTGTGTCACCCTTTTCGCACTTGATCTTTCGAAGTTTTTCCTTTAGCGCTAGCTTCCTCTGATCGCTGCTATTCTGATAAAGATCTTTCAATGTTTTCCACATCGAAAATGGAGTCTCCTTCCCATGGAGGCTCAAGACAATGTGATCTTGAACTCCCTCCAGGAGGATTCTCCTTGCTCTAGCCACACACTTTTTCCATTCCGCCAGTTGAGTAGCATCAATCGGCTTCTAGACTTCTTGATCAATGAAGTCCTTAAGGTCATTATCTTCCAATACTGCCTCCATGTGATCCTTCCAGGCTATATAATTCGAACTATCATCAAGGGCATATTCGAGTCTTAAACCACTGAACGCCATTGGTGAAATATATGTGATAAGAACTCAATTCAATATTCAGAACCAAAATTCGAACTTCTCCTGCTTGTATATTGTTCTTCCTTGATCACCTTTGCTCTGATACCATGTATAAATTCCCACTGTAGATCACTTGGTAATGCAATGTACTAAAGCAAAACACTCAATCTACTTCTACAAACAATTTAGTGGAAGCTTAATCGAACGTGAGCAACATCAAGCATGAACATATATAATTGAGAATGAGAAGTAATCAACCATAACACAGAAGATATATCACTGGGGAAAGCACCAGCCTAAAACCCCAACTTTGTATTATCATACAAGTGGAAATCTTGTTCAAGTTACAAAAAGAATTAGCTCTCAAGCTATCCTGATCTCTCTGCACTCAAACAATACAGCTCACAGACTCAATAGACATAGAATATATCTTCCTCAAGCCCTCCAAGCCTCCTATTTCCTTGCACAGTTTTGATTGGGGTCCAATGATATCACATGTGTGAATTTGCCTCATCACACTCACTGTAACCTCATGTCCAACTGCACAATCCATAAGGAATAATATTCCTTCTGCATGCAAGGAATATTCACCAAGGAATATCTTAGCGACTGATAGTAAACTGTCCCTCCATCTGATCTCAATTGGGTCTCTAACTGAACTGACACGCATGAGTTATTCATGAGTGAATACTCAGTTATCTAAATTACAGTAGTTACATGCATGCAAGCATTAACTAACTGAACTCTCATTAATTTAACAAACTGTTAAATTAATCTAACTCGAGTTGACTAAGTTAAACTAAGTCAACTAATTACAACTCAATATTACAACTCATCCTTATCTCTTTAACTGAAGGTTAAATTCCTCAATTAATGGAGAAACTGTTGCATGTCCTCACATAGACTTCAAGTTTGATTTTCCTTAACTAATTAACTCAAGATGAATTAATTAATTAATTTTCAAACTACTGTTGATATCAAATTCGAATTTTACTTCCTATGTTTAGTCCAGGGACTGACTAAAATAAGAAGGGATCCCGAAATGCTATTTTTAAAAAAGCTATTTTTATCAATTTCACTTTTCACCCATTGTAGCTAAGACCTCCAATGGCTGAACTGCTATTTATAGCAGTGTTATTTTTAGCAATTTCTATTTTTACCATTTCTTGTTGCACACTTTTCAACAAGAAGTTTGCAGTCATCTTTCAAGCAGCAGAAGGATTCAAATCCTACATCAAACCCTCCCCACTGGAAAGTGCTCTGAACAATATTTCCAATGATATGTGGAAGTCCAAAAATGGACTCTTGGATCACAAGATATGGTATGTTTAAGTTTAAGGGATTAAAGCCTTTGAAAGGAAGAAATATTGGGGGTCCAGAGAAAATCAGCGATTGCATGTCGAAAAGTCTTGCATATCACAAAATTAATCATATCAACAATCGTTGGATCGGAAATCAATCATATCGAAGGGTCCAAGGAACATTGGCGATCAATGATCGGAGGTCCAGAGCGATCGACGATCGATGATAGGAGGTCTAGCGCACATCGCAACATTAAGCATATCGACGATCACAACAACAGAGGACTATGGCGGATCGAAGAATTGACGATTAGTGCATCGAAGGTCCAGAGTATATCACATATCGCATATCGGGAATCGGCAATCAGAGAATGTGACAAATTTAAATGTTGTGATATGTAAGTGCCGATAGTGTTAAAACTGCCAGGAAAACATTGATAGTGTTAAATTGTCAAGGAACACCGAAACATATTAATAAATTATTTTCATTGCAAAACTAGAGGTGGACAGGCCTTTTCTCTCTCCTCTAGCGAGACGCGTGGTGAAATATGATTGTTTCTGATAAAGCTACGAAACATCTGACGTCAACATGATGTGGTAGTATGGAACGACATGTGGCAGATAGTTTTGGAATTTTGAGGGGTCCTAAGGGGATAAATCATGGTGACAAATGTCACCACTCATAAAGGTGCCACGGGGCAGTGATGACGTCATATTGGAGGTTGAGGATATCGACACTTTGTAACACTTGCCAATTGAAAATTTCTAATGAGAGGGGGCTCCGATATCGTAGTTGTCACATGGTTGTTAAGATTTAAAGAACTCGAGCACTAAAGCATTTAGTAAAGAAAAACATCCCCCGACAAAAAATAAAATGCCTAGTGCCTCAAAGGTTATGCTAGTGGTCACAACCCTTGGTCCTATGGTAAATTTAATGAAAGGAGTTGTCAGAAAGGGAGATGAAGGTATCAGAAATTCCTCTGCTTCTTGTGTTAAAAGGTTTCAATACAAAAACAATGATGTATTGGCCTATGGTCTCACCCCTGGTCACAAAACTAAAAAAAAAGGGAGGGGCTAAGGGCTGAGGGGCCTAATTTTAAATAAATGGCGCTCGTTTCTTGGTTAATTTGTAATATTTTAAAATGGTCCCAACACTAGTTTTGTTTGTAATTTTATGAAGATAGTTTTCAGACCACCCCCTGACACTTCGAGACTTAACTGAAAGGGGGGGATTCGAAAAGTGGTTTTAAAAAAAAAACATTTGTATACTATGTGGCAACTCCATAATGATTTCGGGGGGCCTCCTCCATTTACTATAGGTTTTATCCTTGTAAAGAAATTATGTGCATATGAATTCTAAAACACAGAAAATAAACAATGCGAGAGCATAACACATAAAACACATATACACAAATATTTTCTCCTGGATCCCAAAACCAAGACTACTAGATTGATTCTTCATTATGTTCCTTTCAATGTTACAATACATATATATACATGCCGAAGCATCCAATACCATGGACCGAAAACCATCGCGCCCAAAACCATGTACGAAAACCATGCACAAAACCATAGGTAGGTTCACCCCACCTAATATAGGGTCCAAAAAACTTTTCCTTGGGGTGCTGCCCTGGACCTTATAGAGGGGGGCTAGTCGTGGAAAGAATATAACACAATCCAACATTTACCATATAGCACCCATACCCACCCCCTGAAAACCACCATTCAACGTCTGAATCCTCTGCTCAACGACAATGATAAAGCCATGTCTTTTGTGATTGTGGACAACTATTTGAAAAGGGGGTATTTTGTGATGAATGTTTAGTATAAAGGATAGATGGCTCCCACTGCTTCGAACAACATAGGTTCCAGGTGGAAATAAGGACACCAAATCACTTCCAGATTTCAGGAACACAATCAGCAAAGGCTACAAAAATGTAGAGGATCAACATTAATGAACCAATTTACAGATTTGAAGGCTGAAGATTTTCCAGTAGTTCTAAATTTCTTGCAGTTTTCCAATGTTTATTTTTATCTTTAATTTATTGTTTAGATTTTTCTCGGAAGATAGCTACAATTGGCAACAAATTTCCTCCTAATTTTCAACAAACAGCCGAATTTGTCTAGAACTCCTATTTTCTAATTTTGTTAGATATTATTTTGTAATTAATTCCTTTTTGGAATCAAAACTTAGTTCAATTTGAAGTTTATAAATATTTTGTAATAAAACTTAGAAAGGGTTGGAATGTGTTGGATTATGTTGGATTATGCATGAAGAAAAGAGTTGTACATTGATGTAAGTCATGGATTGTACTCAAAGTGATCAATTTACATA
Organism: Pinus tabuliformis; assembly: GCA_031772625.1. Classification (NCBI taxonomy): domain Eukaryota; kingdom Viridiplantae; phylum Streptophyta; class Pinopsida; order Pinales; family Pinaceae; genus Pinus; species Pinus tabuliformis. The sequence goes on along the minus strand of CM062817.1, from coordinate 2,011,798,433 downwards.
AATATAGAGAGTTTTGTTCCAGGATTCCCATGTCAAGCAATTGGTGATGTGTTTTCTTATGTAAAATTGTTCCTTTTCTTAGTTTCCATATGTTTTTTCCCTCTTTATTGTTGCAAGAAGATTAAGGGTTGAATTTTATTAAGTGTACTCTGCTTTGGCTTGTTAACAATATCAATGTTTTCTTTCTGATATCAAGTATAGGATTCATCTTAGTATGCTCTATGTTTAATTGAACTTAAATAATATTCATCTTATTCACACCACAAGCACTCTATAAGATCGAAGAGTTTGCCTACCCTGCCCTATTACAACTACTCTATCATTTTGTAATTGATTACTCAAAATTTTATGAATCCATGCCCAATGGACTTTTTCAGCATCTTTCAACCAAACTTTTGAAAAAACCCACCTCAAATTTTAATATATAGCCTAAAATCTTGAAAGCAGAAATTAAATCATACAGAGAGATACCTCTGTGAAGTTGGAAGGGCTAGATCCCAGCTTTAAAAGTGGTTTTGTGGTTACCTATGGGGTTATCTCCTCAGCATAGGGAGATTACGGAGTGATAACAGTAACTACAATTATTAAGGAATAGCCGGCTTCTCCAAATGTATTGATATTAATATTTTCCCAACTCTAATGGATTTAGTCAAGTGAGTGATCCATCTTACATATCATGTTTTCTTGTGATTAATTTCTTGCACTAGTCATTGCTAGTTAGCACTTGTTTAGGAGGGGACTAAATGGGAATACTAATAATTGATTTACATTTCTTAAAAATATTTTTATGCAACTTTTGGGTTTTATATTACTTGGAACTGTTTCCTTTGTGGATTTTGATAGTAACCATGTTTTATTGTTTAGTTTTATGGTTAGAGGGACTAGGGGTATATTTTTATTTGGCTATTGATCTCTTTTCCTATTAAGGACAAAAATCAACCACATAGGGACTTATGAAAGCTCCCTCTGTGTTTTCTTAGAGGTGGTACTCATGTTTTGCACTTAGGTTTTTCTTATTGACTCAAAATAATAAATCAAAAGATTTAACACATTCACTTGTGAGTGGACTATGTAGTGAAAAAATGAAATGAGAAAAACAACAACACAATCATGATGATGACCTCACCAATGATTCTTCCAACGTATACATCCATTCATACATCATGAGGAAGACAAATTTGAAACAAATATACATAGACATAAAATTAAAATACATGGTCCATGAATTTTAGATATTTCTAAAAAGAATCCATTCATTTAACATAGGAGAACATTCACGAGATTTCACACTTAACAAAAGTCTATGAAACCACAAATGTTATGCAATCCTAGATATACCTTTGTGTGAGAGTCAAAAATAAATTGTAGATTTGAAAATTAAGTTCAAATAAAGTGTGTGCCTATAGCACTCCACAAAATTCTCGATACTTAAATGAAACTTGAATGCATTCATCCTTAATGGACTAGGATGGGGATCCCATATATCAATAAGTAACATAGTAACCTAGAAGAAAATAAAGGAATGCAATTAGGAATCATATTTATAACTGTATCACACAATTTATGAATCTGGATTACCTAAGATTATGATGAAAAGAATGCAAAACTACTTCAAATAAAATATAAGACACTCACAAAATTGCAAAAGGGCGATAGGTGGAATGAATCTCTCTCCCTCTTGTAGTATAAGATGTTGGAGTATATTTTGGATTCATTTGTTTGTTAATGTAACTAATAGGATAGTTACTTGGGATTAACAATTTCATTTAACGATCTTTTAATCCATTCTTCAATATACTCTTTCATAGGTGCGACAGTTATATCTTGTTTTACTCTCAATGCAAATATTTCTTCTTCAATTTCTTTCGAATCTGAGCATACGATTCAGTGGTCTAAAATTTCTCTTCATTATCATTGAAAAATGTAACTAAACATTTCTTGATCCCCTCTTCTAGGAAATTTGTTGGACTACCAAACTCATTTTCCCATGATGTCTTCATAATTTTCAAATCCCCCTCTAGCTAGTCCTTTGGAATTAACGTGGAGTATCTAACTATTCATAGGCCTTAAAGGTCTTGGACAAAATTGATTGCTTTAAAGAAAACATTATTCCTCCAATCAATAATATGTTTACACTCATAAATATCATATTTAAACATTTTAATCCTGGTAGACCATATTGTTTTGATCTTGTTCATTTGCTTCCTAGTTGGAAGCCCCCGTTGTTTTTTTATAAAAGTCACTAAAGGTAGAAAATTTTAGTAATTAATGTCATTAATTAATTTTTGGAAAATGTTTATTGTGTTCAAAATATTTATGCAATAATAAGAGAAAGAATAAATCCTTAACAGATATTTCTTAGGTACAAGCATATATCCCAAGCTTCTTCAATGATACTTATTTGGTTATTTATGTCCTCTATGACATAGTTTCTAATTCCATTAAGTAATTTAGTTTCCTTCCTGATTCTTTTGGGTGTGTCGAGTGTGATATGTGATGCATGTTCTAGAGCTACAATAACCAAAGGGGTGTGAATAAAGGTCTAGGACTTAGGGCTTCTTCAAGCTTGTTATTTTTCCTTTTAGTTGCATGTTATCAATCTCTTGCTCTATAAGATAATTAGAAAGGAGATACCTATGGTCATATGCAATTTCAAAAGCCTAGAAAGGTCCCACTCTTGATATATCTACGCTAAATATCCATTTCTTTGTTACTTTCTTATTCTTAACACAAAGTTTTTCAATTTGTAACTCTTTCTAAGCCTTATTGTAATGAGTATTATGCATGGTTAAATATTTTTCATCAAATATACTATGGCTCTTCCATAAACAATTTCTCCACCATTTTTGGACTTTCTGCTAAACATAGTGCTACCTACTCAGGGATTGTAGCATTTTTGCACTTCCATATCAATGGGTACCTTTCTCTATTGAGATCCCTTTTTACCAGAATTTTTTTTCTTTTTTATGAGAAAAATGATGTTTTCCAAGTCAACAAAAGGAGGTGGTTCTTCACCATCATCTTCTCCATAATATCATTCATTATTCTCTCCTCTTGCTACAATTATCTCTTTTCTTTTCTATGCCAAGGAGGAACTTATATGAGTTGGTTAAACTAATGAAGGTTGTACATTTGTAGGGTTCTTTCTTCTTTGTCCCATTTTTATCTTTTCTCCCGAACCGATACTAACTTGTGTAACTTGATCATCATTCTATATGATATTTTCCTTCTCTTTTTTCTCTTGATGCTTCCACTTCATTATCCCTAATTCCTTACATGAATTTAGTAAATAAATTGGAATATCTTATTGATGATATTGATGAGAAAATAACCCTTTAGGGCATAAACTTAGGACAAATTCAACCTCTTCGAATTGAAGGTTTTCAATGTCTCTAATACCTCGACTAAGTGTGAAGAATTCTTCAAAACAACTTTTCTGATCTTGAATGGTAATCAAATAAATCGTTTCTTCTTTTTCCCATCAAACAAAATTGACCAAGAACAATATTGTCTACATACCTCTACAACAAAATGTTTGTCACAAATGAACACAAAGATTGATAGGAGACTTCCTTGATACCCATAAAGCCTTATATATGCATGACTATATTATTGTACATATACACCTTTTACCTTCAAGAATTCTTGTGCTTGAGTCAACCTATATGGTTTGAATCCATATAATATATGTATAAATTACTTGATGAACTTATCTGAGGAAAAATTGAAATGGTTCTTTATGCCTCCATAAAATGGGATATCATAATTGCACTAGTTATATCTTAGGGTTCACAATACTCTTTAGAGGTAAATCGTTAAACAAATTACATTAAACTATTTCTATCACCATATAAGTTATCATGAAAAACCTTTGGGTCTTCAAATAATTAGCATTTGAAAGGAAATCTAATTGGGAATTATGTTTGCTAGGTCAAAGATAGTTTCCTTCTTGAAAGAAAAATATAAGATATATAGAACTGGATTAGGTATATGGGACATTGAATCATGTTCCATTATACACTTGAACAACCAACAGAAATATCTGTAAGGTTCCACTAGCATAAAGGTATCAATAGATGAAATTTTCATTAAGACTTGCATTGATTGAACCATGAATTCCCTGAGAACATTTACACTCCCTTACTGAGAGTAGAGGAAAGAATATTCTTCAAGCATCTTAAGTTTCCTATTTGTGTCTGGTAACATCAAAAAATTTCTAAAGTATTTTGGAGTCAAAAGTAGTGAGTTCCTTCCTTGAATAGAAGCATTAATGGGTTTGGTCTTAGAATCAAAACATGGGTGCACCAGGAAGCGAGTTATTTGAAATAAAATACATTAGGAACACATCTGGCATTAACAAGACCCATGGTCCAATTTATTGTGGAGCTTATACTAAAGCATAAAATTCAAATACCACTAGTACATTCTTAACCAATAGAATTTTTTATACTATCAAGTGAGTGAATTAGTTGTATCACAAAAAATTTACTCCTATTGTTTATTCATTATATTTATTTATTCCATCAATGCACTTTGATATATGTGATAAATCAAGTTTTATATTATGGAGCTCATAGCTATTTAAAAGCTTAGATTTATGGATGGCATTTAATGAAACGTCCCTTCATCATATACCACCTTCATTAGGACATGGGATAATCACAATTGTAAGTTAATAATCAAGGGCACATCATTCACAAAATTATGGAAGACTTGATTCACATAATGCTACATCACCACATTTTACCTTGAGATCAGTATTTCTTAAATGATCTTTGAATTAGCCTCAAAAGGAAGAAAAAGGGCATTTCCATCAAGTTCACTTAGTATGGCTTGAAATTAGAGATATCACTCTTATAAGAGTAAGTGATATCATAGTGTGGAATGTTCAATATGTCTGGAGATTTGAGAGTGTGGAGGGATGGGAAGTGTGGAGATATCAAAGTGTAATTTTATGGGAAGCGTGGAGATGTCAGAGTGAAATTGGATGGGAAGTATGGGGACTTTAGTGTGTAGAAAAAAGAGTTTGGAGTTTCATTTGTATAGAGGAAAAAATCGACTAAGTCTAAGAGTAGTGTGTGAATGGCTATGTGAGAAGGTGCAAGGTGGAAAATGTACATAGTATAGAATTTTGGTTTGAGCTGAGAGGTTCCACATAAGACAAGAAAAATATAACCAAGTACGAAATATTTAAACAAAAAAGAGAAGTATACATGTTTAGTAAGACTAATGAAGAATAATGATGGGCTAGGCCCCGTTGCGGTAATACAAGAAAATAGGTCTAAATATTGGTTCCAACTATGCTATAGTGACCCCCTATGGGTTACTAAGAACCCATAAGGAATTGAATGCATTGGGCATGGAGTCAAAATCCTCTGTTATGTTTACATGAATGAATCGAATAATAAATTAAAAGAATAGGAATATGTACAAATGTTTCTCTTTTGAGATACATGAGAATTCATACATTTAGGTGAAAAAGTGTGTAAGATGTTGCCCATTGATAGGAAACTTGAAGCGCTAACCATCCATCTATTTCAGGATGTATGAATTAAAGTTACAATTATTTTCTATTTGATATGGCCCTATCCATAGCATGTTGAACCTAGTATGAATTGATTTTTTTTCTTTGGATTTATTCAATAACATAAGAAGTTGACCTTTGGAAAAAAAATTATCTAGAGATCCTCTACTGAAGTGTTTGGTCACTATTTTCCACCTTTTTTTAATATTTCTAAATTATTTTTCCGCTTATTCTTCCAAATGGATAAACAAATGTAGTCATGTTTTCAAAAGTGAAATCTATTCTTTGTATTCCATTTCGATGGCTATAGGCAACACATTGGTTTTCGAATGTATGGGAAACCTTGCATCCTTTCCATATATTAAACAAAGTGGAGATTTAATTTTGTTATTTGTTGGTGTGATTCTTCTAGCCCACAAAGCATTTAGCAACTTTTATTGCCAATTCCTTTGATTTCCAAAGACTTTCTTCTTTAGAATTTCTATCAAAGACTGGTTTTTTTATTCAACTAAGTCATTCCCTTATGGATAATAATTGGAAGATTGACCCATAAATATTCAAAATTTACCAAAAAAAGATATAAATTTTGAACTAATAAATGTTTGATCCATTACATATGGTAAATTTTTCTAGAACACCAAATCTTTCTAAAATAATTTTGTCAAAAAAATTCAGTATGAGATGCTCTCTTGTAGCTTGTTTTAAAGCTACAAATTCAGGCCATTTGGTGAAATAATAAATGGATGTTATAATGTAAGCATGCCCCACACATAATTTAGGATTCCTTGTACCAATAACATCTAAGCCCCATCATGAGGAGGGGCTATTAACCATTATTTTCTTCAGGATCATAGCATATCTCTTTCCCTTACCTAAAAATTTCTAACATGGAATGCATTTCCTTACAAAATAATATACATCTTTGAAAAGTGTTAACCAATAAAATTTATTTCACACGCACACACACACACATATCTTACCATAGAAAAACTGTAATTTTATTTTGAAAGGGAAAAAAAATAAATTTTGCATACTCTTTTAAAGCATTCAAAAAGAGTGGCCAAAATGGCCATGAATATTAGAAATATAAAAATTATATACAAATAAAATGGTGAAGATCAAGTGGTGTACAGATCACTAATATTTCCCTTCTTTCCTTTTTTTTTGGAACCTGCGTCCATTCCCTCGATTTAGGATCTTTAGGAACTAAGGCCATCTCGATCATGGATGTCTCTTAAGAATGATATTTATCCAAATATGAGCTAATCTAAGACATGGATACGCTTTGTGCACATACTTCCATTCTCCTTGTGTGTCATTTTTGTTTGAGGTTCTAATTCCTGAGTTGCTACTGAATATGTCCCCCACTAAGTGAGGGTAGTATTGACATTTGTATCTTGAATGCCCCCTTCTTCGTTGGTTGGATTCTTGACAATTTATTCTTCTCCTTCTTCAAAAATAAAAAGGTCTAAAAATTGCCATTCTTTTGGATTATGTGCCTTTTTCTTTTGTGGGTTCTATTTTGCTTGTGGGGATGTGTTATGAAAGTGTCATGTTTGGAAATGATTTTGACATCTGAATGTCCTGCTATCGAAATCTAAAAATTGGGACCATTGAATATTTTTTGTTTCAATATAACGTGATCTGGTAGACCTTTGTTAATGTTTATTTCCATTGATATTTTGGCAAAGGTAAAAATACCTTTCTATTCTTTCAAAGTGATTTTTTATTTTATTTTTAATTTGCATGGAGTGCTTCCAATATCCTCTAGGACCTAATGGTGCTAAAAGGGAATAAGTAGGCTTAGAAGTCTCACCCATAATGTCATTTTTTATACCACCATATCTATTGCATCAAAATCTAGAAACCATGGAGTAATAAAAAGGCCAACACTACCCCAAAACCAAGGGCCTTCATTTAGAACGGTCTCCAAATATGTTTGTGTGTCAAATTGAACTATGAAGAGACTTTTGGAAAATAAATAAATTTCATAGTTGGGTGTCCAAGATGAAAAGACCCATTGGTGTAATACTTCTAATTTAGGTCAGAATCCATTAAATCTATAGTTAATCGGCTTGGATTGAAGGGTTGTGAAGAGATAATTTACCTGAGGATGATTAACTTCCATGGTTGGTGGATGCTCCATTTGTTCTACAATGTATGTGTGTGTGTGTGTGTTTGTATTTATATATTGAAAAATCTTGTTGGTTTTCCCATTTTTGGGTTTCCAAGATAGAATATTTGTATTAATGTGTTTGTTTTCCATTGCAATTTTTTTGATTAAGATTTTGTTTGCAATAATTAATTGTATAGGGTTAAAACCTAGATTTGGAATTTCTAGGACAACTTAGGAACATCTGTTAAGCCATATATAAGCCCCATGTTAAGCCAAAAACCCCATTTATTGAGTTATTACATTTTCATTGAGGAATTTAGACTTCTGTGATCCATAATATTGTAAGATCATCTTCGGCAAAATCACATAACCAATCTTTTGTCGACGCGTTTCGAACCAACCAGTGTGGTTCATCGTCAGGACAAGTTGAAGAACCAATCCAGCTTAGCGTGATTAGATAGAGCGTGCAGAGACCCCAACAACTAAAATGCTAACGGCTAGTTTGACCTAGTGACCTTGGTCAAACTACTAAAAAAGTAATTAATATTTTAGGAAACTAAAGGAATCCCTTTGGTAAATTTAAAACAATTAGGTATATTATTCTTATTATCCCAATTACCAAGAAACGCACATATTTTAATTAAGTTGGTCATTATATCCCATAATAGATATTAATTAACCCATATTTAATTATTATTCCAACGTAAAGGTAATTAAACCCTATTATTGTAACTAATATTCTAACTAATATTATGGTAAATCATGATTACCTATAAACCTCATGGCCAATAATCCAAATTTTTATTCCAAGGTAAGTCTATTAATACTTATAATTTAAGGTTGATATGATTATTACTAAAACTAATATTACTGGTCTCTCATAATTTATCCTTTAAACCTAAAGGCTGAAGTAAAATTTATTAAAAAGATTTCCATTCCAAATTCATTAAGGTTAACCATGTCAATATTATTTATTATTATTATTTATAAGTTAGGACTATATCATATTGTTATTTAAATAGATAGGTCCATTGAGCTATATAAAATAATAATCTAAATCTTCATGATAAATAATAGATCTAAACAAATTGTTAAACTATTATTCCTAGAGTTTAGTTATATTAGGTAAATATTATAACTAATATTATGGTAAATCATAATTACCTTTAAACCTAACGGTCAGTAATCCTCAATCTATTATTACTTATAAATTAAGGTTGATATGTTTATGATTAAACTAATATCATAGGTATCTCATAATTAATCCTTTAAACTTAAAGGTTTAATTAATATTTAATGAAAAGAATATTTATTCCAAATTTATTAAGGTTAACTATGTCAATATTATTTATTATTAATATTTATAAGGTTTAAATTGCGATTTTTAGAAATTAGTTAAAGGGAAACTCAATTCTAGGGTTAATAAATTAAATAGTAATTACTGAAATTTGGTAAAAATCTAACTAACATAGTATCATAAACAGGTAGGTCGATACAATAATAGCCCGAAACAAATCACTAACTCAACCGCTCCAAAATAATAGGACAAAACTGCCAAAAGAAAAATAAAAGAGGGGGAAAGACAGAAACCCTAAGACCTAACGAACCGGAAATGAGGAGGCTAAGAAGACAAGGCTGGGACCCAGCAACTGCTAATCTTCCAGCCATCATCCCTATTAAGGTTGATCGGCCTTTTCTCAATCTCCAGGGCCTCTCTAAATTTGCGATGGTGAAACTGCGCAATTTTGGCAATGACTTGAGCCTCCTCTATACACACATGATGCATAGTCTTTCCTGCATGTTCAGCCAGGGCCGAGGATAGTCCAAGTCCTCGGCCCTGGCTGAACATGCAGGAAAGACTATGCATCATGTGTGTATAGAGGAGGCTCAAGTCATTGCCAAAATTGCGCAGTTTCACCATCGCAAATTTAGAGAGGCCCTGGAGATTGAGAAAAGGCCGATCAACCTTAATAGGGATGATGGCTGGAAGATTAGCAGTTGCTGGGTCCCAGCCTTGTCTTCTTAGCCTCCTCATTTCCGGTTCGTTAGGTCTTAGGGTTTCTGTCTTTCCCCCTCTTTTATTTTTCTTTTGGCAGTTTTGTCCTATTATTTTGGAGCGGTTGAGTTAGTGATTTGTTTCGGGCTATTACTGTATCGACCTACCTGTTTATGATACTATGTTAGTTAGATTTTTACCAAATTTCAGTAATTACTATTTAATTTATTAACCCTAGAATTGAGTTTCCCTTTAACTAATTTCTAAAAATCGCAATTTAAACCTTATAAATATTAATAATAAATAATATTGACATAGTTAACCTTAATAAATTTGGAATAAATATTCTTTTCATTAAATATTAATTAAACCGTTAAGTTTAAAGGATTAATTATGAGATACCTATGATATTAGTTTAATCATAAACATATCAACCTTAATTTATAAGTAATAATAGATTGAGGATTACTGACCGTTAGGTTTAAAGGTAATTATGATTTACCATAATATTAGTTATAATATTTACCTAATATAACTAAACTCTAGGAATAATAGTTTAACAATTTGTTTAGATCTATTATTTATCATGAAGATTTAGATTATTATTTTATATAGCTCAATGGACCTATCTATTTAAATAACAATATGATATAGTCCTAACTTATAAATAATAATAATAAATAATATTGACATGGTTAACCTTAATGAATTTGGAATGGAAATCTTTTTAATAAATTTTACTTCAGCCTTTAGGTTTAAAGGATAAATTATGAGAGACCAGTAATATTAGTTTTAGTAATAATCATATCAACCTTAAATTATAAGTATTAATAGACTTACCTTGGAATAAAAATTTGGATTATTGGCCATGAGGTTTATAGGTAATCATGATTTACCATAATATTAGTTAGAATATTAGTTACAATAATAGGGTTTAATTACCTTTACGTTGGAATAATAATTAAATATGGGTTAATTAATATCTATTATGGGATATAATGACCAACTTAATTAAAATATGTGCGTTTCTTGGTAATTGGGATAATAAGAATAATATACCTAATTGTTTTAAATTTACCAAAGGGATTCCTTTAGTTTCCTAAAATATTAATTACTTTTTTAGTAGTTTGACCAAGGTCACTAGGTCAAACTAGCCGTTAGCATTTTAGTTGTTGGGGTATCTGCACGCTCTATCTAATCACGCTAAGCTGGATTGGTTCTTCAACTTGTCCTGACGATGAACCACACTGGTTGGTTCGAAACGCGTCGACAAAAGATTGGTTATGTGATTTTGCCGAAGATGATCTTACTACATTTTCATTGTTATATTGTTACGTAGGCTAGAACATCTCATGGTTCCATTTTATATGTACCATTTATATCCTATATCCTATATATATATATATATATATATATATATATATATATATATATATATATATATATATATAGATATAGTAAGGATACTTAGTGTTAGAATCATGAAATATTGTGTTGTAGATCTATATTAGATACTAATATTGTTTTTCATCAATCTAGATGCTTTCAAAGTGGAAAAAGTGGGGGAATCAAGTCATAAGACAATTTTACCAGTGAGACCCAATTTGGAAATAGGGGCCTAAAACCTTTCAGGAGCCATTTGATGCATCCACATTATTTTTTGGGGGAAACATTTTTCTTCCTAATAATTACACCCTTTTTTGTTATGCTACACACAAGACCCTTCCAATGGTGTAAGAATCGCCCCAATCAATGTCCATATGCAAAAGTTATGTCACTTGGAAGTTGACCTTCCTATTTTCACCACCATAATTCAAGAGTGATCCAAGATCTTCTCTTCTAAGATTTTTTCAGCATTGCATGAAAGAGCATGTAAAAACCATATATGCAAACATGTAAAGAATAAGAAACATAAAGGAGACCATAAATATAATGCAACCAATATTTGATAATGGATTTCATCTAATGTGGACTACGTCTCTGGGCCCTACATCAATAGCGGGGAAGCCTCTTCATTCATATCAACAGAAATGAAAACAAGTACATAGAAAAATACATCATTATGCCTCCAATTCTGGGAGTGACCTGAAAATCCACTGCTCAAAACACAACAATCACAACACCATCAGGTTTGTCTAATCATTCTGAGACTTTTGATTATAAACATGACCAACTTCTGAAAGGTGCATTGTTGTCTCAAACTTCATGTCCAAAAATTAAAGAAACATGCAAGATTCTTCCATGAGATCTTAGATCCGCTGCTCAGATCCCAAATTTAATTGCACTTGTGAAATACTTGCAAAATTTTGAGTAAAATGAGTATAACCTTAGCTATATTTTACCATCGTCATCTTTAGACCCCCTAGAGAATCTTTATATTTCACAATATATTCCTTATGGGAAGATTCTAGAGAATATTTTATGAAATATTCCCTTAGGAATATTTTAGGGAATATTCCCCTAAAAATATTCTCCTGGAAACCGTGCCCTCTTGTTTCTACGTGTGCATGGTTCCTCCTACTCTTGTTCCTGATGCTCCTCGTTCCATGACTTGTTCATATTTCCATTAGTCCATCGGTTTGTGACCTCTCCACTTGACTATCATATTGTTTGGCGCATATAAATAAAGATTGTTTGTTCCAATTAGTCAAGGGTTCAAACCCACCAAACCCATTTGTAATACAGAATAAGCTTTTTTCGTTACAACCATAGGTTTAGTTGGCTTAAGGGGGCTTGACCTAGGTTCAGAGTTATTTGTGCCAACTAACAAAACCCTAACTGTTGGCCCTTTCGGCAACAACCTACGTAGTGCAGGTTGCAGTCTCACCCGAAGTAGTATTGGGGGATGCTCGAACCAAGTTTCTACATCTAGATATCGTGTGATGTGTATTCTGAAGCCCTTATAGTTCAGATCTACCTTTGTGCAAATCTATACCTTCCTACTGTGATGAGCTCTAGTATTGTAGCAAGAATGCTGCAACTCTTGGGCTACCAGCTTTACTTATCAACCTGGGGTTTGTACAAACTTGGACGTGACAGTGCTGTATGCACAAGTAAAAGTGAGGGTTATGCCTGTTGTCACTGTTCAGCTTGTTAGTGTCAGTCTTTGCAGCCTTCCTCCAATGATCAAACATGCTCTTACAAAGTGATTTCAAGGTGTCAAGGTCAAATTTTGTCATTTCAGTGAGTTTTCAAGTAAAATTTGGTCACTAGGTATTAGGTCTAGGGTTTGCTTTTACTCCTTTCAAAGTTGTCCAAATGTCGGTCCATGTCACCATTCAGCTGAGTGTGCCATCATTCAGAGGGTTTTCATCATCATGTTAGGTTCCAATGGGTCATTTTACACCTTGTTCATGCTCTAGTTGTGCCTAGGTAAGGTTCATTTCTCTCTCCTAGGGTTTTGAAGACAATTTCTCTTGGATGGTCAAATCATCAGTAAACCTTGTATCCTGATGTTCATAAACCTTCCCCTATCCTTAATGTACCTTATTAAACACTTCCCATCAATGATATCCCTCAAATTCCTCATTTTCGCACAAACCCTAGTTTCTTGCTACAACTTGACAATTTTTTAGGCTAGGCCTGTGTTTTGCCCTTTTGGACCCTTTCCCCTCACTCAATATTTGAAATTCAACTTTCCCCTGCTTCTTAAAATCCCTCCCTACTTCCCAAACCTTTCTCAAGAATTTAGAAGCCCCTTATCCCCTTCATTTCACTTCATTTCAACAAATCCCCTGTTCCACGCATCGGGATAGGTTTTACTCCAATGATGTTTTTGAGAAAGAAAATATGAATTTGGGAAAACTGAGAGACATTTTTGTCCAAAATAGGCCAAGAAAGAAAAACCTCCTTCACTTTTTACACAGGTGTCATGGTTTTAGAGAAAACTCAAAAATACAGTTGCCTTAGGAGAATTGATGCACCTCTGAAGTGACCTTGGGAAAATCAAGTTTTCTCCTAGCTTGGTTGTCCAAATGACTTTCTTGATGAGTGAAATGATAACTAGACACAAATAGCTTTCAAATGAGCTATCATGAGCTCAATTGGGAGTTAAGGAAGACCTTCAAAAGTTGACTGCAACAACACTCTGCCTTGAGGCAGCCTCATTTTGCACATTTTGACCAGTCTTGGGAGATTTGACTTTTGATAGGGCAAATGAACTCCAAATTGAAAAATTCAAGTTTTTTTTGGAAATTAGACTCAATAATTTGTCCAACAAGCTATCCCACACCGAATTTTTACACCAGGAAGGCCTCCAAAAGTCTCCTGCAAAAAGGCGCTATGCATTGAGCCAACACTACGCATTGGGGCAGCGCAGCGCATAGGTCTACAAAGCCTCAAATTTCACTCAAATCATCTTGAAAAGCTCCAAAATCTTGAAATCCTAATTTCACAAGTGATTTTAACATTCCTAAGTGCCATTGCAAGGGTTTTAATTAGTTTTCATGGTGTTTCAATAGGTGAAAAATAAAACCCTAGCTCCTTGCACAGTTTCATTGAAAATCTGCCTAGGGTTTGAAAAATTTCCATTTTTTCTGTCTTATTCCCCTCTACCACTTTCACATCCCCTTCACTACATTTCACTAATTTCATTTCCCATTCCCCCTCTCATTTCCACTCATCCTACTCCCCTATCCCCAAAACCCTAAAACCCTAGCTTCTAGGGTGAAACCCTAGTTTTCTTCATTGCACTAATGGTTGTATACCCTATCCCCTTAATCCCACTCCCCTCATACATTTTCCCCTTAATCCCATTCTCCACATATAATTTCCCAAACTCTACACTCCCCAAACCCTATCCATATCCCTAAACCCTACTCACATCCCTAAACTCTTACTCCCATCCCTAAACTCTGTTCACACATACATTTTTACACTCTCTTCCATACACTCTACCCATTTCATTCCTCCACCATATTTTCACACTGTTATCCACAAAACCATCCATATACAACCACATTTTTCAAAACCAAAGGAAAACAATGGAAAGAGACAGTGATCATGGGTATGAGCAAGAGATTGAACATGACGAGGAATCTTAGCTTGAGAGAACAAACTTTCACTTGGTGAACATTCCGGAGAAGGCCAACAACGAGAAAAACATGTTGAGGAACATGGTCCATCATTACTTGGCGAGAAACAAGGTGTGCAAAGCAAGAATCAGGATTTTGAAGGCCAAGTTGAAGAAGGCATCGAGGAAGCGAAAAGAGCAAGATAGACTTCAGATCTTGGCTGAGGCTTCCTTGGCCCAACACAACACTTGATGAAAGACACTCAGCCCAAATTTCAAGAAATTTGGGACACTTTTTGCAATTTTGAAATTTTTGGCTTAAAAAACAGGTTTTTCTGCCTAATGCGCCACACCACCTGGCGCGCGCTTTTGCTAGGGACCTCCTTTTGAGGAAAACTCAACATTTCTAGATTTTTCATGGAAATATATGAATGCCCACAAATGGCCAAGAAATTTTGACAGGTTTTGAGCTTCCAAAAAGGTCAAAAACACCTCAAAAATGACCTTTCTGCCCCTTTTTGGACACACAGGAAGCAGTGTTGGGAGAACTCAGTTTTGGAGGGGCAAATGGAGGCCAAATTCAGAAATTCCACTTGTTCTGGAAAGTAGACAGGTAGAAATTTCCAACAAGCCCACTTGGAGCAAATTTGGACATCGGGAAGGCCTCCAAAATCAGTTGCAAAAAGGCACTACGCATAGGGAAATTAGCGCAATGCATAGGAGGAAATTTGCTCATTTTGGCCAAAAAACTCTTTTTTTCGCCTAGTTTCTTCATAGTTTGACTTTTCTCTTTCTAATAGTCAAACTCATTATGTAATTTAATGTGAATTGATGGTTTTTTATGTAATTATGCTAAATTCTCACTTATAGAGGTAGATTCATCCATCAAAAGGTAGTTTGCAATTGAATGAATCGGTTTCCTAGCTTTTAGAGGCAAGTTGTTCCACTGCCTACTTTTTAGTTCTCAATTTAGATTTTGTTGGAACAACTCCTAAACTTATGAGCTCGACCCCTAGAGGCTAGGATGAGTTGTTGGTTGCCTATATCTTGTAATTTTTCAGTCATTGGTAAGGGTTGGACTTTTGGGAAAGCTTGGAGCTTCATTGTATACTCATTTCAGTAGTTTGACAAAGGAATAAACCAGGGTTTGCAGCACTTTATGGGATTCTTGTGGCATCTTGCTTTGGTATTGTGTTTCCTTCTGTAATTGTAAGTTTACATGTGTTTTATGTATTCCATCATCTCTCTTTGCTTCATCTTAACTAAATCAAACAAGGATAAAGGTAGAATTCATTGATTTGTAGTGCTCTACCTAGGGTTTATTTAGTTATCTATGTTTTCAGCTGTTTGAAGAGGATCCCTGAGCTTTTCATGCCCTCTCCAACTCCTCACCAATCTAAAAGCTCTCCATCTCACTCAATTTTAAGTACCAAACCATTTGCCTACCTTGCCCTATAGAGATCTCTGCAAAACTGAGCCTCATCCCCGGACCCAAATCTACCTTTCACAATTGAGCCAACAAAACAACATCAAATACAATCAAACACCTTTGCACACATACCTAGCCTAAAATCAGTCATTACATCAGTCATCTCAAGCTTTCACTGGCCATATTTTCTGAGATTGACAAGGAGAGAGCCCTCTCCCGACCTGGTAGGGCTAGCTACCAGGTTAAGCATGGTTTGATGTTACTTTAGATCCTGCCTTTCTCAACCTCAGGTAGATTTAGGCCCTAACACAGCTGGTGAGAGACCACTGGGGTTTCAAGCCAGACTTCTATAGAGTCACAAGAAACTTGATTCTTTGATGGAAGAAGGGAAAATCTACTTTAAGAGAGTTACTCTACTGCAGTAATGGAAAAGGCCAACATGTAATGCTAAACCACACCATACCCTAATTAACCATTTAAGAAGCTATAATAAGAATAATTGCTAAATAAACAGTAAAAAAATGCTACTATCTAAGTTTCAAAAGTAAAAGGCATCAAACCATACTAATGTGTAAGCAAAGAAACTAAACTAAATCTGTTTTCACTTTTTTTTTTTTGGTTTTTTAGGCAAAATCAAATATGCAAACTAATTGTTCTTGTGGATGTGACAGGTGGATGGAAGGTGTTTGAGGATGTATAGAAGGTTTATGAAGTGGTTGGATAGTGTGGAGGGGTCCTAGGAGGATTTTTTTGACTTCCTAGAGGTTTCTTATCAATTTGGTCTCAAAACAGGCCGTTTTAGGAAAACCTACAGGATGTACTAGAAACCTACAGGATGATCCTGTAGGAATTACAGGAAACCTACAAGATACAATCGAGAGCTAATTGTGAGGTGTTGGAGGTGTTGGGAAGCTTATTAAAGGTGTGTGATGGGTGGAATGGAGTGTTATAAAGTCTAGGAGCACTCAGGAGTCAATATCCAAGATAAGAGATGGTTAGATTCGCTTAATGTGTTTAGGGAAATTTCAATGAAAAATGATGAAAAACTAGTGAGGGTGATGGTGAAACAAGGGATGGCTAAGGTGGATGAAGTGGAAGGTGGCTGCTGGTTATGAAGTCTTGGTCTCCTCCTGAAGTACCTACTCTGCATAAAACATGTGTGTCTTCCAAAAAGAACTATGCAACAAGATACATTTTTCATAAACTAGAAAAGCATGAATCAACTACCTATATTATGCATGAAGAAAGTTGTTGAAGGGAATGAAAGCATGAGTGAGATCTTATTGAAGAAATGGAGATGGAAAAATATGACAATGAAATCTGCCTTGCAACATTAACCAACTACTGAATTAAATACAACAAACTTCAAATCTCATAAAAGAACTAGAAATTTGTGTTTTTGGCGCTGCTGAAGGGTCCCTTCCTCAAGTCATGGTCCCAGGGGGAGGAAGTGAGGCCAAGACACCTACTAAAAACTTCGTGGTGATCCTTTTTTTCCTTGCTAACCTACTACTTAAAACAAGGCACAAATGGAAGCAAACTATCACACAACCAATCTAATATACACTACGTGTAATGGAAATGCATCTACTAAGAAAATTAACAATTAAGCTATAAATCTACACTAAGCATACATGTACAATAAAGAGGAGCCTAGGCTGCTAGGGTTGGGCCCTAACCCAAGAGCTTAAGCCCTGTGAGTTAACTCAGTGCTGGCTCAAAACAAAACTCATTCTTATTCCCAAAATACAAATTACATCAAAAGAACTGTCACAAGTCTTGCAACTCGAAAATAGAGTAGAGTTTTACAATCAAAATCTAAATCCTACTGAGGTTCTAGGCCTCTCTACTTATACATCTAAAGTCTCCAATGAATTCCTTAAAATTAGGGAGGCTTGGCTCCCAAACTCGAGATAAACTGGTGCTTTGTCTTTCACTTGCTTGACTGTCTTCTAGTCCTCATGATTTGGTTGTTTGCACTCCGAGCTGATGGAGGAATATTCGAACGGAAGGGTAGTAAATGAGGAGGGTTTACCTCCTATAATCCCTTTGCCTTGTCCCATTCGAGTTTTGACCTTGGTCTTTGCCAAAATTCCTTTCTTTTCTCCTTTAATCCTGCATTAAATGCACATTAGAACACAAAGCAAAATATCCAACTCTAACTCATCTCATAAACAAATTATAATGAAAAGTATGAATAAGTTATGAGAATAGTTGGTTTGACTAAGCTAGGAGGTGAATTAAGGCCCATATAATTACCCAATGATGAGGCTCATCATCACCCCCCCACTAAAAGTGTTTCTCATCCTCTGAGCAACTTAGTCAATATCCATATCCTTCATGGCTCTAGTAGCCTCTCTGACATCCCATGCCTCTGCTATGGTCTCCTCTTCTTGTTCATAGAATCCCGCTTTATTTTCTACCTCTTCCCACTGCCTCTTTTCTTTTTCTTCTTTTCTCCCTTCTAGCATCGCTAAGAGTAGTGGGAGACTGAGTTTTAGGCCTATCCAATTAACCTTCAACATTTGCATAGATTGCTTATACATAGGTGTCCTATTGAGTGCCTCTCTCAACCTTTGAGGGGACTGATATTCTCTTATCTTTAAGCTGTATGGAAGTGTGTTTCATCTCCTCATGCAAGCATGTATACTATCATCTCCTAGTAGCCTAAACATGTTCTCAAAATGTGAAATTTCTTGCTCTTGGGCAACAAGATATCTAGGTGCCAGCAGAGGGTCATTTACAATCAAATTATGGGTACTGATGAGGGCCATGGTATTTGAGTGTTCAACTCTGATCAAAAGAGGTTCAATTTTCTCTCTTTCCAATATCCTTTTCATCTTTGCAGCCCTTGACTCCTCATGGTTCATCCATAATGCCAAAGCCATTATGTGTAGATCTCCTAGCTTGGCATTAGGGTTCCATACATTCATGTCTATGAGGGCCATGTTGTGTAAATAAATCTCAACCATTTTGGCCCTATCCTCTAGTGTACTTTGATCACAAAGATCAACAAAATTCATGTAGTCCTAAAATGGCATGGTTCTCCTCTATGCTAGTGTCTTAATCTAAAACTGCAACCTTTATTATTTTAGGTAGAGAGCATAGGATTTAACTGGCATCCTACACTAGATTTCCTCCAAGGAGAGGCTGGCCATACATGCTAGTTGGTTCTCTCTTTCCTGCAGCTGTCCCCTCAACCATGCATTTTCTGTCTCTAGTTGATTTACCATTATAGCTTCTCTATCCCTTAAGCCACTTAGCTCTTTGCCTGTTTCTTTGAGTTTCTCCTCCATGTGCCCAATATCTTCTACCCCCTTTGATTTGGCGATCTACATCCATAGGTGAGTTCTAGCCCTATCCTTCTCAACCTCGAAGAACAGTGGGATGGAAAATGTTTGAGATATGACCCTGCCTCCTTCAATAAACCAGTAATAGGAGTCCAGGTTAGGTTGGGGGTTGGGTTATTTTATCTCTGGGTCCTCCTCTTTAGCTTCTTGCTTCTCCCCTACCTTTCTTTCCAATTTCTATGCCTCTTGTAGATTCAACATAGTATCTTATAGGGTTGTTTTTGCTTCCTGTAGATTTTTCTGTGGATCCTGTAGTAGGCCTCCTTAAATAGGTGATAGGGGACTTAGGGGAGGGCATTTTGTCTTTTTGTGTAGGGGAATATTCAATCTCAATAGGAATTTTGGTTGATTTTTGTGGCTTTCCTTGTCTTATTCTTGTGCTCTTTCTTGTCCTGAAATATAGTGGGGTCTGCCTCTGCCTTTTTCCTTTTTTCTTGATTTGGGTGCTAAGATCAGTGAGGGCAGCTACTGCCTCTCTCTCAGTGGCCTTTGGAGACACCCTAGGTGACTCCTCCTTGTGTTCTGTCCCCTTTGTTCTATTGCCTTCTTCCTATTTGTCTTTCCTGTCTTCTTCTTCTTGTAGATCTTCATCATATCTATCAGTTTCCTCCTTAATTTCCTCTGTTTCTTCATCATCCTCCTTCTCTCCTCCCTATTCTTCTTCATCTTCATCCTTTTCCTCTGTTTCAATTCCTTCTTCATTCATCTCATCCTCATCTCCTTATGTGTCTTCCTCTTCTTGTTTTACTTCCTCTTCACTGACAGTAGGAGTAACATCATAAGTGAGAGCTTTGATGTCATCCTTTGCTGGCATGTCTCTGAAAACTGACCATGTTATAGGGGTTATGAGGTTTTGGAGGGCATCTTCAATGAGGATCCTAATCAACCCATGGTGAGCTAATTTTTTGGAATTCCCCTCCTTCACTTTGATGCTTGAGTCTATGAGTGATTGAAGCAAGAAATATGGTATGCTGAGCCTTTGGTGAGGGGGTGTTTCTACTCCAAATCTTAATTCTTCAAGGATCCTGAAATGATAGCCATAGACAACACTATATCTACCCTCACATGAGATGTATTTGATTATTTGGTAGCCTACCTCACTCTATGGATATGGTAGACTTTCCGTTCTTACTCCATTTTTGTCCTTAGTGGGTTCCTCACCTTCTAAAAAGAATTTTCTTTTGGCAACCTGGCTATCTCCTTTGTCTTCTTTTCTCCATGGGATTCCTAGGGGAAGTGTGGTGACCTTGTTGATGAGCTCAGGGGTGAGGTTTATAGTGAGGCCCCTTATTACAATAGACATGGATTCTGGTGTGTGGAGTGAGGGAGAGAGAAAATTCTTGAGCCACCTCATCATCACACCCTTTGAATTTTTTGAAAAACCCCATCCATTTATGTCTTGTGAAGATTTCGAGTACATGGGGGTGTTGTTGGATTCTCACAATGTTTGTGGGATCTCTCCTATTAAACCCTCCTGTCATCTTGCTGGTGAAGCTTGAGGAGAAAATGAGAGGGTTGAAACAATATTTCAAATGCAGGAGAAAAACAGAGATGATTGTGTATTTAATTCCCTTCACGCAATTGCTAAATTCACTCAGATTTAGAGTATCCTTGGTTCATTTACATGCAAAGGGGAATGTAATTTTACAGCCTACCTCTTTAGACTAGTTACAGTGGCCAACTCCCGTGATATCCCTTCTGAACTCTTCTCTGCCAATCCTGTAGATAGTCTCTGTGTATCCTGTAGGAATTCCTGTGCATGCTACTGTAGGAATTCCTGTGCAGTGAACGTTGGGTAGCGGAGGTCCCGCGTAACAGTTTTGGGGCTTAAAGCCTATAAGTTAGGATAATAATATTGTAAATCTCTCAAATATGCGGAGCGCGAAATGTAATAGGTCGAGTCAAAGGGTTGTCCATCCAAGAAATAGTATAGAATCATCTATGGTGTTCATCAAACACCCTAAATGATGATTCGATAAGACTTCGCCTCTTTCAGAGGACGTTAACGGGTCCAGCGGCAAAATGGTACATTGAATTGCCTAGAGCTTCGTTCGACAACTTCAGTACCTTAGCCACAACCCTTTTAACCCATTTTCAATTACCGATAAGGTATGAAATGGGAACAGAACTCCTTACCAACTTCAAACAGAGAACGGCCACTCACATATTTGATCATATACATGAGTGGCGACGTCGTCGTAGGATGGTAAAAACGTACGTTCCCAATCAGCTATTAGCTGAATGGTTTATCAAGTCATTACTACCTTCCATCACGGAAGATGTGGCAAAGGGGGGAGTCGTAACGGAAGAGCAAGTTATCGCTCGTGCACAATATCTGGACTTGATCTATACTCAGTCCGGCATGCTCTACGACAAAATACCTGATGCCCCTAGACCGGAATTCTCAATTCCTGCTCCTCCTAAATCAAACAATGACTCTCACGCCGGCGATGGCTTGATTGGCACAACAGACATGAAATCGAAAAAGGCTACGCCCAAGAAGGCCCGTAAGATTTCAAGTCAAAATGCAAAAGACGAACTTCTTGCTTCGGAAGTAAATTTCGTATCGACAGATAAGGGCAAAGAAACCAAACAACCAGGAAGCAAGAAGAAAGGCAAAGGGAAGAAGAAGAAATAGGAGGAGTCATCTCCTGAAAAATCTTCTTCAAACCCTCCTGGAAATAGGAAACCAAAAACTCCATGTCATATATGCGATGAGGATCACTGGACCTCAGAATGTCCGTACAAAGCTGAGCTTAAGAAATTCTTTAAAAGTTCGAAAACCTCAGCAGTGCTAACTGATCCGTTTCCGAATCCAGGAACAAATCTGGTTGAAAGTGGAAATGCTTCCCCGTCTCAAGTGCTGATGTTGTCGATTTCGAAACAACAGAATGATGCTTTGATTTCGACAAGGAACAAAGATTACGGGAATCCGCAGCTGTCGAACAACAAGGATAAAGATCAACCAAGTAGTTCGACAACAACTTCGACAGAAGTTGTACCACCCACCATTCCTGAATTGACAATAAAACCGCCAAAGGGAGTAGTACACAAGTCGAAATTTAATCCCTGCGCTAGCGCGGCGCAGCATTATAACATAGTGGCGACCTTATCTACCGTAGCATCGTCCCAATAGTCCCCAAGTGTCGCATACTTCAGCTCCACGTCTGTGACAATGTTTACCTACTTTGTTTTTAGCGGCGCAATGATGTCGGGATCCTCGATTGATGGTCCTCAAACCACGTGACATCCTTCAATTTCTGGAATATTAATATTTTAGGGGTCATCATCATCCTCCTCTACTTTCACATTATAACATTCTAGGGCCCTACTTAACTGGGTTTCCCATGCTGGTTGAACTACTTGTTGTGGTTCCTGTGGTATTTTGAAGATGGCAGCTTTTACGGCTTGCAACATGTCATCAATAGTATCTGACCATTGTCTTCAAATGCGAATGTTAACAAAAATCCCTCGCGCAACACATCCCATTCACCCGTACCATGTCAGAGTTTCGTCTCAGTTTACCAATTCATGGGTATGACATCCAGGGTATGGTCAAATAAGTGTACCCATTCAGGCTGAGTTTCTTCTCCATAGGCCTTGGTCCATTTGGCGAGGTGCACGCGCGGGTCATCTCGTCCATCGTATTTATCTTCTATCGGTAGTTGCAGTTCCCCAAATTGTAGGCACATCATCCTTCTACATCCGCGCCAGTTTTCGAAATTTCCTTGATGTGTTCCCCACCAGCGCGCAGGTGTCCCACGCAGCGCCCACTTCAACGCATCGAACCGCTGTTGTTCTGGTACTGCGCTATCAAACTTGCTCAAGAATTCATCCACCATTGTCAATGCATCATATGTTGGTAGATCTCAGGCCTGGGTTGTTACGAAATGCAGTGATCTAATCATCATGTTTCAATTTAGTGTTGTCACTCCATTCAATCGATTGTGCTAGCATTCATATTCTTCGTCTGAAACCGTAGTGTAGGAACTTGCGCGCTCCCACGAGATCCTTCCATCTGCAGTCGGTTCACCCAATCCAGATTTCGCGCAGTTATCTTGTAGATACAATCCAACTCATCATTGCTTCCATCATTGCGCACAGGTTTAGTATAGCGCACTCCTTCAGATGGATCTAACGAAACTACTACACGTGGGGACTTTTTCTCGAGTATCATCTTCTGCTTCTTCAGGTTGATGACCCCACTCATATCGGTGGCCCAGACTATTCCTAGCAACGCGGGATAAGGATTTTTGTCATCAACAATATCTATTACTTCAAAGTTTGTTTGTGTGCTCACGCCTTCGATATCAACGGTTACCCCTTGCAACCTCCCCATGGGCAAAATATTCTGTTGGTTCGCCATTCGTAATTGAATAGGGGACGACTGCAACATGGGCCTGCCCATGAGTTCCCAAGTTTTCTTAGGTAACACATTCACATCTGACCCCAGGTCCAAGATTACCTAATCCATTTCGTATTCTCCAATCTGCGCTATCAATCTCATTTCCCTTCCCGTGTGCAATGTATGCTTTCCCAGTTGTCAAACTATGTGCGGTTCTCCCGACCCCGTGCACTGAGTGATCAGCTCTTGTAGTCCTTTAACTGCCTTACTATCACTCAATAGCTTCATGCATGTCTCTGGAAAGGTAGTAAGCATAGAAGTATCCATCCCTAGCTCTGGTTGATCCTTATTACTTGAAGTGGAGGCCTCCACGAACTTCTTCTTAGCTTCCATAAACCTCTTCTTTGCGCGTTCCAAGTAAAACTTAGGCTCCTTTGTAGGAGCCTTGCGAACCCATGTATCTTCCTCAAGTTGCTTCCCCTTATCTTCCCTTGTGGTCGTGCCACTTCTGAGCATCATGTTGACATTGGGGTCTTCTTCGCGGGGTTCAGATCTCATCATTTAGATATTCCGAGTGGGAGGAGGTTGCAGTACTCCTTTCTCGCGCATCTGTGTGATCAATGTAGGACAATCCACTAGTTCATGATCAAACTGAGCATAGTACAAACAAGATATTCTCGTTGGGTTGGTACAATCGCAGGCTTAGTGCCCTGGTCCCTCGCAATTGTAACAAATCAACTATCTGCGGCCCCTTCCTGGCCCCATTCCCCCTTGTCCTCGACCTCAGACCTGAAATCTAGTGCGTGCCATCCCCACGGTTGGGTCAAGGCCTCGGGTTTCTATCTACATTTTATAGGCTGGGATTCGATCCATAATTAACTCATAGCTGCGACAAGTATGCTCGTTGTGGCCCACTGATCTACAAAAAATACAAAACAATTGTTGGGGAGTCTGTGTATACTTCTGCAAAAAATGACAGTTATCCGTTGTGTGCTTTCCCCCTATCTCACAGATCGTGCATCATAGTGTGGGTGCTGCACTTGGCCTTGCCTGTGCCTCTGGTCTCAACGTTATTGGTCCCCCTCTTTCTAAGCAATTCGCGAATACTAGATAGTGGTCTTTGTCATGGCCCTAGCCTTTGTATTTTATGCACCATTCTTCTTCGCGTGCCTGCAGCTGCAGTGCCCTCTCTTGCTTCAAGCTCTGCATTTCCAGGCAGAGATTCTATAGCTGCGTGTGGATTCCTTGAACTCCTAGCCTCGAATCCTGTATCAGTGTTTCATGCAACCTCATTGCCATTTCCAACACTTCGGCCTGGGTTGAAAGCTTCTGCTATGACAACGTCGTCCTTAGGTGTGGTGTCAAAGATGTCACAAACCATGTGCAGTGCTTCACATCCATTAGTGTCATATTAGCCTCGCGGATCGTACTCTTCAGCCGTTGATCCAGATCCCAGGTGATATCGCCTGGAAGCATCGCGATCTCTTTGAATCCAATGATTGACTATGTTTCTGATTTTGGCCGGCTAAATTCTCTGTTCAGCACATTCTAGATCTCCGCTATTCCTTCATTTGGGTGATCATTAGAATGCTTGATATACCATGTCAAAGCGTGATCCTGCAACGTGCTCACCAATGTGACCTTCTTAATGTTGTTGTCTGTGACCCCTTGTGCTTCCCACACTGCCCTTACCATGAACTAGAACTGATTCAGATCCTCATTTCCCACTCCTCTCAATATGGGTAGCTTGATCGTGCTCGCCATGCTGAACTGCGGGTCTGGTGGAGGTGGGGTGGGTGAAGATGGAGGTGAAGGAGGTGAAGAGGGTGGTGGTGTAAGTGGAGGTGGTAACTATGAAATGCGTTGCCTTATCAAACTGACCGCACTTCTCAGAGAGACCCGAGCGAGCTCTTCCTTGCTCTCTCGCGAAGGTGAAATCAAGGGACTGTTTCCTAATTCCCTGCTACCTTTGTAGATCCTTCCGCTCTGCGTCATTCCAAACATTAATGTATTCGCATCACCCGTTTTTCACATAACAGCATCTTAATCCAGGTATTTAGGGATTTAATGTACCTACCTCGTGGTCCCTTGAGAAAATGTCGCTTTTCTTTGTTGTAGCTCATGGTCATGTCTATCGCAAACTCAGTGATAAATCCCCCTATTATCCAGTGGAGCCAATGGTCCACAGCTCGTGCGATCTTATCTTCTGATGTCTCTAGTCTGTGCACTAATTCTAGAGTCCAAACTATTGGTTGATCGAGCTTATACCTTCCCTGGCTGTTGGCTAACCTCGCAATCCACTCATACAGTTCAAAAGGGAAAGATGCAAAGAATATCTCATGGATTTCCATATATACGTAGCAATCCAGCCACCTCTTCTCGGATATCTCCAGAGTTATGTTTTCCTGTGTCACGAACTCGTGAAGCTTCTTGTCCAACCACTCTTAAATTTCCTCCTTTGTAGGGTTCCAATGGCATGACATCAGACATCCCTTAGGCAGATCCCGGTCCTGGCAACGAAACCATTTGTTGGCTTGTTGGGGCCTGATCCCAGTTTTAGAAGTGATCTAGCCAAACAAATCTCGACACTACCGGCCCTTTTGGCAAAAGTCCGTGGTGCGCGGAATGAGGTCTCACCCGAGGTAGTATGGGAGGGTGTTGGAACCATATTTCCGCACCCTAGGGATGTCTTGATGAAGTCTAGGAGGTTCGCAAACTGAACCCGTGCACTTGTGCTACTCCGCGCAACTGTCTGTCCTTCACCGCTTGTGCAACTGCTTTCGTGCAGCTCTGTAAAGAGTGCGAAGAGGTGTTGTCTAGACCCTTTATCCTTACTGTGCTATTATTATATATCTTAACTTAATTGCATGTACCCAATATTCTCATTAATCATTCAACATTTATAGCAAGTGCACGCAATCATAAAACTGTAAAGAGATGCATAAACATAACAGAATCATAAGCGCACAGTATTTCAGAATCAACTTATCTTTTATTAATCCTTTGTTCAGAAACAATCCTAACTCTTCCCTATGCACTCAGTTGCAGGGGTCCACGCACATAGCTGCGGACTCTACCAGGCCTTTGTGCACACAACTACATAGCCTCTTCCTACTACTACAACCCAAGACTCGAGCTTACAGACTTGGAGCGAATTCGTCATCCAAAATCATCATAAGACTTAAGACCCTGACTGACTTTACACTTAGAGCCTCGCTCTATTTATACAATCCCATGGTCCGCGAACCATGAGTAGACCGACACACTCTACATTAAATTACATTATCTTAGGGCAGACAACCCTAGATTCTCACACTCCGCACTCGCATTTCGTGGGGTCTTTACATTACACTTGACCAAAATCTGGCTTCAAGCTCTGAAAACATACTATGGGGGGATCAGCTGCCCAACACATATCGTGACCATCGGATTGTATGTTACAAAAGTACATAGTAAATAAACACACTTTACCTAAATCTACACTAGACCAAGTTATACTTAATTATTTCCTATGTGTCGAAATATCCTAACATCCCCCCTTAAGAAAACCTTGGGATAGGATTGAAGGATGTACAAATATGACACAATAGGAGAAGGAAGGAGGAATTAGAGCCTATCCCCCCTTAGTGACAACTTCCTGAACCCAACCATATATCGAAGTTTAGTAAACTTCGCCTCTGTGAGACCCCTTGTAAATATTTATGTAACTTGATCATCTGTTGAACAATATTTCACTCCAAGAACATGGTCATGAATGAGTTTTCTAATGAAGTGCATGTGCAGTTCAACATGTTTGTTGCATTGATGTCGGACTGGATCTTTGCATAGTTGAATGGTACTTTTATTATCACACCAAAGTGTAGTCGGATGCTGCTGCTAAAAGCCAAACTTTGACAGGATTTGACAAAGCCACAGGGCTTCCTTACTAGCTTCTATAGCACCATGATACTCTGCTTCTGCTGAAGAAAGAGAAATGGAACTTTGTTTCTTGCAAGCCCTTGTAATAGGTCCTAAACCAAGAGTGAACACATAACCTGTAGTAGACTTCCAATCATCAGGGTCACCAGCCCAATCAAAATCAGCGAAACCAACCAATAGAGGAGATGCTTATGCACTGTAATGAATCCCAAAATGAACTGTACCTCGAACATAATGAATTATTCTTTTAGCTGCTTTCCAATGACTTTCATGTGCGTTTTGCATAAACCGAGCAATAAGGTCAACAAAAAAGGAAAGGTCAGGACGAGTATGGGTCAGATACAAAAGTTTTAATACAAGTTGATGGTATAAGGTAGCATCAACTTCAGGGGAAGTAAAAGTGACTGAAAATTTCGCTCCAGACTGAAAGGGAGAAGGGGTTGGCTTACAATTTTCCATGTGAAAATGGCGTAGAAGATCATAGGTGATGAGCCTAGGTATTGTAGCAAGAATGTTGCAACTCCTAGGGATACCAAATTTATGTATCAACCCGAGGCTCGTACAAACTTGGAGGTGATAGTGCTATATGCACAAGTAAAAGTGAAGGTACCGCCTGTTGTCACTACTCATCTGGAAAGAGACCCTAGGGGTTCCAAGCCAGAGTTCTATAGGGTCAAAAGAAACGTGATTTTGATGGAAGAAGAGAAAATTTATTCTAAGCGGGAGCTACTCTACTGTAGTAATGAAGGAAACAACTTGTAATGCTAACTCACACCAGACCCTAGCTAACCAATTAAACAATTATGCTAAGAAAAATTACTTGAAAAAAACTAATCTAATGCTAATTATCTAAGTTACAGAAGTAAAAGCATAAAAAATAGATTAAGGGGTCAGCAAAGGAAACTAAGCTAAGTTTTTGTTTAAGCGGAAGAGCAGTCGGAGGATGAAATTGGCGAAAGAAGGACGTGAGGGAGTAACAGCGCATGAGAACCATTGGATCAGGCGGGTGAAAGGTAAATGAACGACTGAGATCAGATCATAGGAGGCTTAGGTGAACAGGTGAACGAACAGGGTAACGAAGTAGATGAATGGCTAAGATTACATCGCGGAGGCTAAGTCAAAATATGGATGGACAAGACTAATCGGCAGATGGACGGTGGAGATTAGAGCGTGGGCAAAAGAAACGTGTGGAAATGGTAGTGGGTTTGCAAAGGTGGTAAGTTGTATTTCGCGTGCCTTCATAACCATAAGCTGTATTTTTAAATTTCACGCGATTAGACTCCCCGGGTGACACGTAACTCGGAGAAACCACTTTTCTCACGTCCTCTCAGGTAGATAATGGTCGGACATAAATCCACGTGATATGGCACGACAGTCGTTGGATCAAGTGGGGCTAATCAACGGTGGAGATCAGCCGAGATGGTTGGCGATCGGATGAAGTGACAACCGTCTGATCAGGAGACATATCGACGGTGGAAATTGGAGCACCTAAAGGAATGTGTGGAAATGACGGAGCGGGTTTAGAGGGAAGTAAGTTGTTTATCGCATGCCCTCAAAGCTGTAAGAATTTTTCCAAAATTTTACACGATTAGCCTCCTCGAGCAACATGTAGCACAGGGAAACCGCTCTTATCGCGTTCTTTCAGGCAGATAACGACCAGGCCGAAATCCACGCGATATGGCGTGATAGCTGTCAGATCTGTCTAGGAAGATCAATGGTGGAGACTTGACCAAGCTGGTTGGTGAGCAAGTGTGCGATAGCCATTGGATCTGACAAAGCATATCGACAGTTGGGATTTAAAGTGCACAAAGTTAAACACTAAAAGCGAATTCGGGTGGTTATTGGTCAGTTTTGCTCGTGAAAGGCGATCTACCAGTAAAATCCATTTAAACATGAATTATCAGCTTTCGCTAAGCATTTTGTGCAGAGGGAGAATGAAATGGGGATGTGAGGGAGATCAAATGCGAGGAAGAGAGTGAAGGAATAGGTGACCATGAAATGAACCAGGTAATAATGTAATGAACCAGTGACTGCATTAAATGACAAACTTCATGCAAAACTGAAACTCTATGTTTTTGGGGTTGCTGAAGGGTTTCTTCCTTACGTCATGGTCCCAGAGGGAGGAGGTGAGGCCAAGATACCTATGGACAACCTTATGGGTCTTTTCTTTGCTAACCTGCTAACTGAATGAAATCATAAATGGTCTACTCTGCACTACTGTAATCAGACTACAACTATTTAAGCAGATGAACAGTTAAGAAATAAACCTCTGGAATTGAAATGAACTACTTAAGTAGATGAATATAAAATAGGAAACTATGCTACTTAACAATAAAATGTATAGGAGCTTTGGCTGCTAGGGTTGGACCCTAACCCAAGAGCTTCAGCCCTCTGAGTTAATTCAGTGTTGGCTCAAAACAAAACTCATCTTCATTATAAAAGAACACTGTATTACATCCAAACTATTACAATTCTGCACTTGGACACAAAGTAGAGTAAAAAGTCTAAATACCCCTAATGCTTGCTAACTAACTAAAAAAATTGAGGTCCTAAGCCTCTATACTTAAATATCTGAAGTCTCCAACGACTTCCTTCCAAAATCAGGGAGGCATAGCTCCCAATTCAATGATAAACTCGTGCTTTCCCTTTCACTAGCTCGGTTGCCTTCTAGTAGGGAAGCTTGGCTCCCAACTCAAGATAAACTCATACTTTCACTTGCTTGGTTTCCTTCTAGTACACCTGATTTGGTTGTTTGCACCTTCACTTGCTTGGATGCCTTCTAGTACACCTGATTTGGCTATTTGTACTTTCAATTGATGGAGGGATATTCGAATGGAGGGGCAATAAATGAGGAGGATTTACCTCCTGTAATTCCTCTCCCTTGTCCCATTCGATTTTTCACCAAGGTATTTACCATAGTTCCTTGCTTTTATCTTTCATCCCTGTAGTTTCCTTGCTTTTATCCTTAATTCCTGCATTACATGCACATTAGAACACAAAGCAAAATATCCAACTCTACTCATCTCATAAACAAAATATAATCAAAATTATGCAATAAGTTGTGAGAATAGTTGGTTTGACTAAGCTAGGAGGTGAATTAAGGCCAATTAAGGCCCATATAATTACTCAATGATGAGGCTCATCAACAGGCGTACTTGGACTGGGAAAGGGAAATACCTTCCTTGGATTGCAAGACTTGAAGACCAAGAAAATAATGCAAGTGTCCTAAGTCTGTCATTTTAAAATTATTTTTAAGGCTGGACTTCACATGGTTTATAAGGTTGGGATCACTACCAGTAATGATAATATCATCAACATAAAGAACAAGAATGATAAGAGACTTGCCCACTTTCTTAGTGTAGACAGTATTATCAGAATGACACCTAGAAAAGCCAATTTCTAAAAGAAAGCTATCCATTTTGGCATACCGAGCTCGAGGGGCTTGCTTGAGACCATAAAGGGATTTCTTAATCTGAAAGACAAGGTTGGATTCTGTTTGTATAAATCCAGTAGGTTGTTCCATATAGATTTCTTCATGCAAGTCCCCATGCAAGAAGGTAGATTTAACATCCATCTGATGGACTTCCCATTTGAAAGAGGCAGTAAGGGAAAGAACAAGGTAGATAGAGTTCATTTTGGCAACAGGGGAGAAGGTTTCAGTATGGTCAATGCCTTCAACTTGTGAAAAACCCTTAGCAAAAAGACAATCTTTATGTTTATCAACTTTTCCATCTGGTCCATACATGGTTATGTAAACCCATTTGCATCTAACAAGTTTTTGTCCCTTTGGAAGAGGAATAAGATCCCATGTATCATTTGCCAATAAGGAACGATATTCTTCATTCATAGATGTGTCCCAATCTGGATGGCCTAAAGCTTTTGCAAAGGTGTCAGGATCATAATTCGTTGAAGCTTGAGCCAGTAAAGAAGAGGCTCTATCGAACTAAGAACGTGTACATCGTTGATCTGTAGGATCACCGACAAGAGAACCTGCTGCATCCTGAGTAGCATGGACCCATTTTGGAAGCTGAGGAGCTGAAGGAGGATCCTGAGAAGGTGGGGGAGGATTTTCATCCTCGTTGTCATCATCTAAAGGAGAAATATTTTCAGAAGTAGAATGGATAGAGAGAGGTGGCACATCCGCCAAACTAGGCTCGTAAGCTGATATATTTTTAGCAAACTTTACATCTATTCTAATGATAACATTTTTGGACTTAAGTGGAATAAGTCTATATCCTTTTACATCTTCAAAATATCCAACAAAAATACATTTTTCACTCTTAGGTTCTAAAGCTTTATGTTTCTCATCTGGAATATGGGCCCATGCTTCACTTCCAAAAACATGAAAGTGACTTACATCTGGTTTAATTGAGCTCCATGCTTCTTCTGGATTGATATTCCTTAAAACCTTAGTAGGAGCACGATTTATTATCTAATTTGCACACTTAATTGCTTCTACCCAAAAATTAAGACTAAGTCCTTTAGATTCAAGCATACAATTAGCTATTTCCTTTAAGGTGTGATTCTTCCTTTCATCTACACCATTTTGTTGTGGAGTATATGGAACAGTATGTTGCATTTGAATTCCATTCTCAGTGAAAAAGTTGATGAATTTTTTGTTAACATATTCTCCGCCATTATCAGATCTTAGCTAAAGAATTTGATGTCTAGATCATTTTTCAACAAAGGCCTTAAAGGCCAAGAACATGTTAAATACTTCACTCTTGAGTTTTAAGAAGTATACCCAAGTGTGTCTGGAGAAATCATCAATGAGAGTTAAGAAATACTTGTAGCCAAATAATGAAACAACTGGAAGTGGACCACATAAATCACTATGCACAAGCTATAAAGGGGCTGAGGTGTGATAAGAGGCACGTTTTTCAAAACTATCCTGATGATGTTTTCCAAGTACACATCTGGAACAAACACCATCTCTGCAAGATACCAATGGAAGACCTGTCACCATATTTTCTTTACATAGATTCTGAAGGGAGCGATAGTTTACGTGACCAAATTGCTCATGCCAAAGTTTGCTCACTTCATCAGTATGAGCAACAAATACCAAGGGAAGATTTGATGACCCAAAGTTGTTAAACTTATACAACCTTATATAATCATCAGCAATGCCAGTAGCTAAAATCTGTCTAGGATCTCTTAGGTCCTTAATTACAACATCGTGAGGTGAAAATTCAATGATTTTACCTTCACCTAAATGAGTTATCTGATATACAGATAGAAGGTTGCAGGACAAGGTTGGAACACATAATACACATTAAATTGACCATTGTCTAGATGAATAGTTCCAGTCCCTACAACACTAAGATATTTATCATCACCAACATATATATTTTTGGTGTTACAATCATTTAAAGAAGAAAACATGGCTTTTGTTTTCCATGTGATAATAAGTTCCAGAATCAATGAGCCACTCATGAGAATGAGAAGAAGAAGATACATTTAGTGCATAACCAGACTGAGATGCTTGAAAACCACATGTAGAAAGTGTTATTCCTAAAGATGAAGTTGAAGTTAAAGAGTGCTCCAAATGGATGTTATGCTTCTTCATTGTTGCTTTCAAGGCTTCCATCTTCTTAAAGCATTTGGATTCTAAGTGGCCATCTCGATTAAAAAAGTGGCAATGTCTACCAATCTTCTTCCCTTTGATTTTATTAGCCTTATCATTTTGTTGAAATGATTTTCATTTTGAGACTGAAATTGCTTAGGACCCTTGTTTGGTTTAGGACCATTATTTTTAGGATACTGCTTCTTAGGATTCTTTGAATTTGGTTGCTGCTGGGAGGCTAAGGCTTTCTTAGAAGAGTTTCCAAGATTAAGAAGACCAAGATATAATATCTTTTCTTGTTCTATTATTAAAAAATCACAAAAGGCATCAAAAGAGGGGGACTTGTAGTATTGCCCTTGAGAAATAAAGGCTTCTCAAGTAGAATGGAAGGTGGAAACAAACACAGAGTAGGCTGGTCCCAACTTAGTAAGAATGGAATAGATAAGGCTACCACCTTATTTCTTAACCTTAACACCTTCCAAGAGAAGTCTAAGGGTCTTGAACTTAGACAAAAAATCTTCAATGGAAGAAAAATTATTTGGTTCCAATGTAAGCAACTCATTTTCGAGTTGACCGGCTCTGATTTCATTTTTAATTCAAAAAACTTTAGTGAGTTGTTTCATTTCTTCATTAGGAGTATCAAGTTCTGTGATATGGAATATAAGGTCTGGAGAAATAGACATCCCTATCAACCCACGTGCTTGATCTTGCCTATTTTCCCATTTGGCTACCTTATCTTCATCTTGAGGTTTGGTTTCTTGGCCTGAGGCTATTCTGTAAAGACATTTACTTCTAAGTAAATCCACAATGTAGGACCACCATTGGAATTACTTGGTGTTGTCAAGGATAAATTGGCATGGACTTTGCATTTGAATAGAAACTGAAGCTGCTAAGTGTTCTAATGGAAAGATCTCGAAAAATTAAGCTGATTAAAAAAACGGGCTCTGAAAATAGCTTCCAGATGAATAAGTTATGGCTTTTTCAAGAAAAGTTGTTGAAGATGCCGATGAAGTGCGTGAATGTGCGGAAATGAATAATAATGTTATATTTAAAAAAAAATTCCCCCCTTTCCAAACTTAATCTAATTATCTTACTTTAAAAAAAGATTTTATGTGACTCGCTTTTATAAATAAGTGAAAGTCACTTTTACAATGGTACTTTATGAGCTACCCACTAAATTGTAACTTAAATAAAAGATAAAGAGACTTTAGAATTATAAGTAACTCACTTTTTATAATGGGTGAGAGCACTTTTACATAAAGTAACTTTAAAACATAAGTTACATGTGTTTTTTGAAAAAGTAACTCAACAAAAAGAAAGACTTGAACTCAAGACCTCTATTCTCATCAAGTAACTTTGGACCAAGTGAGCTAG
Source organism: Pinus tabuliformis (assembly GCA_031772625.1). NCBI lineage: Eukaryota > Viridiplantae > Streptophyta > Pinopsida > Pinales > Pinaceae > Pinus > Pinus tabuliformis. The sequence goes on along the minus strand of CM062817.1, from coordinate 2,011,763,807 downwards.
TTTAAAAGGTTAGTAATATTTAGAAAAGAGGAAGGGTGGGGTTTTTTTTTTTTTTAGTCACTGAAGCTTTGGGGTGTGTGCTTACTTGAAAAAGCTCCTTTTTGCCTACAAAACAAAAACCAAAAAACTCAACACGGACATACAAAAAAAAAACAAACCTTATGGCTTGAAGTTAGCTTTATCCGGAAACTAAATATTTTCTTCAATTTTTCTAATTTTACGAGATCACACTAAGGCGCGGCGGAAAAGAGCATACGCAAGACAAAAATCCTTCCTTTCTGTTTCTAATCTGCCCAGATCGCATAGAGTCGCGGGGCAAAGAGCATACTCAAAAATGAAAGGTATAGATTTGGTAATAAAAAATAGAGAGCTAAATAAACCGAAAGAAACAGAGAGATGAATAGCTAGATCTACAAATAAAGACTATATACCTCCATATATTTAAAATGACGTAGCTAGGGCTACTGGAAACCTTTCCATGTGAAACGAAAGGGGTTCCTCACTGAAAAAGATGCTCCTAACACAATAGAGCAGTCCTCTCGGCCTGAAAGCAATTAGAAACAATATATTTAGGAAACGACGGTCGGATGCAGTTGTACTAGCTTCAGATTTGGATCACCAATGGATGTGTCCCTCAAATAGCTCTAATACCATGTAGGAATTTACAGGGTAAGTTCCTCAGACAGAAAACCAAAGGACACCACTCACAAACAGATCATAGATCAATACACCAGTATTCTTGACTTGGTTAAAACCCTCAAAGAGGGAAATAGTCCACGGCCTGAGCCAACGCGGCCACTTCAGGCAATTTATTAACAAAAGAATGAAAATTTACATAAGCTTATCTCATGAACGGTTACCCTACAAATGACCCCCCATGCTCTTTAAATAAATATCATGGACCAATCGGGTGTTAAGCCACAGATCAAGTGTCGGTAATACCGAGGAGAGAATGAACCGTCAGATTGTAAGTTACAAAAGTACATAGTAAAGAAACACACTTTACCTAACTCTACACTAGACCAAGTTATACTTAACTATTTCCTAAGTTTCGGAATATCCTAACATTGAGCAGTGATGTAGTTACTAGGGTCAACACATAAATGAAATTAATTTTACATCTCAGTGAACAATCTAAGGTTGGAGATTGGTATCTCTATCAAAATTTTACAAAAATTAGAGTTTATGGCTGTGAACTTCCTCCTTATAAACTGTCAATTTTCCTACCTATGAGGATTTTTGCTTTATAATTCATTAGGCAGAGGATGAATATGGATGAAATCCATTTTGTGTCAAGGAAACAGAAAGCTCAGTTCAAGTTAAAAGCACAGATTGGTCCATTTATTGTTAACACCAAAGCAGCAGAGAAGGAAGTGGATAGTCTACTCAAACAAATGAAATTCAAATTAAGTTTTAGTTGGCCTTATGACCCATTGGGAATAATTTCAAAGATAAGATCTGAGCAAAAGTCAGCACCTTATGTTCATATAGCAAAACTAGAGATTGAACAGTTTTCAAATCGAGAAGAATGGGAAGAAAATACACTGCAAGAAATTGAAGAACAAACCTCCAATCAGACAACACTAGAAACTCCAAGATTAAAGGAAAAGGAATTGAAAATACCAAGAGAAAGTATGTCACCTACAAGTTCAAGACTTAAAGCAGTTGGTTTCAAAGTTTTCAAAAGGAGGAAGTCAATGAATACAAAAGAGGAGTCATCAGAAGGTAGAAATTCAGAAGAACACACTACAGTAGTATTATCAGGCAAGCTTCTATTCTCTTTTCAACAAACTTAAGAAACAACCTTTAATTCCCCTACTTATCTTGTTTCTCCATCTTCAGAATAATAATAATAATAAATAAATAAATCTTTGTCAGATTTAGAGAGATGAAGAAAAAGAATGAGGCATTGAAAAATTCCACCTATACTGAGTTTTGGAAACAATCATCCACCACTCAACACAAACTCTTATCTGCACTAGACCCTGACAAAGGGAAATTTCAGTTGGCATTCCTTGAGCCAAAAGTACCAGTTCCTAAAAGTGTAGATGACTATAAGACTTTTGTGTTTTCTTTTGATACCAAGCAGATACATCTAATAGATCAGATTGATCTTCATAAATAGGAAGGTGAGATTATTTATTCCACACTAACAAGTTTAGCTATGATAGCTTCTAAATTATAGACTTCCTTAAATAATATTCATTCACAACTCAAGTTAGAAAAAATGTCTTCCTTAGACAAAGATACTAGAATAAAGGGGCTCAAAGATCTGATAATTAAGTTAGGATTAGATCCTAACGATGTAAATGTTGTTGAAGAAATAATCAAGAATAGAAATGCAGATATTCAAGCACTAAGGAAGCAGCTGAAACTACCTACAATAGAGCATCCACAAACTAAGGAAGTAGGACAATTAGAAAAGGAAAAAGAAAACATGTTGAAGATGATTGTGGAGCAGAACATTCAAATAAAGAAAATGGAGGCTGATATGGAAATCCTATTAAAGGAAAAAGAGCAATAGACAAGTGCAGGGACTTTTGCAGTACATATAGGGACAACTAATGAGGAAGGCACAAAAATATTATCAAAGTCCATGGGAGATTTATCCCTTAAAAATATGGAGATAGAAAATTTGAAAGCAACACTGCAGAGGATGGAAGAGAATAAAATCAAGTCAGATAATGCATACATATCTGAAACACAAAAAAATTACAAGCTAACCAAACAACTTGAAAAATATGCAGATGAATCACTCATAGCACAGACATTACCTGAAGCAAAGGAAATGATTTTGGTTGATATCAATTCAACAATTTCAAAGCTCTGGACATCTACTGAGATTATCTTTAAACAAGAATAACTTGTAAGAAGAGAAAAGGAAGCCATAGAAGAAATTAAAGAAGTCTTGAATCACAAGCCATGGGAGCCAACGAATATTATCAAAGTGTTGAATTCAAATACCAAGGATGAATTGGAAGACTTAGGAATTGAATATAGGATTGACACAGTCCTAGAATTCAGAAAAGTTTTGACTAAAATAAATTTAATATTACAATTAGAAAATAAATGTCAAAACTCAAAAATGCAGATAAATAAATTTCACATAAAATTTACCGTCCTACAAAAAAAGGACCTCCATCTTTGAGAGATTATAGTGTCCAATTGACTCCACTAGAAAATTATCAGCATAAATTACATGACATAGCAGTAGACAAGTCAAAGTTTTCTAAAGTAAAGGGAGTCATAAGTGGTAAATATTTTCTAGAAGGTCTAGAATATGATTTATTTATCCAACATGAAATTCAAAATTTATTTATTACTAGACTAACTTTTGAAAAATATACAAAGGTGGATGAAGCATACAAAAGAGTCGTTAAATTCTCAATTCCATATGATGAAATATGGGACAAGTTACTTGAGCTTATTGAATAAAACTAAATGTAGCATTTCAGGGTAGAAGCACAGGAAAACATGAGTTGAGTACATATTTTCAGGTTCCAATACAGCGAAAGAAGGAGAACAAAGAGCATAAACAAGTTTTCAAGCAGTAGTTAAAAACAACAACCTCGAATAGAGTGATAAATATGAAAATCTATTTTAGAAAGTCTATTTTTATATTGTATTAGCTTAATATATCCAAATAATTTTGGATAAGATTTTATTTTGTAAAGGATTGTATTAGATTAGATATTTTTGAATTACACTCTATAAATATTTTGTAATTTGAAGTAAGAAGGGTTGAACCCTTGTGATAATCCAGATACACTATTGTACACTTCTGAAAGTTTTTTGAAGATAATCAAAGGATTCTTACTTTAGTATTAACAACATTTGTGTTCATGTGAGTTTTTCTAATATATTCATCTCTACTTTTCATCATATGTTCAAGGTAACATAGGAGTTAGGGAAGGCTTAGTTAAGTATTAGCTTCCCTGACAACCCACTACAAAGTTACTATCATTATGGATATTAGCTAATTGAACAGTCTGTTTAAATTAGTTCCTTTGCATCAATTAATTGTTGACTTCTATCATCTCTTGAATAAATATTTGTGATGCAGGAGCACCTAAATGAAGAGGCGACAACAGGGAGATATGTTTGTTTCAGTTTTATTTTGTTTCATATTGAATTAAGGCTGACTCGGCCATTGTTAGTTTTTGAATTAGACAAAATATGATTAGATAGGAATTAGTTGAAGAAATTGTTTCATAACTGAAGAACAGTTCCTCGAACTGTAAAATAAACTACCAATGATGTATTAAAAAGAAAATAGGAAAGAAGAATAGGAGGTTAGTCAAATTGAGAAGGGTTGTAAGCCTACGGGAAGACTGTAAGGAAGGCCACTGGTGTAAGGCGAGCAAACCACAGAGAGAGATAGAGTCTCAAAATACTTCCTTTCTTTCTTCTTTTTTTCTATTATGTGCAAAATCCAATTTAGAATCCATGTATCTGAGTTTTGAATGGTTGAATACTGAGATTAATATGAATCATAGCTTCTCTACACACATACATATACTTGCAGGTGAATTTGGCGTGACCAAGGAGGCGAAAACATACATAGTGAAAACTTTCTCGCAACGCAGTGGAAGTGTGAAAAGGCCTAAAAATAGTGGAGCGCAAGGTTAAGATGATGACACTCAGGGGCCGTCATATCCAACAGATCGATGGTGGAGATTAAATCAGCGTAATTGAAAATCGGCAAGCAGCATAACCCCAACCTCAGGCAAACGCCGATTGCGATTAAGCGACGAAATATGGACCATTGAATCTGTGGAAAGATCAACGACGAATATTAAATTGATGGGATTGGAATCAACGAGCGAAAAACCTCGACCTCAGGCAAAATCTGATTACGATCATGCGACTAAATTTGGACCATTGGATCTTTGTAAATATCAATGGCGAAGATTGAATTGGCAGGACTGGACCGACGAGTGTAACAACCCTACCCTCGGGCGATCGCCGATCGCGATATAGCGATTAAACGAGGACCGTTGGATTTGTCGGAAAGATCAACAATGGAGATTCAAATGGCGCAAGCAATAAGGTGGACCCGACGATACTTATAGGCCCAAGTGTATAGAATTTGAGATCTGGCCTATGAGATCGGGCAGATTTTTCTTTGTATTTCTGTGTTTTTCAATATTCCCAATATAACAAAGGGAGCATATTTTTAGTGTAAAAAGGTGTGCCCGTGGAGTCCCGATAGTGTAATCACACATCGAGGTAGTGGAAGGCTTGGGTATTGTAACCCGTGAAAGGGCCGACGCCCGACTGCGATAAAGTGAAACCTTGAGAATTGTTTCAAGCTTATGGATTCGGCGGGGTGATTGGATTTTACGCGTGTTTGTGCATAAATCTTTTATAAAGGTTTTACTACCATAGAAGTGTCGATTTTAAGGATTTATACGATAAATCCAATAAACCAAAGGGGATCGGGGGCGGTCACCTATAAGGTTAAGGGATCAATTCCAGTTGTGAATTGGCGGCACCATTTTGGTATCATAGCCAGTTTTTCTTTTCTCTCAGTAAAGATGGAGGTAGGAAGAAAGGGTTGAGGAAGAGGCATCGGAAGAGCAGCAAATGAAGGATTAAGAGAAGATATTAGAAACTTAACTGCACGTTTGACAGTATTGGAAGCAGGTGTTATCACAGAATCAAGCACTGAAGGGCTGCTGATCAGGTAGACTCTGTGTAACTATTTCAGACCAAGCTTTGACTAAGGATTAGCCTCCCTAGCCTGAGAGGGCTCTCTCAAGAAAAAGTTATTGATTTTGAATGTTGATAAGAGGGCTAACTCTTGTACAATAGATTTAATGAACTTGCTGGCTGGACAAATATACAAATACATCCATTGGGCTTATGGAGTCAAACATGCTACAACAAACAATGATATTTCCTCTACATAGAAGTCAGGGCATGTGACATTTAAATGTTCAAAATATAACTCTTATAAAACCACAGTTCATAGAAGAGTACAGGAAGTCAGAGCAACATATGTGAATTCTGAGTGATTACTCCTCTAAGCAACTGAAAAAAGACATGAAGGACAAAGTAAAACAATACATCTTGAACATGGAAATGCTGTATGAATCCTGAGAAGAAAGGCATATATCTTATATTACTGCAAACTGTTCTTTACACAAGCCAAAATAACACTCTGTTTTCATAAAATATCCAACCCCCTCTACATCTCCTATTGATCCATATATAGGCAAACAAGCTTAACCACCTCGAGCTTCCTCCTCCAGCATGAGGGGAGCCTCGAAGGTGGCTATTGAATATCCCTATCTAGTGCATAACTAATTTATTAATTACAAAATGTCTAAACTGAAATCACAAATGGTTTTCATTTAATCAAAATCCTAAATCTTTGCTCCTTGTCGCATGATGCTTTTCTGGCTTTTGACACATGTCCTTTGCTGCTTGGGTTGAGGTGTCTTGAAGGAAAGTACACTAAATGAGTTGGCCTTGGATTCCAGTCACATAGATGGCTTCATTAATTAACCAAGGAAAGTGCTCTGTTTTCACGGCTTCTGTCTCCCATCACTCTTCATCACTTTAAAAACATGTCCACTGTTCTTTAATTCTTCCTGAACAACGCATATCACCACATCTTTCAAATAAACTGGAAACCTTATGAGCTGAACAGGTGTCTGCAGTTGCTAATTGGCTCTTAATATAATATGTTTTCCATCATCCTAAAATATAGGAAACTTTTCCTGTCTGTCAGTCTTTGCTTTGCCTCATCATATTCGAACCTAAAAGAGCTTACCTTTTATCCTTAATTGACTAAAATAGAGCGGACTGCCACATATTGGATGTGTTGTAGGTTATACTGATAGACAAGTGTCTCTCTTTCAAGTTTCTCAGTCATCTTCACCATCATAGCTGCTCTGTGTTTAAAATCATCACCTACAGCAGTTTCGTAGCGCGCTACGAAACTGCTGTGTGATTTCAAAAACACAGTCTTGTGATATGCATAATAAATTCTACTGTACTTTTAATAATCCCTAACAGGATCCCTGCTCCTCTCTCTGTCGTGATAACGATCACCATTGGTTGATTTTGAAATAGCATCACTGCCATTCCTGTCACGAGGCAGTATTCGACGCACAGGTGAGGCATCTCGGGTAGAAGCACAATGTGGTGCATGCTGGCCAAATTACACAGATAAAGCAGCTTTAACTGATGGTGGCCTTCGGGCAGTGTCATCTGATCCATAGTGATTAGTATCACCAGTCACTCCTGCATGCCGAGTGGGAGGATTCATTCATTCCAAATGAGCAGTAATTTGACACATGATAGGTACCGGTATGTGAGGAAAAAGTGTATCGAAATAGTACTGGCCTAGAAGTAAATCATGAACATAAACACCCATTGTGGTCATCCTTCCATTTGATCCTGGAGAAAATTCCTCCTCGTCCTTAACATAAGGCTCGACCCAAACCCATAACGTCTTAGGATCTGCAACATAACGCAAGTACAGGAAACCACTACATCTCATGTATGGAGAATCCTCGTGCTTAAGAAGCCCATGTATTTGCTTCACTGTCAACTTCATGGTAAAAAATTTGTAGAGAAGACAAAATGCTGTAAACGGGCCCCTACAATTCCCTTCTTGTAATGAGCTATACTCTGATGTATATCTCCTTCACGCTTCACCTTTGTACCAAGGTCTGTAAGGGCTATAGTCATGTTATTCTTAGCGATTTCAAAATTAGGATATACAGTCAAACACCTCTCAAAGAGCAGCAATAAAAACTGGACTTCCCATGTGGAACAGGTGTCCGCTGAACTGGTCTTTGGCACACTTTCAATGGGCGAATATAACGCTGGGTAGTATTACAGAAGACAAAATTTACCAAGAAATCATTTTGCATCTCTGTAAAAAACCTGCAAGGCAAAGCGACCAGAAAAAGAGACAAGGGAGATGTTCTCTGACATCTCATTTAGCATAACATTGTATGTGTCCATTGATAAACGTTCTGCTAGGAACTGATAAGTGAGTCTCAAAACGTCTAACAGTTGTTGCAACTCCACAACGGCACAGAGATCATGAGACTCAAAGAGTTCAAACAAGAAGTCAATATTTTCTCTGAAAATTTTATTCATCCTCTGCGTCCTTGGAATTTCCTTGTTTGGCGAACCAACTCCGTAAAAATCTCACGTATTCCATGGAACCCGCATTTTTCAGGGTGAATGCACTCATTCCACTAAGCATCAATTTCGCCCTCTGTCCCCACTTGATAAACTCCGGCAAAACAGTCCCAACAACGCAAATCAAAGGCGAAAAAGAAAGAGTTTAGATATCTTGTGTCAATGGCTCAATTTGTCTTCCTCCATTTGCGCATGAACAGAATGATCTATAACACCCGGCAATTCCACAAACATGATCCCACAATCCAGCGCACTGTTGTAGAGGCCATGTGTCATACAGTTAACACGTATGTTGTCACTTATCCATAATCGGTTTTACCCACAGCAGAAGAAATCTCCACCGGCCCATTTTAATAGTCCTCAGCCATAATATGAAAACGGTGCTCCCATATAGACCCGTATGTTGACACGTATCATTTGGGAAAAACTCCTTCATTAACATTGCATTTGTTGAGAGATTTGTATCCATCAGCAACTCCAGAACTTGAAACGGAATGTGTTCCTGGATACCATTCCCAATTTGTAACTTTCTTAATGCGGCATGAACAGGTAACCACAGCTCAAGCTACGTATCTGGTTCTTTAAGTCGATCCAATAATGCTTAAGCAGCCAATAAATGTTCTGAAATAACTGTCAACTTTGTCACCAAAGCAAAAATATCTGGTTGCAAATGTTTTGGAGCCTTATCTAAAACAAGAGCAATTTTCTGAGTTGTGACCTCTGTCTTGGTTCTGGACCACCGTGGGGAACTACACCATCGAATGCCTTGAGAGAATCGACAATCAACCCTAATAGTTCTTCAGATTGCTCTGGCCATTTTGTCTCTTGCTTTTGATTAGAATTGTTCACTCTCGAAGACTCTTGTGCAGTTGATTCTAGAGGTGATGAAACAGGCCAAACTGCAGCCTTTTCCGCATACACTGTTGCCAGTAAGTCAGTGCTTTGCACTGTTTGCTCCATCCATCCCAACATCAAGGCGTTAATCTACAGGATTATTCAGAGATTCCAGTGTTCCATTAAAACCTTTAATTCTCTAAGAAGTGAACACTCCCCCGCGCAAACATTATGGCAAACATTTTTATGACACTGAATGTGGTCTTCCCATCTGTAAACACTTGAGCCAATGTTCCAGCTCCTTCAATAGCTTCTGGTAGTATGCTGTGACAACACCCGACTCAGGAAACAATATGACCATTGCATACTTGAGCATAAAATATATCAAAACTTGCATCTTTACATGCTTCATGACTAATTTAAATGTCTCAACAATTGAGCTTGCAGGTTTTCGACTGTCCTCTGAAATACATCATAGACTCACAACCTGTTGGCATGAAGCAACCAGCAATCCTGCATTCTCCTCGAAACTATACTCAATCCAAAGCAGCAGAAAACCTCTGTTATCCTCTGTAATCAAAGATACTCTAACATATTCCTTTGGCTTAAATGGGCCTTTTCATCCGAGCATTAGCTGAGAAATCTTCAAGATTTAGCCAATAAGTAAGACTATCAAGAATACCACCTGTAGTTTACATTACTTTGTTTGGTGATTGTTCATGTGTGTTAATAAAGATATTCCTTGTTGTGCTGACTGCCTTTGTTCCAAGGGTCACAAGCAATCTTGGGTCAAGACCATCTGCAACAGGCTGGGAGAAATAGCCCACTAAAGGAGCCATATGTATCCTGCCTATAGTTCAGAACATCATCGGAATGTCTGAGTTGTTTATTTTCAAGCCTATACTCATGCATAACTCAGTGGATTTTGATAAACATGACCGCTGGTGAAAATGGCAATGGTTTCGGGAAAATTCCCAATTTGGTAGCGCAGCCAGTGCAAGGTTAGTGATTTTGCTACGAAATCACTAAAACAGATGGCGCTGCTAAACTGCTAACGAATTTATGCGCTGCGAAACTGCTAAAAGAATTCAGGCACTGCGAAAACACCCTGGTCTTTAAACTAGGCTAAAAATTTTTAACTACAGCATTTTCAGTGATAACAGTGGCTCCACTAGGGATAGTGTGCCCTTGTGGTGCGCTAAGAACACGCAGCTCCAGTGCCTTACCCATTTGTAACAAACAAAAATTTGCTTGACAAGCATGACTGTAGGAGAAAGAAACTACTGCTACTGAAAAATAAATGCTCAGCCAACCTTGAGCTTATTTGCAATCTACCTACCTACCCTATCAGCTGCAAACCCACTTGTAGCTCAAGCAACATGATATTTCCAATGTAGCCAATCATTCATCTTATCTGACATTTGAGTCCTTTGACTGTCCTGGAGTTCAGATCCAATATGATAGTGTAATGACCGCTTCCACTGAAATCTTCTCTGACTGTATCGGATTTCAGAGCCAATGTGATAGTGTAAAGACCGCTGCCACTGAAATTGTCTCTGATCTTCTTTGAACAACTGAAATACTGGAGAGTAAAACTCTTCCATATAATCAGCTATAGGATCCCAGAACACATGATCAGCTTGTCTTTTCTCGAAACTTTCCAGCTGTACAAACTGATCTTCAACCACCGTGTTCAGTTCCTCAATCGTGAAAGAGAAAGGAACCAGTGTAGTCTCCTTGTGTTCGGTCATAGAAAGCTGCTGAAAATAATGATCATGATAACACTCTTCATTTTCAGGCCCCTGATTCTCAACCACACAAGACTCCTCTGATGTACTATCCACTTTTCTATTTGACAAGCTATCCAGTTGCTTTTCTGAATCATTCCAACAAACAATGGAATTTTCCTCACTATTATGATTATTATTTGGGGTAAGCTGCTGCAAGGAATTACAAAATTGAGCAAGCTTTTCCTCTGCCTGAGGGTCATAGAAAATTTCCTCCAATATTTCTTCTTGCTGAGTGCAATTAATTCCGTCTTCATTATGATCTGAAGCCTGACAAATTTGCTGCATCTCTACATCAATATCAAAGGATAAAACATGGTTTTCACAGGTAAACTCTTGTTGCTCTTCATGCGGCGCTTCATGGAGTGTTATACCTTCTTCTTGGTGCTGAAAAACATTGTCATGGAGAGCCTCTAAAATTTCTTCATCTGTAAATTCATCATCACCATAATAATCCTCCAAGCATTGAATAAGATTCAAAGAATGCCTACAGCAATCTTTGAGCAGCAACAAAGAAGGATAACATTCTTTAAACATTTCACAGAACGCCTCATGGAAATCAGCAAGAGAAGATAATGAATCATTTTCCAAACCTTTATACCAAGACCATGCCTCTCCTTCTAAAGTAGCCATAAACATCCTCATGAGACAATCTTCAGGGAAATGAACCTTAAGACTGCGTACATGTAAGTGAAACTTAACCAAATGGAGAGCAGCATCATCCTTCTTTTCATCTTTGAATATTGGAAGATCATCCACCCAATCAACCTTTGGCATAGGATTTGGAAAACCAGGGATATGAGACCGATTCATAGGAGCATACCTGGCATTCTTTCTTGCAGTGGAATCCATCTTGAAACTTCATCAAGCTACTGATCTTCTAGCAGTGGAGTCACCTTCTAATTTGTTCTTTGCTGTGTGGAGTCGCCAAGGTAGTTTTGCAGCCTCGAAAATCATTTGAACTCCTGCTACCTTCAGAAATTCAATCTTCGACTCCTGGCAGACGCACCAAAATGTTATCACAGAATCAAGCACTGAAGGGCTGCTGATCAGGTAGACTCTGTGTAACTATTTCAGACCAAGCTTTGACTAAGGATTAGCCTCCCTAGCCTGAGAGGGCTCTCTCAAGAAAAAGTTATTGATTTTGAATGTTGATAAGAGGGCTAACTCTTGTACAATAGATTTAACGAACTTGCTGGCTGGACAAATATACAAATACATCCATTGGGCTTATGGAGTCAAACATGCTACAACAAACAATGATATTTCCTCTACATAGAAGTCAGGGCATGTGACATTTAAATGTTCAAAATATAACTCTTATAAAACCACAGTTCATAGAAGAGTACAGGAAGTCAGAGCAACATATGTGAATTCTGAGTGATTACTCCTCTAAGCAACTGAAAAAAGACATGAAGGACAAAGTAAAACAATACATCTTGAACATGGAAATGCTGTATGAATCCTGAGAAGAAAGGCATATATCTTATATTACTGCAAACTGTTCTTTACACAAGCCAAAATAGCACTCTGTTTTCATAAAATATCCAACCCCCTCTACATCTCCTATTGATCCATATATAGGCAAACAAGCTTAACCACCTCGAGCTTCCTCCTCCAGCATGAGGGGAGCCTCGAAGGTGGCTATTGAATATCCCTATATAGTGCATAACTAATTTATTAATTACAAAATGTCTAAACTGAAATCACAAATGGTTTTCATTTAATCAAAATCCTAAATCTTTGCTCCTTGTCGCATGATGCTTTTCTGGCTTTTGACACATGTCCTTTGCTGCTTGGGTTGAGGTGTCTTGAAGGAAAGTACACTAAATGAGTTGGCCTTGGATTCCAGTCACATAGATGGCTTCATTAATTAACCAAGGAAGGTGCTCTGTTTTCACGGCTTCTGTCTCCCATCACTCTTCATCACTTTAAAAACATGTCCACTGTTCTTTAATTCTTCCTGAACAACGCATATCACCACATCTTTCAAATAAACTGGAAACCTTATGAGCTGAACAGGTGTCTGCAGTTGCTAATTGGCTCTTAATATAATATGTTTTCCATCATCCTAAAATATAGGAAACTTTTCCTGTCTGTCAGTCTTTGCTTTGCCTCATCATATTCGAACCTAAAAGAGCTTACCTTTTATCCTTAATTGACTAAAATAGAGCGGACTGCCACATATTGGATGTGCTGTAGGTTATACTGATAGACAAGTGTCTCTCTTTCAAGTTTCTCAGTCATCTTCACCATCATAGCTGCTCTGTGTTTAAAATCATCACCTACAGCAATTTCGTAGCGCGCTACGAAACTGCTGTGTGATTTCAAAAACACAGTCTTGTGATATGCATAATAAATTCTACTGTACTTTTAATAATCCCTAACAGGATCCCTGCTCCTCTCTCTGTCGTGATAACGATCACCATTGGTTGATTTTGAAATAGCATCACTGCCATTCCTATCACGAGGCAGTATTCGACGCACAGGTGAGGCATCTCGGGTAGAAGCACAATGTGGTGCATGCTGGCCAAATTACACAGATAAAGCAGCTTTAACTGATGGTGGCCTTCGGGCAGTGTCATCTGATCCATAGTGATTAGTATCACCAGTCACTCCTGCATGGATTCCTTATTTAACAACATCAAGTCCTACCATGGAAGGGATATGATGGACAGCGCTTCAGATTTTGAAAAATTAAGATTGTCCAGAGCTAAACTCAATTAATGTTCATAGCTCTGGGATACATCATTAATTTTAAAAGATCATCTTCTGTCGCTTCCCCTGATGATGGACTCACTTTGTAGTCCGAAACGTTGGGTTCACAAAACTCTTCAACAGGTCATTCCTCCTCCATCAAAAACCACTCTCACCTGTATGGATTCCTTATTTAACAACATCAAGTCCTACCATGGAAGGGATATGATGGACAGCGCTTCAGATTTTGAAAAATTAAGATTGTCCAGAGCTAAACTCAATTAATGTTCATAGCTCTGGGATACATCATTAATTTTAAAAGATCATCTTCTGTCGCTTCCCCTGATGATGGACTCACTTTGTAGTCCGAAACGTTGGGTTCACAAAACTCTTCAACAGGTCATTCCTCCTCCATCAAAAACCACTCTCACCTGTATGGATTCCTTATTTAACAGAATTCATTCATTCCAAATGAGCAGTAATTTGACACATGATAGGTACCGGTATGTGAGGAAAAAGTGTATCGAAATAGTACTGGCCTAGAAGTAAATCATGAACATAAACACCCATTGTGGTCATCCTTCCATTTGATCCTGGAGAAAATTCCTCCTCGTCCTTAACATAAGGCTCGACCCAAACCCATAACGTCTTAGGATCTGCAACATAACGCAAGTACAGGAAACCACTACATCTCATGTATGGAGAATCCTCGTGCTTAAGAAGCCCATGTATTTGCTTCACTGTCAACTTCATGGTAAAAAATTTGTAGAGAAGACAAAATGCTGTAAACGGGCCCCTACAATTCCCTTCTTGTAATGAGCTATACTCTGATGTATATCTCCTTCACGCTTCACCTTTGTACCAAGGTCTGTAAGGGCTATAGTCATGTTATTCTTAGCGATTTCAAAATTAGGATATACAGTCAAACACCTCTCAAAGAGCAGCAATAAAAACTGGACTTCCCATGTGGAACAGGTGTCCGCTGAACTGGTCTTTGGCACACTTTCAATGGGCGAATATAACGCTGGGTAGTATTACAGAAGACAAAATTTACCAAGAAATCATTTTGCATCTCTGTAAAAAACCTGCAAGGCAAAGCGACCAGAAAAAGAGACAAGGGAGATGTTCTCTGACATCTCATTTAGCATAACATTGTATGTGTCCATTGATAAACGTTCTGCTAGGAACTGATAAGTGAGTCTCAAAACGTCTAACAGTTGTTGCAACTCCACAACGACACAGAGATCATGAGACTCAAAGAGTTCAAACAAGAAGTCAATATTTTCTCTGAAAATTTTATTCATCCTCTGCGTCCTTGGAATTTCCTTGTTTGGCGAACCAACTCCGTAAAAATCTCACGTATTCCATGGAACCCGCATTTTTCAGGGTGAATGCGCTCATTCCACTAAGCATCAATTTCGCCCTCTGTCCCCACTTGATAAACTCCGGCAAAACAGTCCCAACAACGCAAATCAAAGGCGAAAAAGAAAGAGTTTAGATATCTTGTGTCAATGGCTCAATTTGTCTTCCTCCATTTGCGCATGAACAGAAAGATCTATAACACCTGGCAATTCCACAAACATGATCCCACAATCCAGCGCACTGTTGTAGAGGCCATGTGTCATACAGTTAACACGTATGTTGTCACTTATCCATAATCGGTTTTACCCACAGCAGAAGAAATCTCCACCGGCCCATTTTAATAGTCCTCAGCCATAATATGAAAACGTGGCTCCCATATAGACCCGTATGTTGACACGTATCATTTGGGAAAAACTCCTTCATTAACATTGCATTTGTTGAGAGATTTGTATCCATCAGCAACTCCAGAACTTGAAACGGAATGTGTTCCTGGATACCATTCCCAATTTGTAACTTTCTTAATGCGGCATGAACAGGTAACCACAGCTCAAGCTACGTATCTGGTTCTTTAAGTCGATCCAATAATGCTTAAGCAGCCAATAAATGTTCTGAAATAACTGTCAACTTTGTCACCAAAGCAAAAATATCTGGTTGCAAATGTTTTGGAGCCTTATCTAAAACAAGAGCAATTTTCTGAGTTGTGACCTCTGTCTCGGTTCTGGACCACCGTGGGGAACTACACCATCGAATGCCTTGAGAGAATCGACAATCAACCCTAATAGTTCTTCAGATTGCTCTGGCCATTTTGTCTCTTGCTTTTGATTAGAATTGTTCACTCTCGAAGACTCTTGTGCAGTTGATTCTAGAGGTGATGAAACAGGCCAAACTGCAGCCTTATCCGCATACACTGTTGCCAGTAAGTCAGTGCTTTGCACTGTTTGCTCCATCCATCCCAACATCAAGGCGTTAATCTACAGGATTATTCAGAGATTCCAGTGTTCCATTAAAACCTTTAATTCTCTAAGAAGTGAACACTCCCCCGCGCAAACATTATGGCAAACATTTTTATGACACTGAATGTGGTCTTCCCATCTGTAAACACTTGAGCCAATGTTCCAGCTCCTTCAATAGCTTCTGGTAGTATGCTGTGACAACACCCGACTCAGGAAACAATATGACCATTGCATACTTGAGCATAAAATATATCAAAACTTGCATCTTTACATGCTTCATGACTAATTTAAATGTCTCAACAATTGAGCTTGCAGGTTTTCGACTGTCCTCTGAAATACATCATAGACTCACAACCTGTTGGCATGAAGCAACCAGCAATCCTGCATTCTCCTCGAAACTATACTCAATCCAAAGCAGCAGAAAACCTCTGTTATCCTCTGTAATCAAAGATACTCTAACATATTCCTTTGGCTTAAATGGGCCTTTTCATCCGAGCATTAGCTGAGAAATCTTCAAGATTTAGCCAATAAGTAAGACTATCAAGAATACCACCTGTAGTTTACATTACTTTGTTTGGTGATTGTTCATGTGTGTTAATAAAGATATTCCTTGTTGTGCTGACTGCCTTTGTTCCAAGGGTCACAAGCAATCTTGGGTCAAGACCATCTGCAACAGGCTGGGAGAAATAGCCCACTAAAGGAGCCATATGTATCCTGCCTATAGTTCAGAACATCATCGGAATGTCTGATTTGTTTATTTTCAAGCCTATACTCATGCATAACTCAGTGGATTTTGATAAACATGACCGCTGGTGAAAATGGCAATGGTTTCGGGAAAATTCCCAATTTGGTAGCGCAGCCAGTGCAAGGTTAGTGATTTTGCTACGAAATCACTAAAACAGATGGCGCTGCTAAACTGCTAACGAATTTATGCGCTGCGAAACTGCTAAAAGAATTCAGGCACTGCGAAAACACCCTGGTCTTTAAACTAGGCTAAAAATTTTTAACTACAGCATTTTCAGTGATAACAGCAGGGAGGTGTAGAGAGCCGGAAGAGGGAGATGATAGTGAGGAGGAAAACGTGGCCATGACAGATGGGTCAGATGATGAAGGACAGGAAATTAAGCTATTGAAATCAGTTTTGTTGGCTAGCAGCAAGCCAAAGCCAGAGCTCTCTAATTATGATGGCAGTTTGTCCACAGAGGCACTATTGGACTGGATAAGTGAATTAGATAAATACTTTGAGTATGAAGAAATTAGTGAAGATAAGAGGGTCAAGTTTGTTGTCACCAAATTGAAGGGACATGTAGCATTATGGTGGGATAGTGTATAGGCAGAAAGGAGGAGATTAAACAAACCCTTGATTAGAAAGTGGGACAAGATGGTTGCGAAAATGAAGAGCAAGTTTCTGCCTAAAGACTATCAGATTGCCCTTTACAGATAGGTACAGAACCTGAAACAGAGAATGATGACTATGAAGGAATATACAGAAGAATTTTATAAAATTAACTTGAGATCTGGTTATGTTGAAGATACCCCTAAGAAGATAGCGAGGTTTGTAAATGGCCTACAGATGGAGATTCTAGACAAAATCAGCATTCTTTCCCCTAAAACCATAAAAGAATCTTATCAGAGTGCTTTGAAGGCAGAGGAAAAGATTGCTAGGAAACAAAATGCCAGGAGGGGACGTGGTTTTGGTAGAGGTCGAGGACAGACCTTTGGTAGAGGTATGACTGCCAGCAATAACGAAGAGGGTAGTAGTTCGAAGACTTTGGGACAAAGCAAAAGGGAAGGTAACACCGGAGGAGGAAGGCCATACCAGCGAGGAAGAGGTAATGGCAGAGGCAGAGGAAATAACTATCAGTGTTACAAGCGTCACAAGTGGGGACACAGGTCCTTTGAATGTCCTGAAAATGAACAAATGGGGCAAAGGGGAGCATATATTTCTTAGCCCAATGAAGTAGAGGCACCACCACAGGAGGTGGAGAATATGCCAGAAACTGGGGAAGCCTTGGTGTTGAACAAGGTGTTATTAAAACCAGCCAAGGAAGTAGTTGATAAGACAAAGAAGAAAGCATTATTCCGGACTGTATGTAAGTCACATAGAAAATGTTGTAAATTGATTATTGAAAGTGGGAGTACTGATAATTTGGTAGCCATGGAGATGGTGGAGAAACTGAGTTTGAAGAAAGTAAAGCACCCAACTCCATACAGGGTTTCGTGGTTGCAGAAGGGACACCAATTGTTAGTTGATGAACAATGCGAGTTCAATTTTCAGATAGGCAAGTAAAAGTATAAAGTGACTTGCGACATATTGCCGATGGATGTGTGCCATATTCTGCTGGGCAGATTGTCGAGCAGTAAAAAGGGTCCTTTTCACCTCTATTTACCTCACATTAACTTGTCAATCTAAGAACGATTTGCTATCTCAAAGAGTGTACTCAGTTTGAGGCGGTCATTTGTCAGAGTAATGCTAGTAGTATAGTGCTCTAAATACAAGAGTAAACGGATGCTTGAAATAAGATCTACTTATAGAAAAGAACCTTAAGACTCAAATCATGCACTCAGAAAACTATAGCAATTTATCAGTCAAGGGTACAGTAATGATAACTCATCCCTCTGTAAACTGATGTAATTAAAGATAATCCAAGAAAAGATCATCAACATGGGAACTAGACAAAAAATGTCAACGTTCACTACAGTCTTAGATCGTTCCACACACCAAAGCAATGATAATACAAATAACAAGAAATGGAACAACAACTAGTTCTTATAAATAAGATTGAACAACAAACCTCAGTCTAAGGAAATAAATGCAGCAATCGTATTCTATAGAAATCAGATAGCAATCTCTACTCTGAGGATGAATCGTACAGCAAACAGAAATAGAACGACAACTACTCGGCAATGAAATATAGAACATCAAATAGAGTTAAATGTACAATGTATAATGAACCAAAATAAATAACCCATGTGGTATGCTTAATATTAAGAGAAACAGTAATCTAAATTCGATACAATAGGTATCAATATCAGTTATAAAGAATAACAATTGTAATTCGTAATAGAACAACAACGTCAATTGAATCAACAATCGCAATTAAGTGTAAACAATAGATGAATACAGTAATACCAACTTATGAATGTTACAACACGGTTACTCTGTAATTGAACAACAATGGCATTCTGTAAGGGACATCAATGTTATATCAATGATTAAAGGAACAACAATGCGTTACAAAGTTAGAATGAATAATACAACTTTCCTGTCACAGAGAACAACATTACTTAATTTAACATAAATCAAATATAACATAACCGTGATGTAAAATAACAAAACACATCATATTACTGAACAAATATGATAATGAAAACCACACACGAATTAGAGATAATGGTACAGGAGCAAGTGTTCTACCAGATCCGGGCCCTTAGCTTCCAGGGACACACCACTTGAGATTACTCTAGAATCAGAGATGAGCCGGCAACCAGATTTATATTAAAACATCAAAGCAGAGTTATAGTGGATCACTTCTCAATGAGATTCGATGATCAAAGTTTCAAATATAAAGGAGAATTACATAAAAACAACAACAGGTCGTCCCCCTAGGCTAGCAGTGCTGCCCCTTCTTATAACAGCCGAGCGAAGATATCAATGATGCAAAAATAGTTAAGATAGCGATCCCTCAGGATCAAAGGATCCTGAGGGATTCACCAGACTGTTAATTTCCAGTTATCTATTTGTTCTCTTGTGCCGATTCAATATCTCCTTTTCCCTTTCCTGGCTGATACGCTCCAATTTGGATCATCTTGTTTGCATGCGGTTTCCTGCTAGAGGGACAACAGTTAACTTTGCCCTGTCTTTTCCTTTGGGATGGCAATCTTTCATTTTTTTTCTCTTCCTGCATAAGAAAATGGAAATTATTAGTAGTTTTGTGTTGCATATAAATCCCTTATATTTTGTCATCATTTCTTATTATCTACCTAGTTAATGATGCAAAGAGGTTATGAGTTTTAAAGCAAAGATGACAAAATGAACGATAAAAACATACCTTTTTTAGTACTCCACACAGACCATTGCAGTACGATAGAAAGGTAGTCCATGATGGAGTGGAAAATTGTTACAGGTTTGTCAAAGATGGGATAAAGCATACCTTGGTACCCATGAAGGAAGCCAAGGAAGGAGAGGAGGCAGCAGAAACGAGTGGAACAAAAGCATTTCTGCTAGGAGGAAAGGAGTTTCTATGATAGATTGAAGAGAGTGAAATGGGTTATGTAGTTGTGAGAAGACCAGGAGCAGTGTTAGTACATACCGACCTTACTGATTTACCAGAAGAGATACAGAACATGCTGCAAGAATTTAGTGATATTGTGGTAGATGATCTATTGGACAAATTACCATCGAAGAGGAGCATCAGTCACCATATTGATTTTATTCCGGGAGCCAGTTTGCCAAACAAGACTGCCTACAGGATGAGTCCAAAGGATAATGAGGAAATCTGGAAGTAGGTGAAGGAGTTGTTGGATAAAGGACTAATTCGAGAGAGTTTAAGCCCTTGTGCAGTTCCGACCGTTTTAGCTCCCAAGAAAGGAGGTGAGTGGAGAATGTGCACGGATTCCCAGGCCATTAATAAGATTACTATCTGATACAAATTCCCATTACCTTGAATGGATGATATGATGGATTGTCTGAGTGGAGCAATGTACTTTTCAATGATAGACCTGAAAACCGGTGACCACCAAATTAGAATTCGAGAAGGTGACGAGTGGAAGACAACTTTCAAGACTAATGAAGGCTTGTATGAATGGTTGGTTATGTCATTTGGATTGAGCAATTCTCCTAGTACATTCATGTAGTTGATGAACGAGATGCTCAAGGAATTCATTGGAAAATTTGTGATTTTTTATCTAGATGATATACTTATATTCAGCGAGAGGAAAGAAGAACATTTTCGACACGTGAGCTATGTATTAGAAAGATTGTAGCAGAATAAATTACTGATAAATTTGAAGAAATGTTCTTTTTTCAAGAAAGAGTTAATTTATTTAGGATTTGTGATTGCTGAGAATGAACTAAAAATGGATCCGGAAAAGGTTGTAGCTATAGTTAGCTGGCCATCCCCCAAAAGTTTGTTTGAGGTATGGAGTTTTCATGGATTGGCGAGTTTTTATCGGAAATTTATTAAAAAATTTAGTGGGATTTGTGCACCTATGTTGGACACCATTAAGAAAACAAATTAGCTTTCCATTGGACAGAAATGGTAGAGAAGAGCTTTCAGTTGCTCAAGAAGAAAATTACTGAAAGACCGATTTTGAGATTACTGGACTTTAACAAACTTTTCCAAGTTCATTGTGATGCCAGTGGGATAGCCATTGGTGCAGTACTCAGCCAAGAGGACAAGCTGGTAGCCTATTTCAGTGAGAAACTAAATGAAAGTAGGCAAAAATACACGTCCTATGACAAGGAATTTTATGCAGTGGTTCAAGCACTAAAGCATTGGAGACATTATCTATTGGCCAATGAATTTGTCTTATTTTCAGACAATTCTACGTTGCAGTATATTATGCAGCAGCATAAGCTGAACCATAAACATGCGAAGTGGGTGGAGTACTTGCAGATTTTTACATTTGTGTTGAAACATATCAGCGATCAAGCTAACAACGTGGCAGATGCATTAAGCAGGAGGAATCTGATCCTACAGGAAAGTACCATACAAGTGTTAGGATTTGTATGGGGCAGATGCAGATTTTAAGGAAGCTTATGAAGCTTGCCAAAATCCATTGTTGAGAGATAATAGTTTATGGTTGGACTATAACATGCAGGAAGGATTGTTGTTCAAAGGAGGGTAGTTATGTATTCCATAATGTTCTATGAGAGAGAACTTAATCCAAGAAAAGCATAGTGGAGGTTTAGCTGGGCATTTTGGCATAGACAAGACCTTGGATCAGTTGAGCCACTTTTACTATTGGCCGAAGATGCGCAGAGATGTACAAAGGTTTGTAACTAGATGCAAAATGTGTCAGCTTGCAAAGGGACACAGCCAAAACACAGGGTTGTATACACCCTTACCCATTCCGAGCATACCATGGGACTCAGTCAGTTTAGACTTTGTCTTAGGTTTGCCGAAGACACAACGAGGATTCAATTCCATCATGGTGGTGGTGGATCGTTTTAGTAAAATGACACATTTCATTCCATGCAGGAAAACCAGTGATGCCACACATGTAATGCATTTTTTCTTTACCGAGATAGTTAGATTACATGGCTTGCCAAAGTCTATTGTTTTAGATCGAGATGTTAAATTTACAGGACATTTTTGGAGAACCTTATGGAAGAAATTAGATACCAAGCTAAACTTCAACTCAGCTTATCATCCACAGACTGATGGCCAAACTGAAGTGGTAAACCAGAGTCTGGGGAATTTATTAAGGAGTTTGGTTGGAGAAAATTCTCGACAGTGGGATCATGTGCTTGCACAAGCGGAATTTTCTTATAAAGATTTGCCCAACCGGAGCATAGGCAGTAGCCCTTTCTAGATTCTATACAGAATGCACCCACGGGGAGTACATGGGTTACAATATTTGGGACAATTGGAGTGTAGGAGTGTTGATGGTGAAGATTTCGCAATGGCAATCAACGATCTTCATGAATAGGTGAAATTAAAATTACATAACAACAGCCAAAGATACAAGAAAAAGTCAGATTTGAAAAGGTGGGAGGTACAATTCAACGTAGGAGACCTAGTATTAGCACACCTACACAAAGAGAGGTTTCCTAAAGGAGAGTACAACAAGTTGAAATGGAAAAAGATTGGGCCTTGCAGGATTATTCGGAAATTTTCTGCAAATTCTTATGAATTGCAGTTACCCCCAGGTATTGGAATTTCACCCATTTTCAATGTAGTAGACCTATACCCCTACATTGTGGCAGAGGACGAAGACAATTCGAAAAGACAAACACGGGACACCCAGGAAGAGAGAAATACGTGGATTAAACAAATTCCCCCAGCAAATCCTCTAGATATTGAACAGGTCCTAGATACCCAGGTGGCTAGACAGACTCGACGGAAGGAATATCTATAGTACCTACTCAAGTGGAAGGGTCATCCTATCGAAGATAGTTCTTGGTTAGATGTTAGCTAGATTCAGAACGTCAAGTACTCTATTGAAGAGCTCATGGACAGGAGCCATGAATTTCATTTACCCCGGGAGCCTGATGCAGGAGCACCCGAATGAAGAGGCGACAACTGGGAGATATGTTTGTTTCTGTTTTATTTTGTTTCATTTTGAATTAAGGCTGACTCAGCCATTGTTAGTTTTTGAATTAGACAAAATAGGATTAGATAGGAATTAGTTGAAGAAATTGTTTCATAACTAAAGAACAGTTCCTTGAACTATAAAATAAACTGCCAATGATGTATTAAAAAGAAAATAGGAAAGAAGAATAGGAGGTTAGCCGAATCGAGAAGGGTTGTAAGCCTATGGGCAGACTATAAGGAAGGCCACTGGTGTAAGGTGAGCAAATCACAGAGAGAGACAGAGTCTCAAAATACTTCCTTTGTTTCTTTTCTTTTTTCTGTTATGTGCAAAATCCAATTTAGAATCTGTGTATCTGAGTTTTAAATGATTGAATACTGAGATTAATATGAATCATAGCTTCTCTACACATATATATATATATACTTGCAGGTGAATTCGGCATGACCAAGGAGGCAAAAGCATACATAGTGAAAACTTGCTTACAATGTAGCGGAATCATGAAAAGGCCTAAAACCGGTGGAGCGCAAGGTTAAGACGGTGACACTCAGGGGTGTTGGGTTGTGTTATATTCTTTCCATGACTAGCCCACGTAGTTAACCGGTGGGTTAGAGGGGGGGTGGAGCCCCCATTCGTTGCACCAATTGTGTAGCGCGGGGGGCGGGGGGGGTCCCAGGGAGTTTGACATGTACCTGTAACCCCACTTTATGGGGTCCAGGGTAGTGCCCCAGAAAATTTTGGTTTTGGACCCTATGTTGGGTTGGGCGGACCCACCTATGGTTTTGTGCATGATTTTCGCACATGTTTTTTGGACACAATGGTTTTCGGTCCATGTTATTGGATGCTTTGGCATGTATAAATATGTATTATAACATTGAAAGGAACATAATGAAAAATCAAGCTAGTAGTCCTGGTTTTGGGATCCAGGGGAAATCTCTGTGTATATGTGTTTTATGTTTTATGCTCTCGCATTGTTTATTTTCCGTGCTTTAGAATTCGTATGTAGGTAATTTTTGTATGGAGTTAAAACCTACATTTGGTATCATAGTAGTTTTGGCTTCAAGGAGACGCCTTTGTTGCTGAGGGGTTTCATTCGGGCCTGTGGTAGACCCTATTCAATGGGAGATCTGTGAGATCGATTCTGGTGGTGAAAGAATATGGTGAGTAGTGGAAAGATAGAGATCGAGAAATTTAATAGTCAGAGTTTTGAGTTGTGGAAGCTCAAGATGGAGGATCTGTTGGTGGATAAAGATCAGTGGATCGCGGTAGATCCGAGTACTAAACCAACAGGAGTGCCCGATGAAGAATGGAAGAAGTTGGATCAGAAGGCAAAGAGCACAATACGATTGTGTGTCTTAGATTCGATATTGCTGAATGTATTAGGGGAAGCTACAACGAAGGCTTTGTGGGACAAGTTAGGGATTTTGTACCAATCTAAGTCTCTGGTGAATAAATTGTTCCTGCAGAAAAAGCTATATAACCCGAGGATGAAAGATGGAGACTTGATGACAAAGCATCTGAACGCATTTAATACTGTGGTAAGTCAGTTAGCATCTGTTGATATTAAAATTTCAGATGAAGATAAGTGCATCATTTTGTTGTGTTCTCTACCAGATTCGTGGGATAGTCTGGTTATTGCAATAGGTAGCAATGCAACTGCCTTGCAATTTGATGAAATAGTCTCATCCTTACTGATGGAGGAGATGAGACGGAAAAATATGGAGAGCCAGAATGGTGATGCCTTGTCTGTATGAGGACAGTCCCAGAACAGAAACAAAAATAAGTCATCGAGTGGGAGATCTAAATCTAGAGGGAGATCTAAATCTCCAGGAAAACCTGTAAAGGTGGTGTGCTGGAAATGTGAAAAGGAAGGGCACTACAAAAGGGGCTGTAAATCTAAAGCTCCTGATAAAGGAAAGGGATCTGATGATGCTCCTTCTACAGAGGTGAAAGCCACCTCAGATGAAGGTGGGGATGTGTACTTGGCTTCTTCAAGTACACATGTAGATCATGAGGCATGGTTGATTGACTCAGGTGCATCCTTTAACTTCACTCCCCATAGAGAGTGGTTCTGCGAGTATGAGAAATACGATGGTGGTGATGTCTTCTTAGGGGATGATAGGAAGGCTAGAATCATTGGTTGCGGAAAAGTAAAGTTGAAGTTGCAAGGTGGAAGGGTTAGAACACTTCCGGGTGTTTTGCATAATCCTACATTGGCCAGAAATCTGATTTCTGTAAGCAAGATGGATGATGCAGGTGTAAAAAGAGTGTTCAAGAAGGATACCTGCAAAATGGTTCAGAGATCACTGGTATTGATGCAGGGAGTTCAAATTGGAACTCTGTACAAGCTGCAAGGTAGCACTGTTATTGATGGGTGCAACAGTTTTGTGGTTCCTGAAAGTGGAGCATAAAATCTAATGGTCTATGGAGAGAAGACCATGTTGTGGCATCAAAGGCTTGGACATCATGGTAAAGTTATGGTAGAAGGTATGAGTAATAGCTCTCTGGATTTTGATTTCTGTGAAAATTGTGTATATGGGAAGCAGAATTGGGTGAGTTTCCCCTCTGGTAGTAAGAGGGTGAAACAGATATTATAACTTGTGCACAGTGATGTGTTTGGACCTGTGAAGGTTCCATCACTGGATTAGTATGTTTACTATGTATCATTTATAGATGATTTCTCAAGGAATACATGGATATATTTCCTTAAGAATAAATCTAAATCCTTTGACAACTTTAAAGAATTTAAGGCTCTCGTGGAGAATCAGACAGAGAAGAAGATAAAGGTTCTAAGGACAGATAATTGTGGAGAGTTTTGCAGCAAGGAATTTGAAGAATTCTGTAAGAAATGTGCTATAGCATGACAGAATACTACTCCATATACACCTCAGCAAAATGGAGTTGCAAAAAGAATGAATGAGATGTTGATGGAAAGGGAAAGAAGCATGCTCAGTGGTGCCGGGTTAGGACAGGAATTCTAGGCAGAGGCAATGGATATTGCATGTTACCTGGTCAACCGGTCACCTTCATCAGTGTTGGAGGATAAGACTCCATAAGAGGTATGGACTGGTAAGAAACCCTCTCTTTCACATCTGAGGATATTTGGATGTGATGCATATGTACAGGTTCCAAAGGAGAAATGAACCAAGTTGGATAGTAAATCTGAAAAGTGCATCTTTATTAGGTATAAGGATGGTTTAAAGGGTTATAAGCTTTGGAACCCAGTCACACAGAAGGTTGTGTACAGCTGAGATGTGGTGTTCATAGAGGTAAAAGATGCTATTAAACATGAAATCCAACCAAAGGAAACTGAGAAGATAGAGTTTGAGCTTAAGGAGGAGGAATCAGACTCTATAGCAGAGGAGGAATCAGAAGATGAAGAGCCACAAACTTAGGGTGTGAGAAGATCAGTTCAAGAAAGAAGGCAACCAGAAAGGTATAGTCCATCTTCTTTCTGTTCAAATTTTGCTTTTTCTATCACCGACGATGATCCTAGAACTGTAAAGGAAGCAGTAGATTTAGAGAATGGAAAACTCCGGAAAGAGGCCATAGTTGATGAAATGGCATCTTTGCACAAAAATGAGGCTTGGGATCTGGTGGAGTTGCCAGCTGGAAGGAAACCCATTGGCAGCAAATGGGTGTTCAAGAAGAAGACAAATGCAGAAGGAAAGGTGGAGAAATACAAAGCTCGATTGTTAGCAAAAGGTTATTCCCAAGTGTCGGGAATTGATTTTGGTGATATTTTTTCTCCTGTTGCCAAGGTAACTTCTATTAGATTACTTTTATCTATTGTTGCTGCTTTTGATTTTGAGGTAGAATAGATGGATGTGAAGACAACATTTCTTCACGGGGACCTGGAAGAGGAAATATACATGAAGCAACCTGAAGGCTTTGCGGTGAAGGGTAAGAAAGAACTGGTATGCAAGTTAAAGAAGTCTGTGTATGGGTTAAAATAGTCATTAAGGATGTGGTATCAAAAATTTGATACATTTATATGGGGACTTGGCTTCACCAAAAGCAAAGCAGATCACTGTGTGTATTTTAAATTAATTGGTGACCATGTTATTTATTTGGTCTTGTATGTGGATGATATGTTGCTGGTTGGAAATGACAAAGAAATTATCCAGGATTTGAAGACCCAATTTTCCTCCAAATTCGACATGAAAGATCTTGGTGCTGCAAACTATATTTTGGGCATGGAAATTAAAAGAGATCAGGCAAAGAGGAAGCTCTGGTTAAACCAGAGGAAGTATATCGAGACAATACTGCAGAGGTTTAATATGCAGGATAGTAAACCGGTGAAGGTTCCTATTCCTATAGGTGTGAGGTTATCTGCTGAAGAGTGTCCCAAGACACAAGAAGAGGAAGAGGACATGTCCCGTGTTCCATATGCAAGTGCAGTCGGTAGCTTGATGTATGCAATGGTCTGTACTAGACCAGACATTGCACATGCAGTGGGAGTATTAAGCAGGTTTATGTCAAAACCAGGGAAGGAGCAATGGATAGCAGTGAAGTGGGTTTTTCAGGTATTTGCGTGGCACTAGTGATTATGGTTGTGCTACCAAGGAATATCAGGATTGGACAGAATGTTGGATATTCATTTCTTTGTTGATGCAGACTAGGCTAGAGATCTGGATCAGAGAAGATCTACAAGTGGGTATGTGTTTAACCTATTTGGAGGTGCAGTCAATTGGATGAGTAAGAAACAATATGTAGTGGCACTATCAACTACAGAGGCAGAATACATGGCAGCTACTCATGCAAGCAAGGAACAAGTTTGGTTGCAGAGATTGTGTTCAAGTATGGTGTTAGTACAGGGAGCTATAAGGATAGACTGTGATAGCAAAAGTGCAATTTTCTTGGCAAAGAACCTCGCATATCACTCAAAGACAAAGCACATTGATGTTCAGTATCACTTTGTGATGGATATGATAGAAGAGAAAAAGGTGTTGCTAGTAAAGGTGGACACTTTGAAGAATACTGTAGATGCATTGACAAAATCTGTGAGCTCTAAGAAGTTCTCTTGGTGTAGAGAGACAATGGGCGTTTCAGGGCTAGAAAAATGACTAAGCTCTCTCGTGTCCCCCTATGGAAAGAAAACAACAAGTGGGAGAATTTTGGGTTTGTTATAGACATATTTTGGCACTTCAACCCCAATCTTATATGTCGATAAACTAGGGCTCATAAACCCCTTGAAGAGTTGTTTCATACCCTAAAAGAACATGGTCATCTGATTACATCATTCCCCAAAAGTTCCACTTGAAAAACCATCCAAAATTAGCCTAAACTAGACCATACTGACTGCTCCACTGTCAGGGTGCGATGCACACTGACTTCTACACTAGCTAGGTGCGATGCATACTGATGAGGCCTTCTATAGGGTGCGATGAGTGAGGATGGAAAAATGTCCGGGACAATTTGCTAAGTGGATGCTCATATAATATTCTAGAAACTTCCCTTCTAACACTTGCCTCTCTGAATCAGCCCAAGGATGAGTAAGATATCTGAACTTCAGTTATCTCCCCTCTTGTGGAACCAAATGTAACAAGTGGAATGACACTAATTAAAACCCAGAGATGACTCATACCCTTGCACACATCTATAAATGGATCCCTCATCTGAGAGATCTAGAGGCTGGAATATCGTGAATGGCAAGGAAGTGCTGATAGTTTTTATTTGAGAAAGAGCATTGTATTGTTGGTGTGATCTTTCTAATTCATGAGGTGAAGAGGGCTTCATGCTAGGAGGATGATGTTGGATCAAACAACTGGGTTGTAATTCTCCCTTCTATATAATAAATTTTTGCGTGTTTTCTTCCATATAACTACGCTATTGTGAATGTCATTATTCGTGAATGCCATTGTATGTTCATTATATTTCTGATTCCGTAATGATTATGATATAATAGATCAAGATGTTTTGATAGTTCTTTGTTACTGTGTTCCTACAGGTACTCTCCAAGCAAGATAAGTACGGAGAGGAGTTGCAAGCTCTGTCAAGGGGGAGAGAGATCAAGCAAGGAGTTAAGCGGAAGATCCAGGTTGATTCCTTTATCTTTCTCTTATCTATTATATATAGAAGAAATAATGAATTGCTTTAAACTGTTGTTTCTAGGGTAATCGCCAAACCTAGAGGGCTAGTCAATTGAAAAGACACTAGTTTTCCCAGAAACAAATTGGCAACTCCACTTGGGATCGAATAGATGTTTGTTTGTTGTTATTGTTTGTTTTATAAACTATAGACGAAGCTTGAAGTCAGGTAGGTAGCCATCGAACTGCTCTTGCTTTGCAATTGCATAGTAGATGAATTTTGCTTTAGTCAATCTCTGGTTTAGTTTATGAATTAAACATTTGACTTACAAGCATTCTAGATGCCATTTTGGTAGCTCAGTAACCTCTCAAGATCATTCCTCTATACTTTTCTCTTTACTATCCATCATAGCTCAGCTTTATTCATTGAAATCAACTGCAACTTTGAGCCAAAACCCACTTCAGTTGCTCTCCTTGGACCATCGCACTGTCTGTCACTATAAACCAATATGCATTGCACCTCCCCAGTGTAGTAGGTGCAATTCACCTCTGTTTCTATGAAGCCTAAGTGCGATGACTGACTAAACCTATTTCCATTCTAGAAATTGGGGGTTTTTGTCCTTGTTTTCAGTATTGTTTAGTTTTTTTGCTGCTTATGAACAGTGCCTTCTTACTGAAGCTTGATTGCATCATATAGATTAGCCTCCATTGATTAAGATTAGTAAATTTTTTTATGTATATGTTCATCATTTACAATCCTTTGTCGAAAAGTTGCTTAAATCGAACTGAGTTTTGTGTAAAAGAGAGAAGTGTCATTGAGTCTTCCTTCCCTGGATAGTCGATTGGACTTTTTGTCATGTACTTGATTTGATTTGTTGGTATTTGAAGTGTCAAAAGAATTTTCTATTCGAAATTGAAAAGTGTCGTTTAGACTTCCTTTCTATTTTGAAAAAAAATTTGTCAAAAATGTCACTTTGAGTAAAATATTTCAGATCTTTGCTACACTTAGTTTTCCTTTTTGGCATTTTTCACATTAAGGGGAACGAAAAAAATACATGCATTTACATTTGCATTTAGTTTGTGTGCGAAAAATGATTTAGGAAAATGCACTAGTGCGTGCCCTTTGCTCTTTGTTTGAAAGAATTGTAATCTTCTTTCCCTAGTAGCTTGGATTTTCATTGATCAAAATAAACAACGATTGTTTATCATTGTAGATCGCATTTTAGGAATTTGAAATCAACATCATGTGGTGAACCATTGAAAGGCAAACTCTAAAATAAATTTCAATTAACTCAAAATAAATTTCAATGAACTTAACAACTCTTTGGAACTTAAGGCAACACATCTAGAGGTCTAGGCTAGAGACGTGTTCCGGCGTCATAAAATCTAGTAACTATTGTTTTCATTGAAGGTTGGGTGATTCCTCCTCCTTGATACGACAAGTGCTAGCATGGAATTGTGCTCCCCATATCGTCGAGTATATATTGGGAGACCAAAATAGGCTTATATCCTTTATCCATAGGAAGCCGAGTTTGCCGCCCTATCGATCGCAATGCACTAAACACAGCATTCAAGAAGATTGACTGTCATACATAAGTCCTTGGTAATTTCTCTTTAATTTATCACCAAGGTGATTGGTTGGGTAATCCCTCTATCTAGATTTCCAGAGTAGTCACTTTCGTTCCTTTTCAACTCTTTAAAAGAAAAGGTCCATCTGGGCACTTGTCACTTCAAGCTCATTAAAAATTGAAGGGGACTAGAGTCATTTTTAGCTTTTTCTCGACTCTTAAAAATTGAAAAAGCAATGTTGTGTCAAAGCGTCATTAAAATTTATTAATTTGGAATAACATTATTTTCCCCTTAATTTTGAGTTGATCAAGTAATCTGCAATCGTGGAAGAAAGTCAAACAAAACCCCATTGTTCACGAAGACTAGCGAGTTAGTCATCTTTGACTCTGGAAATGAAGCCATTCCAGGCAAAACTGTCTCGTTTAACTGAGTCCAATTCATCTGGTTTATTTGAAACTTTTGGTTCAACATCGTCAGAGACTACAATTACTCCAATTATTTCTGGTACATCTACCTTTAGAGAAGAAGTTCCGCAGTTACAAAAGGACATTAGAACTGATCCTAGTATAATGGTAGACATTTCTATACTTGAAACAGCTCCATCTAGAGTTGATCCAGAGACTGAAGTTCACTTACTTGAACATCTGGAAGTCGAGTTTCAGAATTCATAAGGTGTCACCCCTCCAGTATTTGTCACTGCAGAAGTTTTACCTTCTTTGGTTCCAGAAATCTTTTACGAACCTGACGGTCTACCTCTTCCACCTGGACTGATTGCTATAGAGGAGATAGTAGAGGATCCTCCATCCAGTACCCCATTGCATTTTGGAACTGGGATTCATCTATATCTTTCTACTCTTGAAGTTGGTCCTTTTAATCATCCTTCATCGCAAGTTCCTGTCAAATCGCTAGGAAATCTTTTAGATAGAATAAACATGTCTGCGTATCCATCAACATCTAGGACTATGTCATCTGATACAACTACAGCAGAACTTCCTGCTGCCATTCCTACAATGTTTGCTGTTATACCATCTATCCTGGCTAGTTATCAATCACTAGATGGAGTCCACTCAGGGGTTGTTTTGACGACATGATCTGTTCCTGTTTGTTCATCTGGAGTCCCATCTCATATTTCTTATGTTGAAACTCAGCAATTGATCCTGCATCCCAATATCAATTTGGGCAGACCAGTCTTCAAAGACCGATATATCCTTTGAATACTAGACTGCCGCCATATGGAGGGCAATATGTTTTTTCATTGTTCCCTCCTGGATAACAACCATATGAGAGTTTACAACAAAATTCAGGTTAAACTGGAATTGCATCCAGTGGTTGGGTATCGATACTGCCACAGTAACCAAGGATTGTATATTCAATGCAACCAACCCAACCTGTGTCAAATATTCCCACTACACCTGTTATTGTGACTGTGTCGCAAGTACAAGAACTACCTATTGTGTCTCACCTCAAGTTTCAATACAACAGCCTCTTGTCTCTACGGCTTAATCGCAACCTCAGGTTAATGCTTCCTTACCTAGAATAACTTAGGCTCAAACGGGTATTATCAATCCACATCTTGGTCAATCTTCCAGTATTGTACAATAGCAAATGGTCCAACAACCATGGTTGGTACAATACCAACAACCGCAATTCCAGCAAACCCAACCTCAGTCTAGGCATGGTCAATATCAAAACTACCGAGGACCTGAGAAACTAGGCTTTGTAGGTAATGGATAGCCGCATTTTCAAAATGGTTATCAACAACCACACTATACGAGTTATGTCCAACAACCTTATCAAAATTACCATCATCAGATACATTATGCTGGTATGCAAAGACCTACTGCTCAGGCGATTCCATCTTATCCTGGGTATGCTTCACCTAACCTAAATCAATAGTTGCCTTTTGTAGCAACTCTAGAATTACCAGATTTGAACCGGCTGACGAATGATCCAATTGCATACGCCCCTTGGTGGCCAATGATTCCTCATAAACTTCCCTCCGATATTCCTAAATTCAATGGAAATCCAGGTGAAGATCCATCGAATCACATAATGACTTTTCATTTGTGGTGCTCATCTAACACCCTGAATGATGATTCGATTAGGCTTCGCCTTTTTCAGAGAATGCTCACTGGTCCGGTAGCGAAATGGTATATTGAATTGCCTAGAGCTTCGTTCGATAACTTCAGTGCCCTTGCCACTACTTTTCTAACCCACTTTCAGTTACCCATAAGGTACGAAACAGGAATAGAACTCCTTACCAACTTTAAACAGACCACAGCCACTCACATATTTGATCATATTCATGAGTGGCGACCTCATCGTCGAATGGTAAATACATATGTTCCATATCAACTTTTAGCTTAGAGGTTTATTAAGTCCTTATTTCCTTCTATCACTGAAGACGTGGCGAAAGGAGGAGTTTTCACTGAAGAGCAAGTCATTGCTCCTGCCCAATATTTAGACTTGATCTATACTCAGTCTGGCATGCTCTACGACAAAATTCCTGACTCTCCAAGACCAGAATTTTCCATTCCACCCCCTCCTAAATCAAATAAGGACTCTCATACTGGTGACGGTGTGATCGGTGCCTCAAGCACACAAACCACAAAGGCTCCATCTTGTAAATCTCTTGCAGTTTCCAGTCAGAATGCAGATGACAAATCTCTTGCCTTGGAGATTAATGACGTGTCATCTGACAAGGGCAAGAATCCAAAGCAACCAAGGGGCAAGAAGAAAGGGAAAATTAATAAGAAGAAACAGCAGAATTCAACTCCTGAAAAATATTTTGAAAATCTTGCTGGGAAAAATAAACCTCGTGATCCATGTTACATATGAAACGAGGAGCATTAGACGAGAGATTGTCCACATTGAGTTGAGGTTACGAAATTTTTAAAGACTTCAAATACCTCAGTAGTGTTGACTGATCCCTTTCCAAACCCAAAAACAAATTTAGCTACTATCGATAATGCTTCCACATCCCAAGTGCTTATGTTATCCGTCTCAAAATAGCAAAATGATGCTTTGATATCGACAAGGAATAAAGACTATGGGAATCCATCATCGTCAAACAACCAGGCTATAGATCAACCTAGTAGTTTGACAACAACTTCGCCAGAAGTTGTTCCACCCATTATTCCTGAATTAACAATAAATCCACCGAAGGGAGTCATACATAAATCAACATTTAATCCTCATGCTCGAGCTGCACATAATTATAATATAGTGGAGGATCTGGCTCAATTATCATCTGCTATGTCAACACTTGAGTTACTGTAGAATTGCCCCTCCCAAAAGCAGGCTTTGTTACCAGCAATAGGTGGGATTGATCCAGTGGATTCCAATCATGTGGCCTTTAATCATAAAGGATATACACCTCAGTTACTGGCTCAACTCGATTTCCTTATACAAGTAAAAGCCCTCAATAAAACTGTTCATCGAACAATCATTGATGAGGGGGCATCTACCTGTATTATGTCAATGAGTTGCTGGAAAACCTTAGGTTTACCACCCTTGTCGTGATCATCAATGACATTAAAAGCATTCGATGGAATAACATACACGTCGTATGGGATTTTAAGTAACTTGCAAGTTGAACTGGGGGCAAGACAGTATAGATTGAAGTTGAGGTAATTGATGGAAACCTTGATTACAATATTTTACTGGGAAGGCCCTGGATTTATGCTATGGTCGTCGTTGTGTCTACATACTTTAGAAAGATTGCATTTCCCTTCCAAGGTGGAATCATAATCATTGACCAACTAGCCTTTTTTCCCAACAGTTCACAAGCTACTAGAAGCATTCCATTGATCCATGGAAGTCATCAGTCACTTCAAAATGTTGGAGTAGGTCACCTAAAAGACCCTTCCTTAATGGGTACTTTTGCCCTCCCGCCTCCACCTGGACTTCCGGAAGTGGCCACAGTGGAAACCTGTCATATGATATCTTCTACAACCCCTGAAATTAAGAAGAACTCTGACAATTTTGATAGTGCGGATCACCACGAGGTGTTGCCACCAAGCCCCATAGAATCTTTGTAGCAATCAATTTTCTGGGCTTGGACGGCAAACCCAAATCAGCACTCAACGAGTGTTTGGATAGATAGGTCTTTAGAGTATGGTACCTCTTCCAATCCTTGGTCTCATATACATTCTACAGATGAAGGAATCATCCATTCAATGATGATAGGAGAGACATCATGGGAAGATTACCACCATCGTTCCCACCTTCAAGATAACAATGAATCTTATTCAAGTGACATTAATCATCCTTCAGTTTTTTGTTTTTTATCAAATAATGTAAATACAGTAGATTCTGAACGAAATATATCCAATATTGAAGAAACTATCGCCATTAATATCTCGACCAAACCAAATGTTGTAGAGAATATTCACGTTGACAAATATTTTTCTCCATCAGAACTAGAAATTTACTCCGCTCTCTTTTGCGAATTCAGAGATGTCTTTGCATGGTCATATGAAGAAATGATAGGCATTGACTAGAGAATTGTTGAACATGAAATTAAGATGTATCCAGGTGTCAAACCAGTACGACAACGGCTTCGACCTATCCATCCGAAGAAAGCCGCTGCCATTAAAGCGGAAGTTGAAAAACTTTTGCATGCTGGTTTCATTTACCCTATTCCTCTCACTGATTGGGTATCAAATATTGTTCCTGTAATGAAAAAACAGGGAATAATTAGAGTGTGCGTCGATTATAGGGATGTAAATCAAGCGTGTCCGCAGGACAACTATCCTACACCCTTCATTGACCAGGTAATTGATGAATGTGTCAGATGCAAAATATTTTCATTCATGGACGAATTTTTCGGATACAATCAAATCAATATCCACCCACAGGACCAGTCGAAGACTACATTTATATGTTTGTGGGGCACATTCGCGTATCGTAATTTACCTTTCGGTTTGAAGAACGCAGGGGAAACTTTTCAAAGGGAAATGAATTACGCCTTCCATGACATCAAACACATCGTTCAAATGTATCTCAACGATCTACCGGCTCATTCGAGAATGTGGACTGATCATCCGCAGCATTTGAGAGCCATATTTCTACATTGTTGACACTACAAGATACGACTCAATCTGCACAAGTGTGTGTTTTGCATTGGTTCTGGTCTATTACTTGGTTTTGTAGTTTCTAAGGACAAAATTTGACTCTACCTATTTAAGGTTCAGGCAATCCTTGACATGCCTCCACCTTCAAATTTACTTCGAATTCAGAGACTCCAAGGCAAAGCTAACTTTCTAAGGAGGTTCATTCCACATTATGCTGAACTCACTAAAGGTTATACACGTCTTTTGAAAAAAGGAGGACCCTTCCACTGGGATCAGGTTGTGAAAGCTTCCTTTGATGCTTTAAAAGATTCCCTGATAAAAGCATCATTAATGTACGCTCCTGACTATCAAAAAGACTTTAACCTATATCTCGCTGCTACAAATACGACCATCGCCATGGTTTTAATGCAAGAAGATAGTGGAATTAAACATCCAATATATTATTTAAGTAGCAACCTTAATGATACAGAAAGCAAGTACTCTTATGTTGAAAAATTGGCTTTAGAAGCCGTTCAAGCAGTATAGAGATTTCGACACTACGTTCTCTTTCGCAAAAACTACCATTGTGTCAGATTGCAACCCTATGACCTACATTCTGTCGCGTCAATTGCTAGGGGGCAAATATTCCAAATGGATAGCCATTTTGCAAGAGCTTGATCTGGAATTCACCAAATCCAAATCAAATAAATCTCTCATCTTTGCAGAGTTACTTTGTGACCTTCCCTCGTTATCCAACAATTTAACATCCAAAGCATCAATCATGGATGAGACTCTGTTTCTGATATCGTCAAGCGATCCGTGGTATGGAGATATACTGGTCTATCTCCAAACCCAAACTTTTAGGCCTAACACCTCTCACTTTGAACAGTGACGTACTCGATACCAAGCCAAAGACTACCTGATCATTGGCAATACGCTTTACCATCGTGGTGTCGATACAGTTCTACGAAGGTGCCTCACACATGAGGAGGCCGAAAAAGTTTTGAATGATTGTCATTTAGGTGCTTATGGGGGCATCTATCTGGTTACGCTACTACACAAAATATCTTATGAGCAGGTTACTTCTGGCCCACCATATTCAGAGATTGCATAACTGCAGTCAGAAGTTTCCATGCTTGTCAGATTTTTTATCGCAAAACCAGATTACCACCTGCACCACTGCATCCAGTAGTTGCTGTTGGGCCATTCGCTAAATGGGGCATTGATTTCATGACATGTAACCCCACCTCGGCTAGGGGGCATGGGTATATTATAGTCGTTGTCGACTATTTTACAAAATGGGCCGAGGCGATGCCTACATTAAACAATAGCGGTGAAATGGCTGCTCTTTTCTTTTTTAATCATGTAGTTTCTAGATTTGGTGTTCCACAGGCTATAGTCACAGATCATGGGTCGCATTTTCGTAATCACATGATGATTGAATTGACTACCAAATTAGGATTGTCCCACAACAGTTCTACTCCATACTATCCGCGGGCTAACAGACAAGTTGAGGCAATCAACAAAGTCCTTAAGTGCATGTTGCAGAGAATGATTGGAGTCCACAAACGAAATTGGCATTTAATCCCGTACTCAGTTTTGTGGGCATATAGGACTTCAGTGAGAAATGCGACTGGATTTATGCCTTTTCAGTTGGTTTATGGTCTGGAAGCTGTCTTACCAATTCAATGCGAAATCTCGTCCCTCAAGCTTGCAATTGATTTGCTTCCCGAAACTTCTGAAGAAGAGGCTCGTTTCTTGGAACTAATCCACCTGGATGAAATCCGTCATGATGTCACGTTGGCTAACGAAGCACATAAGAAACGTGTCAAGGCACAATTTGACAAAAATGTCAAGCCTCGTGTCTTCTCAAAAGGTGACCTGGTCTTGCTTTACAATCAGGACTCCGACAAATTAGGAGCGGGTAAATTTGAACCATTATGGATGGGCCCCTACATTGTTAAATGGTATTGACAAAAGGAGCCTATGATCTGGTCGATTATGATGGGATCCCATTGTCACAGCCCCGAAACGGGTTACTATGCTTAATTGAGTGTAGTAAACTCATTGTACATATAATTATATCGCATTTTTTTGTGTTTTCTTTTAGAGTTGTCATTTTGGTTAGGTAATCCACTTCGCATTTTGTTACAGATGTCAAATTTTTGGAAACATTTATTGGGTACATCGATGGAGCTAGTCGTAGTACGCAGAACCTATCTTCTGCAGCCTGGGCCATTTTTGCTCCAAGTGGCGAGTTAGTGAGTTTCAGGGGGATATGTATTGGCCGATCGACGAATAACATCGTTGAGTATAGCACGTTGATTGAACTTCTCTCTGATGCCATTTCACATGGCATACACCGACTCGTTGTCAGGCTAGATTCACAACTCGTCATTCTACAGCTTACTAGCGTTTATTCCATTCGAAACCCAGCTATTTATCGCATGTTCCTAAGAGTCAGGATTCTAGAAAGACAGTTTGATTCCATTCAATATCAACACATTTCCAGAAACTTAAACACATTGACTGATTCATTAGCAAACTATGTGTTAGATAGACATTTGTAGCATTTGTAAAGAAAGCATTTTACAACAACATTTGCATCAGGATTGCATAACTTAACCAGAATAAAACTCCGAAAATAAAAAATATATAGTTTTTTATAGTTTTACAAAATGTTTTGTGTCCAAGACAAAATCGGTCATCTTACCAAGAAACTGAAAACGAATGCAGAAAAGCATCGTAGACTAATGATGTTGGTGATAACATGTCACTGCTTGTGGGATCATGTGCAAGAGCCTGGTCCATCGACGTGGCACACCAGTAGTATGGCGCTGTAACCTCAACGGTAACTCATCAATCCTGACATCCTGGATACCGAGAGTGAGGCCCTCGATCTGATCCTACAACACTTCCAGGTTCTCCGATATGTCCATATCTCGAAGGATGGCCCTCCCTACAGCCTCTCCTAATGTAGCGTCATTTGTTTCTCGTGGGCGTGCCATTGGTCGAACTGGTCCAATATCTGCACACACATATGAGTTTGATTAGTCTTGATAACATTAAAAACACAAAAACATTATAAAACTGATAAACAAAGATGTGGTCGAACCATTTTAACTATAGCACTCCACTGCTCGCCAGCTGGTAATGCCCAAATCCGGGTCGCCTCGGAAATCCATCCTGATGTTTGGATACTCCGCAAATACCATCTCCTGACGGTCGAACCACTCGAAAAAGGCATTAGAGAAGGAAATTTGTGATTGACCGGCATGTCTGGCCATAAGATCAACCCATCTCTGAATTCGTGGTTCCCTCGGCACTGGCAATCCCAGTTAAATGTTATGAGGCTGCATTAGTGTAATCCTCTCCAAAGAAAAAGCATTCAATATGGAACCGTAGCCAAAATTCTTGGTTCTTCCATTCTTCACTTTGGAGAGTTACTCTTTTATGACAGGAAGTACCGCCTCACACCAGTTGAACACCTTCAGTTCCAGGCATTCCAGGGCATATTGCATGTAAGATCTGTTTGCCAAGTGTAAAGCCGCACTGCCAGCCAATCTAGCAAAGGTAAATAAAATGGTCCTCAAGGGCTGATCAGTGACATCCCAGATATTGATCTTGCCATCTCTGTTGGGCTGAGATCCATCTCTACAGAACTGACGAATATAGTCTTTCACGGATTCCCCTCCACAGGCGAATCCTGATAGTGAAAGAGGGGCACCATGCCTCAACAAACCCGTCAGAAAGTAAATGTCCTCTACTGTCAGTGGAATAGATTTACCTCTGGTCTGGAATACCTGGTCGATCGGATCCAAAGCATCAAGAAAATACTGCAAGAAATTGATTTGTTGCCTCATGCTGGATATGCAGAAGAACTTCAGCAAGCCATAGTTTCGTAATGCAACAATTATACCATGGTCGTGTAAAGAAATCATGTCCTCTTCTTCATGTTCACGTTCACACCATGTGACAACCATCTTGATCCAACCAAAATCTGAAATGCAAACAAAAGATGAGTTAGGATCCAAATTTGAGCAAAAATAGGCAAAATTTTGATAAAAAATCACTGTGTAAAGTTGCCTTTCTACGCCCATCGCACCCTTCCTTTGAGCAAGGTGGGATGTGTACTAACTGGCCTGTTGGCAGCTCAGTATGAATTGCACCTTTCGATATAGGCTAGGTGCGATGATTGGGGAACAAGATCTTTGAACCCCAGGGGCCCATAAAAGTGGAAAAACTAGCTCATAACCAAGAAAAGATGGAATGAAAATGAAGAGCTCAGGGTTAGCTCTTACCTGGTCCTGACGGCGCAGAGAATAGTACACCGGATCTCCCGAAATTGACTGGTGAAATTTGAGGGGGAAAACCACTCCAGAGCTCCAAAATCCCAAATTTGAAATGAAATGATGAAAATGAAAGGTAAAATTAATTTTTGTATTTATTATTCACGTACTTAAGTAAAATGTTAGTTTTTAGTTCATTTTTCCTATGTATATGTGTATTTATAATCAATTTTATGGAGTGATTGAGCAGGTTAAACAACCGTCGAAAGAAACTCATATGCTAAACAGTGAATTGAACATCTTTGACCAACTAGACCAAGCATACGTTTGTTCATTTCAAGCTTGTAAAAACAATGAAACCCATACCGAGCATAGTTCCCCCAAGATTCAAGCTCGTTAAAAAATGAATCTTTGACTAAAAAACTTTGTGATTGCCATGTTGTCAGCCTTTTGAGCCTTGGTTGTGTACCCCCCATCACCTCCATTCTTTTGGCCGATCATACACTTCCACTTGGTTGTTTACCATTTTGAGGAACAACTGCGACGAGTGGTCCTGTTAACCAACACTTCCCAGAAACCACCATTTTTGAGAAGTTACAAACTTACCCGGAACCAGTTGCTACCCTAAACACCACTCGCTCCTAAAAAATGAGCATTCTTTAAACCCTTTTCAAACTCGTTAAATATGAAAATATTGTCGAGCAATTGGCCTTTCCAGCTCGTTAAAGTGATTGGAAGTGCCATCCCTCCTGTATATTTTAATCTTTTTCGGATCTGAGGGATTATCTCACGAAAAAGTTCAAGCGCTTGTCTTTTTCAGCTCGTTAAAGTAATCGAAAAGTCATCCATTTTGTATTATTTTAATCTTTTCGGACTTAAGGGATTATCCTATGAAAAAAGAACTACTGGAGTTTCCTTTTCGTCCCTTTTCAAACTCTCTAAACATGAAAAGGACCAAGTTATCCTTGTCGTTAAACTTGTTAAAACAATAGCGACAAACTCGTCTAGACAAGACAGAGTTTCCTTTTAGTCCCTTTTCAAACTCTCTAAACATGAAAAGGACTAAGTTATCCTTGTCGTTAAACTCGTTAAAACAATAGCGACAAACTTGTCCACCCAGACAAGAATGAGTTTCACTGTTGCTAGACTCGTTAAAACATAGCGACAGGTTTGCCCGAAGGGCAAATTATAGAACAAGGATATGTTATCCTCCTAAAGCTTGACAAAAATAAAGAGGTACTCGTTAGCAATGACTGGGGAAAAAGGGAAGAAAACTTGAAAACTTTATGGTAGCAAGTGGCTCTTGAACATGACACTTTCACTCCATCATCGTGATTGAGTCGGGTTGGGTTATTCCGTTCACCGGGCACTTCACCATTAGTCTTTCACACCATCCATTTTTAGGGTTAACACTACCAATCCATCTCAGTGTCACCGATATGTTCAAGAGAAGTCATTCAGTTGAGAATTCACCATCTAGTTAATGCCTCATCCACTACAATACCTTCAACCTCCATTTTTCATGACCGCCATTCCTGAACCTTGTGTCGTCAAATCATTTTCACCTCCAGAAAATCATTTGCCTCATTTCATGTCATAGATGTGGGATACATTAAGGCCCTCCTACAATGAGTCACTTCTTGTAGACATCGGCTCATTATCCAAGAAGTTGACTTAGAAACAACCCTTTCAGTACTTTGAAGCTTACATGCCTCAATGGCAAGTTTCTCACTTCCAACGACAAGTTAACATCAATGGCCTTTGACCGAAAGATTTTACGTGGTTTTCGACATCGGATCATATATTCACACCACGTGAATTATACTTTAGTACCTTGAGGGTCATCATCATTATCGGTGATTCCTCTTGCGTCTGTTAACAACTCACATTATTGGCTGGTAATCAGGCGATGTCTTTCCATGTTCGACTTCAGAACATCTTTTCACATGGATCGACTTGTACATCGGGCGAAGATTGAATGAGTTTGAAGACCCTGGATCTAGATTCATCCATCCGGGCTGTGATATATTCAGGGATATAAAGACATCAAATGTACATAGAAGCTGCAGAGATAGTCATCCAAGCCAGGGAGGATAAATCTACATTTCAAGAATCACCAGTCTGCAACTGCAGACAATTATCTGTTCTATGTACATGAAATGAATTTATAAAGCCGAGCATGGGAATTCCTGCCTCAGCTAGATCACGAAAAATTATATTTTGATAATGTATTGTATTGTATCTTATACATGTCACCTTCCAATTTGAAACCTTAGATCCTCATGTTAAAGCATTTCACCCGACATCAAAGATTTACGACTTCATGCTTTATGGGGCAACTGTTATAGACATATTTGGGCACTTCAACCCCAATCTTATATGTCAATAAACTAGGGCTCATAAACCCATTGAAGAGTTGTTTCATACCCTAAAAGAACATGGTCATCTGATTACATCATTCCCCAAAAGTTCCACTTGAAAAACCATCCAGAATTGGTCTAAACTGGAGCATACTGACTGCTCCACTGTCAGGGTGCGATGCATACTAACTTCTACACTAGCCACGTGCGATGCATACTAATGAGGCCTTCTATAGGGTGCAATGAGCGAGGATGGACAAATGTCCGGGACAGTTTGCTAAGTGGATGCTCATAGAATATTCTAGAAACTTCCCTTCTGACACTTGCCTCTCTGAATTCGCCCAAGGATGAGTAAGAGATCTGAAATTTAGTTATCACCCCTTTTGTGGAACCAAATGTAACAAGTGGAATGACACTAATCAAAACCGAGAGATGACTCACACCCTTGCACACATCTATAAATGGATCCCTTATCTAAGAGATCTAGAGGCGGCAAGGAAGTGCTGATAGTTTGTATTTGAGAAAGAGCATTGTATTTTTGGTGTGATCTTGCTATTTCATGAGGTGAAGATGGCTTCATGTTGGGAGGATGATGCTGGATCAGATAACTGGGTTGTAATTCTCCCTTCTATATAATAAAGTTATGCGAGTTTTCTTCCATATAACTGTGCAATTGTGAATGTTATTATTCGTGAATGCCATTGTATGTTCATTATATTTCTAATTTCGTAATGATTATGATATAATAGATCAAGATGCTTTGATGGTTCTTTGTTACTATGTTCCTACAGGTACTCTCCAAGCGGGATAAGTACGGAGAGGAGTTGCAAGCTCTGTCAAGGGGGAGAGAGATCAAGAAAGGAGTTAAGCGGAAGATCCAGGTTGGTTCCTTTGTCTTTCTCTTATCTATTATATATAGAAGAAATCACGAATTGCTTTAAACTTTTGTTTCTAGGGTAGCTTCCAAACCTAGAGGGCTAGTCGATCAAAAAGGCACTAGTTTTCCCAGAAACAGGGTTGTGTTATATTCTTTCCACGACTAGCCCACGTAGTTAATCGGGGGGTTAGAGGGGGGGCGGAGCCCCCCCTTCGTTGCGCCGATTGTGTAACGAGGGGGTGTCACAAGGGGTTTGAGGTGTACCTATAACCCCACTTTATGGGGTCCGAGGCAGCGGCCCGGAAAATTTTGGTTTTGGACCCTATGTTGGGTTGGGCAGACCCACCTATGGTTTTGTGCATGATTTTCGCACATGTTTTTTGGATGCGATGGTTTTCGGTCCATGTTATTGGATGCTTCGGCATGTATAAATATGTATTATAACATTGAAAGGAACATAATGAAAATTCAAGCTGATAGTCCCAGTTTTGGGATCCAGGGGAAATCTCTGTGTATATGTGTTTTATGTGTTATGCTCACGCATTGTTTATTTCTGTGCTTTAGAATTTGTATGCAGGTAATTTCTGTATGAGGTTAAAACCTACAAGGGGTCGTCGGATCCGAAAGGTCAAGAA
Source organism: Pinus tabuliformis (assembly GCA_031772625.1). Taxonomy (NCBI): domain Eukaryota; kingdom Viridiplantae; phylum Streptophyta; class Pinopsida; order Pinales; family Pinaceae; genus Pinus; species Pinus tabuliformis. The sequence goes on along the minus strand of CM062817.1, from coordinate 2,011,719,941 downwards.
ACCGCGGCTCCCATAGAAAAGAAGAAGGAAAAGAAGAAGAAAGAAAAGAAGCAGAAGGAGCCAAAGGCGCCTGGGGGCAAGCAGAAGGTATCTAACGAAAACCCACACACAGCACGGACCGGGCCCAAGTCGCCATGTGTCATATGTAGAGGGAACCACTTCCACAGTGATTGTCCCAGTATTCCCCGGATACTAAGGGACTGGTCCCCTTGCTTGCACAGTTCGGAAGCGTCAACCTCTGACAGTCAGGTTGAATGCTTACCGTCGACCAACGAACGTGAAGGTATTAGACGACGAAGAGGATGGACATCCTCCTGCGAATTGTGTGAAGGCAATCACACCCTCCGCCATTGTCCCTTTTTAGACGAAGCCAAGAGAGTTTTGGAAGATCAACCGGTTGCACCGTTGCTACTTCCTCCTGGATATCAAAAACTCGCGCCAGGTCCTTCGTTGGTCGAAAATACAGCTGTCTTGCTTAGAGGGCCAGCTGAAGTGTCAGTCGCTGAAAGTGAACCTACTGAATCCGGACTGGACGAAAGTCCAAAGGTCGAAATGGTAGTTGACCCGGTTCTCCCTTCAGAAGTTTCATCTTCAAACACCACAGTCACTGAGGATTCATCTTCAGTTGACACCCCCGCCGAAGAGAATAAGGATGACACCGTCCATATTCTTTTCGTCAACTCTGATTCTGATGAGCATCTGGGCAAAGCGCCCACTCCTTTTTCGCAGGAAGGAGCATCGTCAGGATCATATCCGGCCGTATATTCGGTCCCACCACCAAGCAACCTAGTTGTGACCTTTGATTGGAACCAACTAGGCAGACCCCGGTTACCAGCCAGCATACCATTTAGAATTATAGTCCAAATATACAAAATGGTGATGGCTGGAACTATCATTGATGAAGGGGCATCTGTGAGTATCCTGTCCTCTATTGCTTGGAAAGCACTGGGTTGCCTGGCGCTTTTGCCCGAGACAAGGCGTCTCTCGGGTTTTGACAGAGGAACCAATCGACCATTAGGGATTCTACCTAATGTGCCTATCACACTGAAAGGGAAGGCTATCAAGATGAATTTGATGGTTGTCCAAGGACCCTTGGATTATAACCTACTCCTTGGACGAGACTACGTATATTGCATGAAAGCAATAGTCTCCTCACTCTTTCGAATAATGTGTTTTCCATACGAAGGAAGAATGGTCAAGCTCGTAGACCAACTTTCACTTCCGGGATCAGACATCACAAGTAGTCACATACCTATCCTCAATGGTCTTTTCGATCAAGAAAGGTCTCTTCCCCCGGTTCTTCTTCCTGATGAATGCGAGTGATTCGGGAAAGGAACGCAGGAGCCCAGGGGGCATGCATCCTGGTCTGCTCTGGAGGCAGAAAAAACCTTAGGTGTAAAGTAGAATTTCCATGAAAGAATATGACTAGTCCGTACCCCGTCCCCCTCCTTCATCTTTGAGAATCTTCCTCTGAGCTATCTTCGTGGAGAAGAAGGACAAGAAGACAAAGAGAGAGTTGGACTCTCAGAAGGGGCTGTTAGGGATGGGGTTGTTCTGGAAAAGGATTCTTCTGTCAAGGTTACTTGTTTGACAAAGGTCATTCACCTTTGTCTAAATAGGTAGGCTCTGCCAAAGAAGGGGATCCGTTTGTGGCAGCAAGTAGGTACCGGCTTTGGGTAAAAGGCCAGCCTCACCCATTAAAACAAATGTTTTAAAGGATAAGTAGGGGCAGCCCCCAAAGATAGAGACGTTGTTGTTGCCACAGATTGTAACCATCTTTGTGTACCCTAATGATAGACATCGCCGAAGAAAGAGTTTCATTTGCGGCTGCAAATAAAACCATTCTTTGGGTAACCAGAAAGAGGTAGGCCTCTCCCGGTAAAACGAATGTTTTACCTGCAAATTGAGGGGTAACCTTGAAATTCAACTTATACCTGGGGGCATGCAAACCTCTTGGAATGCAAGCACGGGCGGCTTTTTAGTTTTAGATAGGACTAGCCCCTCTAACCCGTAGGATGGGTCGATAACCAGCTTGCATAAAGAGAGGATATGAAGCAAAGCGTAGGGAGATGAAGCTCCTTAAAAAATTAGAATCTTCCATGAGACCTTACTACTTTATGACTGGTAAAAACGAGCAGTTTTGGCAAAGTTCATGCTCGTTAAAAAATAAACGCAAGAACCGAGCAGTTTTAGCGCATAGTTCATGCTCGTTAAAAAATAAACATAAGATTGAGCAGTGTTTTGGCGCATTCAAGCTCTTTAAAAAAAAAAAAATGAACCCAGTACCGGTAAATAAACATCTGAGACCGTAAATTAATCAGCCATAAAAGCCTTGGTCGTGTTTGTGCACCATCACCTCCACTTCTCATTTGGCTGATCATTCACATCCACTTGATTGTTTACCTATTTTGAGGAACAGCTGCGAAGAGTGATTCCACCTAGCCATCCTTGTAATACTGCCATGATTGGAAAATTCCAACCTGTACCTGGAATCTGCTGCTATCCCTGTTTATCACTCGTTCCTCAAAAGACGAGTCTTCTTTGAGCTCTTTTCACTGACTCGTAAAATATGAAAAGTTTGCCGAGTTTTGGCCTTCTAGCTCGTTAAAAGGACCAGAAGAGCTATCCCTCCTCTAGATTTTAATCTTTTTGGACCTGAGGGATTAGTGCACAAAAAGATCGAGCGCTTGTCTAGTTCGGCTCGATAAAGATATCGAACATTCATCCCTTCTGTATTGTTTTATACTTTTTCGGACTTAAGGCATTAGATGACGAAAAAGGACCCCTTGGAGTCTACTTTATGTACACTTTTCAGACTCTCTAAAAATGAAAAGGACCGAGTTGTCTTTGTCGCTGGGCTCGTTAAAAATATTAGATAGCGACAAACTTGTCCTTAGACAAGAACGAGTTTCCCTATTGCTAGGCTCATTAAAAACATAGCGATGGGCTTGCCCGAAGGGCAGGTTATAGATCAAGCATATGTTATCCTCCTCAAGCTTGTCAAAAAATAAAGAGGTGCTGGTTAGAAATGACTGGGGAAAAATTGGGAAGAACCTCAAAGCTTAATTGTAGCAAGTCGCTCTTGAACATGACACTTTTGCCTCCGTAAATATCGGGTTGGGTTATTATCATTCACCGGTCCCTTCACCATGGTCTCGCCATACCATCCATACATGGGGTAATGCTACCGATCCATCACATCAGTGTCGTTATATGTTCAAGAGATGTCATTCAGAATGTGTCAACCGGGTCCCATCCACTACCATACATCATCTTTCATCCTTCCATGACCGCCACCCTGAATCATATTTCACAAATTGTTTTCACCAATCATCACTAGCTCCGTTCCGTGTCACTGATGTGGGATTCATTAGGGCCCTCCTTTGACGGATCACTTCTTGTCGACATCAGCTCATTATCCAAGAAGTTGATCTAGGAACACCCCCTCAGTACTTTGAAGCTTGCATGCCTCAATGGCAAGTTTCTCACTCCCGGCGATAGGTATACATTAATGACCTTCGACCAGGAGACTTTGCGTGGTGTTCGACGTCAGATCCTATATTCACACCACGTGAATTGTGCTGCAGTACCTTGAGGGTCATCATCATTATCGGTGATTCCTCTCGTGCTTGTTAACAGTTTACATTATTGACTGGTAATCAAGCGATGTCTTTCCATGTTCGACTTCAAGAAATTCTCACATGGATCGACTTGTACTAATGTGAAGATCGGACAAGTTTGAAGACCCCGTATCTAGTTTCATCCATCCGGGCTGCGATATATATTCAGGAGATAAAGACATAGACATGTGCAGCAGATGATCATCCTACTAAAAGGATGATAATTAAAAGCAGAGAATTATCCGTCTATTATCAGACGATCGTCTGTTTATGTACAGCAAATGTATTTATAAAGCTGAGCATGGGAAATGCCCGCCTCAGCTAGATCATGAAAAGAAAGTATGAAAAGATAATGTATTGTATTGTATTTTGTTACAGGTCACCTCCCAGCGATTGAATGAACTTCAGATCCTCCTAATAAAGCATTTCACCCGATAAACGACCTCATACTTTAGGGGGCAACTGTTATAGACATTTTTGTGCCTTACAGCATAGAGCATGAAATGTCAATAATCTGAGGGATCCAAAGTCCCTAAACAAGTTGTTCTTACCCTTAGAGGAACAAGGTCAGCAAACCACAGCACTGCAAAACAGTTCTCCACTGAAAAACACTCAAAAACAGGTCAGTTTTGGATCATTGTAGCTGCTCCACTAGGCATCTGCGCTGCATAGCAGGTACAACAAAGGCTACCTGCGTTGCATAGCAAGTAGAACAAAGGCTACCTGCGTTGGGCGTACTTGGACATGTGGAGGAATCTTTTTCTCAAAGTGCCAGTGCCCAGGAAGCTTCTAAAAAGACACTTGATGATAAGATTCGCCTAATGATGAGTTAAGAGCTTCTAAAACTCCAAGTGGAAGACAGAAACTCCGAGTGAAGAACTGAAGAACAACTGGAGTTGAAGAGGACAACAAGTCACACATCAAGCTGACTTATCTTCACTCCAAAACTCTATATAAGGATCTCATCCCATGGGATCTGGAGGCCGGAATTTAGTGCAAAGAATCGTTGTTGGTTTGCAGTTGAGAGTATTGGGTGATTGCTTGAGGGAGGTGAAGAAGAGATTTCTCTCCATCGGGAAGGTGATGCTGGATTGGACCTCTCATGGTTGTATCACCGCCTGAACCTTACTTCCATATATTAATAAAGCTTTTGAGGTTCTTCTATTCGCATGTGTTTCAATGATGTATTGTCTTACTTGCGTATTTGATTTATGCTAATCCTTGAATCAGTTATGCATGCATGCTTCTTGTAGTTTCCTTTTCTTGTCTTATTTGCAGGATCTCATGTAGCTGGGCCCGTGAAAAGACTTGGAGCTGGGAGCAAGCGGCAATCAAAGGAGATTGGATCGACCATTTGCACAAGACATCGGTAAGTGGATCTCTTCCTTTTATCTCTTGCATGTCATAAAGAAGAAACTTTAGATAGTTTTGCTTTCAGCTGTTGCTAAGGAACTGTCACCCTTAGAGTGGGTTAGGGTCATTCCGAGTTGGATACTTTCCCCCACAACAGACTGGCGACTCCGCTGGGGACCGTGTCTTGTTGGTAGCTTGTGTTTCTTGCTATTCTTTTCTTAAACAAAAGGGTACCGAATCGAAAACTGCATTCGAGTTCTTCGAATGCAAAGTAGAGGGCAGCTACTCTAGCCCAGTGTTGGGCATGTTTATGATTTGAAGAGCTGATCCACAAGGACTCTTTTTAGCTCTTTGTGATAGTGTTCATCTTCCTTTAATCATCCTCTAGAGTATACTTGACTGATAGCAACTGATTTGGCCAAAAACCGCTCATTTTTTAGCAAACTGTGAGCCGGAATCTGAGAGAGACGAGAGTTGTCTCATTCAGTGCAGCTGCAACAAAGGCTACCTGCACTGCAACGCAGGTCCCGAAAGGGCTACCTGCGCTGCATCTCAGATTGACAGTGCAGCACCTGCGCTGATCCAGTCTTGCCTTGTGCAGCTGGGATTCTCCACTGTCTGTTGCCCAGTTTTCAGTACTGTTTTTGCAGCCTGTTGTCAACCTGTATACCCAGCTGAAACCACTTCTCTTTGCCATCATTCCGCCTCAGTTGTGTGAAGAAACCGTTATTGTTCTTATTGTATTTCTTGTTGTCATTCACAGTTTCCCATAGCGAAAGTGAACTAGTCTTGCTATGACCTCTTGAATCTAGACCTGTGAGAAAGTGTCGTTGTGATTCTAAGAGTTAGTTTATTGCTGTTCATAGCTGCTTGAGCATTTGCTTTCGTTATATGGTTCGAATCTCAGTATTTCTTGTGATTGAAATGAGTAAATCTTAAGGTGTTCTTTTGATTATTGGACAATACTTGTTTGTTTTCGCTTGAAATTGAATTCGAAATCGGACAACAGCTTTCTTTTTGTCATACACCAAACATTAAGAAAGAAGAAAAGAAATACTTGCATTGTGCATGTGCATTTTGACAGTTTGCATGTCGATTTAGGAAAAGTGCATCAGTGTGTGCTCTATGATCTGTTTGAAAAGATGATGTCTTTTTTTTCCTTCAGTAGTTAAGGTTTTCATAAGTTGAAAGAATTGAAAAACTTGCTTATCATTCTTAGACTGCATTTAGGAGTTGTCTCATACATCACGTGGTGATCCATAAAGGCAAATTGCTAAGCAAGATCAACCTAAAAAGAACTGAATTTATCTAACAACGCTTTGAAACATAATGAAACACAGTAGAGGTCTAGGTAGAGACGTGAACCGGCGTCATTAAACATAGTGACTGTCGATCTCTACGAAGGTGGGTGATTCCTCCTGAGGGACGATAGCACTAATACGGACTTGAACCCCCGCGTACCGTCGCGTATATTGGGGGACCCCTATAGGAACAAAGCCTTTATCCATAGGAAGCCGTGTCGGCCGCCCTACTGATCGCGATGCAGTGAACACAGCATTCACGAAGATCGACCACTCGTACCGTAAAACGTATTCTGTGGTTTCGCGAAAGGTTTGGCACACCCTTGCCTAGAACTCCAGAGTAGTTTCTTTTGGCCTTTTTCAAACTCTATAACTGAAAAAGTCCATCCGAGCATTTGTCACTTCGGGCTCGTTAATACATCGAAGGAGACTAGAGTCATCTTTAGCTTTTTCTCGACTCTTAAAAGTGAAAAAGCAAGTTGTGTCTAAAGCGTCGTCATATAAAATTCATCTTAAACGGAACATAATTACCCTTGATTCCTACGTTGATCTTTAAAGTTGAGAACATGGAACACACCAACCAAGGGATCCCACAGGGGGGGACCCCTAGCCCTTTCTCCTCTTGGGGAGAAGTTGGTGCGCCCCACATGGCCACATTGTCGCTTCCAGGACTGACAATTGGCCTGCCAGTTTGGCTATTCTCAACCGCTGTAGTTCAGACCACCACGATTCCTGAACAGTCGAGTCAACAGTTAGACCAGTCTAGAACTACCCTCCAGCCTTCCACTTCTTATGAGCCTTCCTCCGATCCTTCTTCTTCGAAAGGTCAAGCCGTCGAAAGCGCGGCTCCCATAGAAAAGAAGAAGGAAAAGAAGAAGAAAGAAAAGAAGCAGAAGGAGCCAAAGGCGCCTGGGGGCAAGCAGAAGGTATCTAACGAAAACCCACACACAGCACGGACTGGGCCCAAGTCACCATGTGTCATATGTAGAGGGAACCACTTCCACAGTGATTGTCCCAGAATTCCCCGGATACTAAGGGACTGGTTCCCTCGCTTGCACAGTTCGGAAGCGTCAACCTCTGACAGTTAGGTTGAATGCTTACCGTCGACCAACGAACGTGAAGGTATTAGACGACGAAGAGGATGGACATCCTCCTGCGAATTGTGTGAAGGCAATCACACCCTCCGCCGTTGTCCCTTTTTAGACGAAGCCAAGAGAGTTTTGGAAGATCAACCGGTTGCACCGTTGCTACTTCCTCCTGGATATCAAAAACTCGCGCCAGGTCCTTCGTTGGTCGAAAATACAGCTGTCTTGCTTAGAGGGCCAGCTGAAGTGTCAGTCGCTGAAAGTGAACCTACTGAATCCGGACCGGACGAAAGTCCAAAGGTCGAAACGGCAGTTGACCCGGTTCTCCCTTCAGAAGTTTCATCTTCAAACACCACAGTCACTGAGGATTCATCTTCAGTTGACACCCCCGCCGAAGAGAATAAGGAAGACACCGTCCATATTCTTTTCGTCAACTCCGATTCTGATGAGCATCTGGGCAAAGCGCCCACTCCTTTATCGCAGGAAGGAGCATCGTCAGGATCATATCCGGCCGTATATTCGGTCCCACCACCAAGCAACCTAGTTGTGTCCTTTGATTGGAACCAACTAGGAAGACCCCGGTTACCAGCCAGCATACCATTTAGAATTATAGTCCAAATATACAAAATGGTGATGGCTGGAACTATCATTGATGAAGGGGCATCTGTGAGTATCCTGTCCTCTATTGCTTGGGAAGCACTGGGTTGCCCGGCGCTTTTGCCCGAGACAAGGCGTCTCTCGGGTTTTGACAGAGGAACCAGTCGACCATTAGGGATTCTACCTAATGTGCCTATCACACTGAAAGGGAAGGCTGTCAAGATGAATTTGATGGTCGTCCAAGGACCCTTGGATTATAACCTACTCCTTGGACGAGACTACGTATATTGCATGAAAGCAATAGTCTCCTCACTCTTTCGAATAATGTGTTTTCCATACGAAGGAAGAATGGTCAAGCTCGTAGACCAACTTTCACTTCCGGGATCACACATCGCAATTAGTCACATACCTATCCTCAATGGTCTTTTCGATCAAGAAAGGTCTCTTCCCCCGGTTCTTCTTCCTGATGAATGTGAGTGATTCGGGAAAGGAACGCAGGAGCCCAGGGGGCATGCATCCTGGTCTGCTCTGGAGGCAGAAAAAACCTTAGGTGTAAAGTAGAATTTCCATGAAAGAATATGACTAGTCCGTACCCCGTCCCCCTCCTTCATCTTTGAGAATCTTCCTCTGAGCTATCTTCGTGGAGAAGAAGGACAAGAAGACAAAGAGAGAGTTGGACTCTCAGAAGGGGCTGTTAGGGATGGGGTTGTTCTGGAAAAGGATTCTTCTGTCAAGGTTACTTGTTTGACAAAGGTCATTCACCTTTGTCTAAATAGGTAGGCTCTACCAAAGAAGGGGATCCGTTTGTGGCAGCAAGTAGGTACCGGCTTTGGGTAAAAGGCCAGCCTCACCCATTAAAACAAATGTTTTAAAGGATAAGTAGGGGCAGCCCCCAAAGATAGAGACGCTGTTGTTGCCACAGATTGTAACCATCTTTGTGTACCCTAATGATAGACATCGCCGAAGAAAGAGTTTCATTTGTGGCTGCAAATAAAACCATTCTTTGGGTAACCAGAAAGAGGTAGGCCTCTCCCGGTAAAACGAATGTTTTACCTGCAAATTGAGGGGTAACCTTGAAATTCAACTTATACCTGGGGGCATGCAAACCTCTTGGAATGCAAGCGCGGGCATCTTTTTAGTTTTAGATAGGACTAGCCCCTCTAACCTGTAGGATGGGCCGATACCCAGCTTGCATAAAGAGAGGATATGGAGCAAAGCGTAGGGAGATGAAGCTCCTTAAAAAATTGGAATCTTCCATGAGACCTTACTACTTTATGACTGGTAAAAACGAGCAGTTTTGGCAAAGTTCATGCTCGTTAAAAAATAAACGCAAGAACCGAGCAGTTTTAGCGCATAGTTTATGCTCATTAAAAAATAAACATAAGATTGAGCAGTGTTTTGGCGCATTCAAGCTCTTTAAAAAAAAAAAAAATGAACCCAGTACCGGTAAATAAACATCTGAGACCATAAATTCATCAGCCATAAAAGCCTTGGTCGTGTTTGTGCACCAACACCTCCACTTCTCATTTGGCCGATCATTCACATCCACTTGATTGTTTACCTATTTTGAGGAACAGCTGCGAAGAGTGATTCCACCTAGCCATCCTTGTAATACTGTCGTGATTGGAAAATTCCAACCTGTACCTGGAATCTGCTGCTATCCCTGTTTATCACTCGTTCCTCAAAAGACGAGTCTTCTTTGAGCTCTTTTCACTGACTCATAAAATATGAAAAGTTTGCCGAGTTTTGGCCTTCCAGCTAGTTAAAAGGACCGGAAGAGCTATCCCTCCTCTAGATTTTAATCTTTTTGGACCTGAGGGATTAGTGCACAAAAATATCGAGCGCTTGTCTAGTTCGGCTCGATAAAGATATCGAACATTCATCCCTTCTGTATTGTTTTATACTTTTTCGGACTTAAGGGATTAGATGACGAAAAAGGACCCCTTGGAGTCTACTTTATGTACACTTTTCAGACTCTCTAAAAATGAAAAGGACCGAGTTGTCTTTGTCGCTGGGCTCGTTAAAAATATTAGATAGCGACAAACTTGTCCTTAGACAAGAACGAGTTTCCCTATCGCTAGGCTCATTAAAAACATAGTGATGGGCTTGCCCGAAGGGCAGGTTATAGATCAAGCATATGTTATCCTCCTCAAGCTTGTCAAAAAATAAAGAGGTACTGGTCAGAAATGACTGGGGAAAAATTGGGAAGAACCTCAAAGCTTAATGGTAGCAAGTCGCTCTTGAACATGACACTTTTGCCTCCGTAAATATCGGGTTGGGTTATTATCATTCACCGGTCCCTTCACCATGGTCTCGCCATACCATCCATACATGGGGTAATGCTACCGATCCATCACATCAGTGTCGTTATATGTTCAAGAGATGTCATTCAGAATGTGTCAACCGGGTCCCATCCACTACCATACATCATCTTTCATCCTTCCATGACCGCCACCCTGAATCATATTTCACAAATTGTTTTCACCAATCATCACTAGCTCCGTTCCGTGTCACTGATGTGGGATTCATTAGGGCCCTCCTTTGACGGATCACTTCTTGTCGACATCAGCTCATTATCCAAGAAGTTGATCTAGGAACACCCCCTCAGTACTTTGAAGCTCGCATGCCTCAATGGCAAGTTTCTCACTCCCGGCGATAGGTATACATTAATGACCTTCGACCAGGAGACTTTGCGTGGTGTTCGACGTCAGATCCTATATTCACACCACGTGAATTGTGCTGCAGTACCTTGAGGGTCATCATCATTATCGGTGATTCCTCTCGTGCTTGTTAACAGTTTACATTATTGACTGGTAATCAAGCGATGTCTTTCCATGTTCGACTTCAAGAAATTCTCACATGGATCGACTTGTACTAATGTGAAGATCGGACAAGTTTGAAGACCCCGGATCTAGTTTCATCCATCCGGGCTGCGATATATATTCAGGAGATAAAGACATAGACATGTGCAGCAGATGATCATCCTACTAAAAGGATGATAATTAAAAGCAGAGAATTATCCGTCTATTATCAGACGATCGTCTGTTTATGTACAGCAAATGTATTTATAAAGCTGAGCATGGGAAATGCCCGCCTCAGCTAGATCATGAAAAGAAAGTATGAAAAGATAATGTATTGTATTGTATTTTGTTACAGGTCACCTCCCGGCGATTGAATGAACTTCGGATCCTCCTAATAAAGCATTTCACCCGATAAACGACCTCATACTTTAGGGGGCAACTGTTATAGACATTTTTGTGCCTTACAGCATAGAGCATGAAATGTCAATAATCTGAGGGATCCAAAGTCCCTAAACAAGTTGTTCTTACCCTTAGAGGAACAAGGTCAGCAAACCACAGCACTGCAAAACAGTTCTCCACTGAAAAACACTCAAAAACAGGTCAGTTTTGGATCATTGCAGCTGCTCCACTAGGCATCTGCGCTGCATAGCAGGTACAACAAAGGCTACCTGCGTTGCATAGCAAGTAGAACAAAGGCTACCTGCGTTGGGCGTACTTGGACATGTGGAGGAATCTTTTTCTCAAAGTGCCAGTGCCCAGGAAGCTTCTAAAAAGACACTTGATGATAAGATTCGCCTAATGATGAGTTAAGAGCTTCTAAAACTCCAAGTGGAAGACAGAAACTCCGAGTGAAGAACTGAAGAACAACTGGAGTTGAAGAGGACAACAAGTCACACATCAAGCTGACTTATCTTCACTCCAAAACTCTATATAAGGATCTCATCCCATGGGATCTGGAGGCCGGAATTTAGTGCAAAGAATTGCTGTTGGTTTGCAGTTGAGAGTATTGGGTGATTGCTTGAGGGAGGTGAAGAAGAGATTTCTCTCCGTCAGGAAGGTGATGCTGGATTGGACCTCTCATGGTTGTATCACCGCCTGAACCTTACTTCCATATATTAATAAAGCTTTTGAGGTTCTTCTATTCGCATGTGTTTCAATGATGTATTGTCTTACTTGCGTATTTGATTTATGCTAATCCTTGAATCAGTTATGCATGCATGCTTCTTGCAGTTTCCTTTTCTTGTCTTATTTGCAGGATCTCGTGTAGCTGGGCCCGTGAAAAGACTTGGAGCTGGGAGCAAGCGGCAATCAAAGGAGATTGGATCGACCATTTGCGCAAGACATCGGTAAGTGGATCTCTTCCTTTTATCTCTTGCATGTCATAAAGAAGAAACTTTAGATAGTTTTGCTTTCAGCTGTTGCTAAGGAACTGTCACCCTTAGAGTGGGTTAGGGTCATTCCGAGTTGGATACTTTCCCCCACAACACTGACGATATTTATAGGCCCCGGTGTATAGAATTTGAGATTCGGCCTATGAGATCGGGGCAGATTTTTCTTTGTATTTCTATGTTTTTCAATATTCACGATATAACAAAGGGAGCAGGTTTTTAGTGTAAAAAGACGCGCCCGTGGAGTCCCGATAGTGTAATCACACATCAGGGTAGTGGAAGGCTTGAGTAATGTATCCCAGGGAAGGGCCGACGCCCGATTGCGATAAAGTGAAACCTTGAGAACTATGTCAAGCCTATGGATTTGGCGTGGTGATTGGATTTTACATGTGTTTGTGCATAAATCCTTTGTAAAGGTTTTACTACCATAGAAGCGCCAATTTTAAGGATTTATATGATAAATCCAATAAACCAAAGGGGAGCGGGGGCAGTCACCTATAAGGTTAAGGGATTAGTTCCAGCTATGAATTGGCAACACCAATTTGTTTGGCTGTAGAATTCTTCTACATGCATTTACTATATGATCCGGATCTTGGGAGGAGAGACCCCCAAGATCTGAAAACTTGCAATGGATCTTGGGGGAAAGGACCCCAAGATCTGAAAACTTGAATTGCCAGAAGAAAAATAGGAGAATACCCAATAAACAAAACCACAAAGAAACTTTTTATTAAATCCCACTGATCTGGATTTAAACGGGAACACAACAAATTACTGAGATAACCATAAAGACAGATATGCAGCGGAAATAATACTTCATTTCATTACTGTAAAATATTGAAATATGCTTACAAACAGAAGTGGAAATAAACCAGCCAGGGCAATGGTAGCTTATCTCTGAGAAGAGATGTGGCGGCTACATTCCTCTTAACTGTAAAGGCTACATTGTGGCAGACAACTTGTCCTTTTACAAAATGTGACTTGTTACTTATAGTATTTTCCAGTTATAATACCACGGGTCAATTCCATGGGTGAATGAATACCATGGGTGGATTTTACAATACCACGGGTGGATGCCATTTACAATACCATGGGTAAATTCCATGGGTCGATGAATAATATGGGTGGATGAGTACCATGGGTTGATGCCATTTTCCATTCGGATCATTCCTCCCTCCTTAAGAAGCAATGGTCCCCATTGCATAAAGTTCCCTCCTGTAAAGCTTTGTTGATTATGAAGAGCCACTGAAGATAAGGGTTTTATGTGGTTAACCCAAAACCCTAATAAATGAAGATCCGAGGATAGAGATACCCTGTAATGCTTGTGACCAACTATGATTCTGACAGTGTGCGGCCTAGAAAATGGACTTTGATGACAAGGATTTTATGCGGTTGACCCATAAACATGATGTTGGTTGCTGATGAAGTAGCAGGTGCCTACATAGCCTGGGGTGGGAGGGCACATCTCCAAATAACCTAAGTCGAATGCTGCTATGTTGAAACTGATGAATGTGAAGCAAGTGCCTACTAAAGTGGGGTGGGAGGGCACGTCTCCAATGGGAACCCACTCTGAATGCTGCTCCAGAATTAAAATGGGCATAACTCAATCAATATAACTCAGAATATTTATTATAACCTATTTTTGGAAGTAGAAGGACCATTTTGCATCTTCCCATGTGATGGAAATCCTTATCTGGACACTCTGAGATCTCAGATTCGTGCTACAACAGTTCCACCGTCACAAAAATTCTGATAAAATAGCTGATTTTAAATCAGCGATATCTCCCACATCCGAACTCTGATTCGACCCATTTTTTTTTTTTAAATTGGGTGATTTTTCGAGAGGAATCCAGATCTGGTATTTTTTTTTTGTAAATTTTGTACCAAATGTTTCATATCTGATCTGCAAAGTCGCCGCCCATGAAATCATAACCTGCTCTAATACCACTGATCCAGATTTAAGCAGGAACGCAATAGATTACAGAGATAACCATAAAGACAGATATGCAGCGGAAATAATACTTCATTTCATTACTTTAAAATACTGAAATATGCTTACAAACAGAAGTGGAAATAAACCAGCAAGGGCAATGGTAGCTTATCTCTGAGAAGAGATGTGGCGGCTACATGCCTCTTAACTGTAAAGGCTACATTGTGGCGGAAAACTTGTCCTTTTACAAATTGTGATTTGTTACTTATAGTATTTTCCAGTTATAATACCACGGGTCAATTCCATGGGTGAATGAATACCATGGGTGGATTTTACAATACCACGGGTGGATGCCATTTACAATACCATGGGTAAATTCCATGGGTCGATGAATAATATGGGTGGATGAGTACCATGGGTTGATGCCATTTTCCATTTGGATCACTATATCTGGTGGATTAAGTATTCAATATGAATGTTTAATTGCCATATATCTTCTCCCTTTTCCACTTTCAAAATCAATTCAAATATTTTATGCTTTTATGAATGAAAATCAGTCGTTTGAAATTATTAGGAGATTTTGGATTAAGCAAGTGTTAATGGTTTAATGCATTGGTCATCCAATTCAATTAAAATCCTTACTTAGATGCTTTGGCACAGTTCTTGAGCCTAGAACTGTCTACAAAAATACAACAAATCACAACAATTTTTCATCAATAGAATTCTAGTAAAACCATTAAATAATCAAGGAAATACGAATCTAAGGCATAATTTTGCATTTTTCTCAAATATGGGCATGATCCTAGAATTCTAGAAATATGTGCATTTTTTACAAAACTACCCCAAAGAACCCTGTGTAACTCTTAGACCAATTGGAATTTTGGGAAACGGTTTGGGTTTTAGATAATTTTATATACTGGACAAAAAAACCCATTAAGACAGAATTTCGAGATTCATCTCCATATGCACAAACATAAAGTTGAAAGTTGACATTTTGAAAATTGTGTGATTTTTAAGTAGATTTGTTGATTTTCATTCCAGAAACTTTCTCATGTGACCTGGGTCCATTTTCACTCATTTTAAAGAATTAAAACATTATTTTAGACAAAAACCATCTTTGGGTTTTCCCAAGAGTGCATCGAACCTTCGTTTTTTTCACCAAGCTCCTAAATTAGTGTAGGCACAACATTTAGTCCAGAGACATGTCAGAACTTAGTAAATCACCATCAGTAAATGAGATACATTTGGCCTCAACCAAATCTTCAAAATTATCTTTGACAAGACTATGTGATGGCCACATGGTGACTTCACATAAGAAAATCATGCATGATTTCTTCTTGGTGCAGGGTTACTATGCAACGCAGGAACTGGACAATATGCATTAACAAAATTTTAATGAACATTATCACTAAAAAAATGCATATAAAAAAGTTATTCTTGTATAAAATATAACCTAAGCACAAATATTCGCTATTGCATTAAAATTATATAGAAGTGCAAAGTAGAAGTTCATAAACTAGTAAAACAAGGGAATAAGTAGGGTATCATATGGGTTAAAAGGTGCAATGTTGGGGCCTGATATCCCCCCATGTTGATCATCTTACATGTCCTCATGCAAGTGAATCAAGTGCTATATTGATGCTCCCTTGCAAAAAACCAAAATTGAAACATTTATGGGTGACCTTGCACTTGCAATAATGTTCCTGCAACTTTGTATAGACAAAAATTCCTCTGCTTAGATATGGTCGTTTTGAGAAGGGAAATATATGTTGGTTTGTTTTTAGACTCTTCATTCATTAAGACTAATTTTCAAGAGAATAATTAATTCCAGGGCTACCCTAGGAATGCTAACAATGTTGTCACAACAAAATGTAGTGTTATCATGAAATAACCAACCATCAAAATTTCCACAAAGCATCTCAAGAGCAACCTTAATCAGTAGTTCTTCATCTAAATATCCTCATTACAAATAAAAGTGACATAATTTGAAAGCCATGGTGTTAAAAAATGGATGGAAATAGGGAAAAGGAAAGATGACAAAACAATACCTTCCCAGGATGACCATCTTACCATTATCCAAGCGTATAGTTGAAGCTCCTTTTGTTGGGCAAAGTGAATCACCTGCAGTAAGGGTCCCACATCCATGAAAACCTTCATATTTATGAAATATAGAACTCCAAAGCAAATCCAAAGCACATTACTGGAAGAATATTAAAGTCATTATTGCAGAGATATGATAATGAGTTCAGGGAAAGACAAAAATGACCAAGTAAATCATAGTATAAAATTAACTTTAATACCACGGGCATGGCCCTACTGCTAGTAGGCATTTATAGCCTCGACATGGATTCCTTTTAACCCAATAAAATGCTTGTGTACCATATATTAGGTATATATTCAGAGTCATTTAAAATCATTTACATTATTTTAAAAATTAACTGAAGGTTGTTATCCTGGCTTGGTAACCAGCTAACGACAGTGCCATTCACAAGAACTAACAAGCATGAACAAGTTGGCTCATGATGAGGCCTCTTGTCTCCAACTTTCCAACTGAAATCCATTACCCAGCTAGCTTAGTTCCTAGTAGCGGTAATGGCATTCTCATTAGGACCCATGATCATGGTAGGTCAACTCATAATGAGACCTACTATTCCTCAATTAACCTTTTAAAAGAATCTCTAATTATAATTAACCTTAAATAGGTTTATTAATAGGTGGGGAGGAAAATATTCTCCTTAAGAGCACAAGATGGCGTGAAATTGTTTAATGACTAATATTTACAAGTTCATCTTGTTATCTTAAAGACTCATTTTAAAGAAAACATCTCAGATAATGACTAAAATATTCCTAAATTTAATCATGCTATGGTTCTCATGAGATCTCACTATGGTTTTATAGGAGCAGTCCACCATAGGAGGATTTTCATCAATACCTTCTAAGAGAAACTTGAAAATATTTCTTGGATAACGACTTGATCAAGTGACTAGGCCAAGGTTAGGGTTGTTGGTTTATAAGTGGAAAGTATTAAGCATAACAATGATAAGTCCCCCTGACTGACTCAATGGATGACCAAACAATTATGAAGAGGAACCAACCCATTAATTATAGTCACTTTACAAAAATAATGAGGCATTAAGAATGAATTTCTTCTGACAAGACTCACCACAAGAGTGCATAATAATGGAAATTTCAATAGTTGTGCCTTAGGGAATTGTAATTTTAAGAGTGTTTCTATAACAATTTTATTCCAAATGAAATTTTTATTTATTGTTTCTATACTACCCTACCCTAATTTAGAGAGAGGAATATCTCCTTCAAGTGTAGGAGTACTTCCAGTGTAACCATGTGCTTAATAAAATAGTGAATATACTCCTACTCAACTTTAAAAGGTAGAATTTAACGCATACTGGAGTATGAGAAACCAACTACTTTAATTGATATGGTACCAATATTTGTTGAATGATGAAGGAGTGAGGTGTGCCAATGATTTTTTGGAACCAGGATTCAATAGGACCCACATGTTCAGGGTTCTCTAACTTTTACAATTATTCCACAACTTGATGTTTCCTCTCTTCATATTGGCAAGGATGGTTAAGGGAAATTCTAGGGTTTTTCTCTTGATATTGTTCATG
The DNA here is from genome assembly GCA_031772625.1 of Pinus tabuliformis. Lineage (NCBI taxonomy): Eukaryota > Viridiplantae > Streptophyta > Pinopsida > Pinales > Pinaceae > Pinus > Pinus tabuliformis. The sequence goes on along the minus strand of CM062817.1, from coordinate 2,011,702,237 downwards.
AGCTTCAACAACAGTTTTCAAACAAGGTCCAATCATAGATTGTTCCTCTAATGGTTTATGGATTAAAATTTCTTCCTAAGGTAAATTTTGTGTGGTAATAGAGGAATTTTCTGAATTCAATCCTCTCCCCTCTCTAAAATATATGACATTAAATTCAATAGGGGAGTGAGTAGGAAAAATAGTTGTTTTAAATTAATGTGCAACTTGATCGTTGGAATTAGGATTTGGTTGCACAAATGGTTAGGATTATAGATAAGGATAACATGGTGGTGTATTGGACAGGAATTGCAACTATTGTGGCTTAGGTAATGGAGTTTTCATGGGTAATTTCCCTAGTGAAGAGGCTCCAAACCATCCTTGAGGCCGTGGGAATATCTAGCTCAAGGGAGAGGGCCATTATGGCCATAAGGTAAGGTATTGAATCAAAGGAGGATAATAAGTCTACCATGGAACTATAGGGTTACATATCTACTAAGGAACGTGTTGTGGACAATAAATTTTAGTCCAAGTATTAAATGATGATGAGTTTTGAGTTATACCCGGTAGTTGATTTATTTCCTTACTTTATTCCATAAATACTTGTTGTAACCCTAGTAGTGATGGGAAATTTATCGAGTAATCCTCCTTGCACTGCTTATGTACTTCCTACAAATCATCCAATTGTAAATTTAGAGAAGCTCCTGTAACTCCTATTCTTGTAGCAACTTTCAAATATTGAGAGGAAATTTCTCGAGAATTATTACCAACCTTGGAGATTCCTCTTGAATACACAATGCGAAATTCACAAAAATCATCATATGGTAAGTGAAAAACAACACCTTCTGCTATCATATTTAAACGTTCTAAAAACTCATCTTTGATTCCTTTGAGTAGGAGTGTTTTAAAGGTCTCTTTTTCCACATGTTTATGTTTCTATTTTTGAAGGTTGTATCGAAATCATTCCACTTAGTCCTCAAAAATTTCATTTTCCCCTTTTGTTATTCCAAAAATATCTTCACCGACCTAGCAATAGTCTTGATATTTCTTCAAGAATACGTTCTTCATGTCTTCCCACGTTTGAATGTAGTTCCCTCCAAGTCTCATGAACCATCAGAGAGATGTTCCTTTAAGAGTAAGAGGAAACACTTGTAACCTTTAAGCATTATTAAAATAACCATATCCTCTACAAAGTACTTCAAACTCAAATAAGAATGTATATGGGTCATCGTTTGCCAAAACATGAAATTTTGGTAGAGCAGATGGGGGAATACTTTGCATTTGTACTACTCCTCTTGGATCTTTGATAGGGAATTCAAATATAATGATGTGTGTCATTTCATCCCAAAATAGAATAGGTTCTCCATGCACTACTTTGAGAGTCATTTGAATGTTCCTACCAAACGATTAGTGAAGTAGATGCATTGGATGATTGATATTAATTGAAAAATGCCTCTAAATACAATTTTTTTTATTCTCACCAAGATATCTGGTGTATCTTGTCACCATATGGAATAGTATATATAGGTGGGGCTCTTACAACACCCTAAAATTGAAAACAAAATGTGCAAGAAGGAAACAAAATTTCAAGAAAAACTAGGTAAAGAGTAAACAAGGTTGTAGCAGGTTACCAAGGTCAATCCCCTAAGCACTCTCCCAAAAACGACACTAAAATGTTGGGTGTAGTATAAAGCATATTTTTTTTTTCTGAGTAAAGACTAATTCTATTAAGATAAGAATAATATAGTACAATCAAGCTTGCATGCAAGTGAAGCATAAAAGCAAGGGAGCCGAAGGAGAAAGGCTCCACCTTGCTCCTTGGCGACAAACCAGGAAAGGGCTAAAGAGAGCACAAAAGTACAATAAACTGTAACTAAGCAGAGAGAACTACCCTGAGGGGGCAATTACTATCACTTGACATTTTTTCCCTTTTTTCTTGCTTACTTTGACCCATCCAGTTGAGTTTGGCTGAGCCGTAACAAGTTGTAGATTATTCTGCCTTGGCGGCGGAATATCCTTATCAGAGTCTGAAGACGAAGTAAAATGAGAACGCTTCTGAGAGATCTGAGAGACCGCGGGGTTTGTCGGATTGCCCAAGGGGTTTGTTGGATCGCCCAAGGGGTTTGTCGGAGCTTCCAGCGGAATCTCAACATTCTGCCCATCTGCTACACTTTCCTCTTCCTCCGAACTGGAGGAGTCTGAATCATCCGTGGGGGGGGAGGCACACAGGGATTCCAACTTTTAGATTTGGGTTTGCGCTTCAGATTCTTCTTTTTGTCGAGGTACTGGGAACAGGAACTCTGAAGGTGCCCTGTTTGATGACAATGACGGCAACGGAACGTTGTATTCTCGTAATCCAAGGTTTGAGTCCAGTGGAAATCTCCATACTTGAGATTAATCTGATCTGGCAGTCCTTTGCTAATATCTATTTTGGCACAAATTCTACCGTAGGTGTAGAGTCCATTTTCCTTCCGTGAAGAATCTACAGCCAGGTAGCGTCCTAAAGTGTCTGCAATGGCTAAGAATACAGAGATATGCCATAGATGCGCCGGAAGATTCGGGAGCCTGACCCAAATGGGAGTCTTGGTGATAACAGCTGTAGATGGGTCGAAGTCTGGAAACCAAGGAGTGAGAAAAAGCCCAGTCGAGCCCCAGAACCAAGGGCCACCCATTAAGGCCTTCTGGTAATCTTCATTTAAGTCAAAAGCCACAATGAAGAATCCTTTTGAACAAAAGTATATCTGACTTTTTTTAGTCCAATTGGTATGGATCATTGGT